>SJYA01000596.1:2739765-3171604 GCA_006410615.1 Neotragus moschatus | reverse complement strand
GGTGAGGGTGGGTGGGCAGTGGTAGGGGGAAGGAGAAGGCTGGTTTAGGAAGCCAGAGTTTAATTGCCCTTTGCATTTTAGAGATATGAATCCGCAAATCAAGGTTAGGTGGAAATGTAGAGTCATTTCTCAACACTGTGTTTATCTGATATGCTGAATTTATGTATTGCTGTACAAAGACCTTACAAAGAAATACATTTTATGCAAATCCCTGACAAGTTCACAGGAACAGAGAAAGGGTAGGTGAAGAGACAAGGGCTAGAGAATATACCAGAAGTGGAGAATGATGTCTGGACCATGGCTTGTGCATAGATACTGTCCCAGAGGCTTTATGTTAATTCTCACAAACCTCTTCAAAGTGAGTGTTTTATCTCCATCTTACGGGTAGAGAAAGTAAAGCTCAGAGAGATTAAGTAACTTGCCCAAGATCACACAGCAGAGAAATGGCAAGTGGGGCCCCAAATCTAGGCTGACACTGCCTAGTACCTCTGCTCTGTAGGTGTGCCTTGCTGCCTGCAAGAGCTCAGTTTATTTCTTTTTTATATATATATAAATTTATTTATTTTAATTGGAGGCTAATTACTTTACAATATTGTATTGTAAATCAACATGAATCCACCAGGGGTATACATGTGTTCCCCATCCTGAACCCCCCTCCTACCTCCCTCCCCATACCACCCCTCTGGGTCATCCCAGTGCACCAGCCCCAAGCATCCTATATCATGCATCGAACCTGGACTGGCTNATTTTAATTGGAGGCTAATTACTTTACAATATTGTATTGTAAATCAACATGAATCCACCAGGGGTATACATGTGTTCCCCATCCTGAACCCCCCTCCTACCTCCCTCCCCATACCACCCCTCTGGGTCATCCCAGTGCACCAGCCCCAAGCATCCTATATCATGCATCGAACCTGGACTGGCTATTTGTTTCTTATATGATATTATATATGTTTCAATGCCATTCTCCCAAATCATCCCACCCTCTCCCTCTCCCACAGAGTCCAAAAGACTGTTCTATACATCTGTGTCTCTTTTGCTGTCTCACATACCGGGTTATTGTTACCGTCTTTCTAAATTCCATATATATGCGTTAGTATACTGTATTGGTGTTTTTCTTTCTGGCTGACTTCACTCTGTATAACAGGCTCCAGTTTCATTCACCTCATTAGAACTGCTTCAGATGTACTCTTTTTGTTAGAGGGACGACCAGCAAGTGTGGTAAGGAAAGTGAGGATCTAGTCCCAGCATGTTCCCATGGGACAAAGCATGCCGTCCTCCTGGACTTTAGCATCCTCAGCTCTAGACTGAGACAGCAGAGCTAGATGGTTCTTAAACTGCCTCTGCTCTCTGGGAGTCTGGGTTTTCATATCTACTTTCATCAAAGGCATCCAACAAAAGAGTCAAAATAACAGGAAGGGTGAGCCACAGGCAGGATCCCTCCCTGTGGGTCAGGAGTCCAGGAAAGGCCAGAGACAAGCCCTGCAGAATAAACAAACGGAGCCTGGTGTTCCTTGCAGCCTCTCATTTTCTCATCAGCTTCCCCAGTCCCTTCCCCCAGCATCCAGGTACTCTACCCCTGGCTTTACCACCTCTAACTCACCACCCACACACCCCCAACTTATGGCACCCCAGCCAGGTTTGCCTGAATGCCTGCAACACTGAGTTTAAAGGTCTAGTTATTCTTAGTGTTGCCAAATGAATGGCTCCTTTTTGCAAATTTTAAGAAAATCCTTCTCCAAACTGAGTCGACATAGCCCTGAATTGGGATGTGCAGTTTAAAGTTCAGAGTACAGACTGACTTCCATTGCCTGCCTTTCCCACTCAGCCAGATGCCTTGTGCAGAGTACAACTCATACAACTGTCTGTGGCAGCCCTGAGACAAGGCCAACTGTTGGTTCACTTCAGTGAAGGATATTCCACCCATCCAATTATGCTTGGCAGGCAGGAACCTCAGACGTATCCTGGATCCTCAAATTCATTTCCCATGTTCTATCCACCGTATTATTGCTTTAACTCCAGCTAATCTGTCCATCATCACCACCACCTTAGTCGAAAAAACACAACCCTTCTTCTGAACTACAACACTAAGTTCTAATAGGCCTCCCCCTTATCTATAAAGTACTGTCTTTATTCTCATTGTCACAGCCAGAATGTATATAAACTCAACTAGTCTAACACTGAGGGCTTGCAAACTGAAGGATCTTTTTAAAGCATAAACTTGACCATTCCCTTTCCTGCTTGAAATTTTCAGTGGCTTCTCCCAACTCTTAGGAGAAAGACTGAATTCTATGGCTAAGGCTTCAGCATGATTAGTCACCTTCCTATGGATCTAGCTTCAGTTTGCTTCACTTTCCTTTCAGCTCTCTCTCCAGCACCTCTGGAAAGTAACTCAGGTGCAGGCTATTGCAGCTAACTAGAGCACTGGTCCTTCCCCCTCATCCCTATGAACTCCTGTTCACACTTTAAGCATATCAAAGTTCAAATGTCAGCAAGACCTTCCCTGGCTCCCCTCTTGATCAGCTCCCTTTATGATAAGTTCCTTAGCAACAAAGGCATTCTTCCCTTCTCTACACTCATCAATTACAATTTCCAATGTATCTGTGAGATCACCTGACACCATCTCTTGTCTTTCCAGCCAGCTGTAAGCTGCATAACAAGCACACTGCCTGGGCTCATCACTGTATTTCTGACTCCTTAGCATCATGTCTGGCACACAGTTTATAGCTGATAAATAGGTGTTGAATGAGTGCAGGTTTGTCTGGCTTGGAGAAACCAACATTTAGCAACGACTGGTTTTGATAATCCCTCAAGAAATTTGCAAGTTTAACTTTCCCAGACTGATGGTGTAAATGGAAGAGGAAGAAGAGCAAATCACAGAAAATTAGTCATTGACAAACAGCTCCTTCATAGCTAGGCAACTCTGAACCCGCCGTCTGTGACGCATTGTGGTTAACTGGTTTCTAGCACATTTTTGTCGAATTGATGGATAAAATCCAATCATTCAAGGCCCAGACTAAATGCTACATCTGCTAAGGAGTCATGTCTAATGTGTACCAGTCTCCAGAAGTAATCTCTCTGTTCCCTATAGAGCATTTCATCATTCCCCCTGATGATCGTTTTTATCTTGCATTTGAGTTATCTGAGTATCTATCTCATCTCTTAGAACACATTGTAACTGTCTAACTTATTCCCTTTCTGACCCTTCATCCCCCAAAACAGTGGCTATCTACAGTAGTGCCCAAAGCAAGTTTGGTGAATGAAGGAATGAATGCACAAATGGATTATAAATAATGCTTGAATTAATGCTCTGTCTCAGTGATACAGACTGCTAGTTCTAGTGTGTTTTGACTTTCCTGATCTTGTCTTGTATTCTCTTCAAGGAAAAAAAAAAAAAAAAGACTGGGAGAAAGGATTGCTTAAGATACTTCCAATTACTTTAATTGTCTATCATTTATTAAGATTCCCTTGTGAGAATCAGGTTTTCATTTCTCTTCCCCCAATCAAGCATCTTCTATTAAGGTGATCTTGACAATTTTCTAATTTAAATCAGAGAACTTCCAGTTTCAGATAGGTGCTCCAAACACTACTGAGGTTCAAAATTCAGCGGGGGAGAGCTCAGTCCCCACCATACAACCATCTAGGTAAATATCCTTATGGTATGGAAATTCCATTTAATAATTGGCAGCGCTTCCCTTGAGTCTCTTATTTGTATCAGTTGGAACCATGCATTGATACATAGAAAATTTACCCTCTTTACATATTTCCCATCTGAAAGGCAGTTTAGCTGATTTGTCAGGGTGGTGAGAGTCTCTTTCCTATCCACGAGTTATCATTAGGAATCAAATATGTGTACAGCAATATACTGATACCTTAGAGTTATCAAGTTTCAAAGCAGAGAGAAACCTAATAGGTTATTTAATCTAAACGTCTGTTTTACAGGTGATGAAACTTAAGTCCAAGGAGAGGAAGTAATGGTCAAGTGGCTTCTGGAGTTGAGATCCAAACTCAGGTTTTTGGAGTCAAAGATGTTTTATATCCCAATGAGGTGCCAAGCTTTCTAAATACTTTGTCATTGGTTATCTCTAACCACATCCCAAGAAAGGTGTATCACTCACATTTTACAGATGAGGAAACGAAGCTCAGAAAGCGGAAATGACTTATCTCAAGGTTTTCTGGCTAATAAGAAGTCCTCTAAATAACACAGTTGGAATTAAAACTCAGTTCTCTTTTAATCTGAAGATGGAGTGTGTTCCACCACATTTCAGTGGTAAAGGTCATCAGAGCTTTGTGAAGAGCACCTTGCTACTGAGTGATGGATCTGAGACCAAAAGAATACAAATTGTAGGCTAGAAAATTCAAGACTAGAGATTCCATATGCTCCTGTGTCCCCACCCCACCCCGCACTACACAGCACCACCAGCTCCCTGGATACCTGGACCAATATATTCATAATCTTTATTATGTGTGCAGATCACCTGGGAATCTTTTTAAAATGCGGGCTATGATTGAATAGGTCTTGAGTGGGCTCTGACTTTCTGTAGATTCTGAGATGCTTGGGGGATGCAAATGCCCCTTGTTCTGGAGCCATATCTCACGTCACAAGGCTCCTAAAGATATGACTCCATCCTCAGAGGCTGCATCTCCAGACCGCCAAGCAGCAAAATTCAAAAGGTCAAGGGAGGGCAGCTGTGGTCAAGTAGTCGGAAGGAGCACAATGTTTGGGTACTTGTCACTTGTTGAACATCTTACTGTATGCTGGGCATAATGCTAAGGACTTCACAAGTCTAATTGCATTTAATCCCCACTGTCATCCTCTGAGTAGCTATCCATATCTGTATTTTACAGATGAGGAAGCAGACTCGGAGTTTAAGCAACTTCTCCAAATTCACATGGTTCTGTCTGATTTAACAGCTCATGCTCTTAACCACAGTGCAAACATCCTCGACAGTGAGTGTTTCCTTTACATCCGGAGCAAATCTGAGTGGCTCTTTCAAGAAGGAAGGAGTCTTTGAATAGATATTAATGAACTTATGTGGATATCACAAACCCAACCCCAAGGTGCCAAAGAGTCTCTTAGACCAGATGTTAGTCAACTTGCTAGAGAAAGGTGCAAAGGATTCATTCACAGACAGGCAGAAATAAGCATAAGTAGCTTGAGTGAACAATTAAAAATAACTTGCATGCTCAACAAAGAGGAATGGTTAAATAAAACAATATCTTAGGCAATGAGCCTGCTAATCAGGCAATGGGCATACAAATTGAATACAATACATTTGTTACTACAGTGTGACCTGAATTTTGTTGGAAAAAAGATGTATGTTTATGTTTAAAAATAGGAAAAGATTGAAATGACATATTCCAAGAAACTAGTATCAGTAACCTTTGGATAGTGTTAATATTCATTAAAATTTTTTTTTATTTTTCTACTTAATCTGTACTTCTCATTTTGCTATAAAATGGTATAGCATATGTATTCTTTTTAAGGAAAAAGTAAACATACAAGATTGGGAAAAAAACTGAAAAAGGATAACAAACGTAGTTATACACTAAAATATACTATTTTATATATTAAAATATATTCATTTTATATGTTAAAATACATTATAAAGTTATAAATATTAAAACAATTTG
Organism: Neotragus moschatus; assembly: GCA_006410615.1. Classification (NCBI taxonomy): domain Eukaryota; kingdom Metazoa; phylum Chordata; class Mammalia; order Artiodactyla; family Bovidae; genus Neotragus; species Neotragus moschatus. The sequence continues at coordinate 3,165,967 of SJYA01000596.1, read as the reverse complement.
GAATTGGGAAATAGTAGAATAATAAATCAGTGGAAGAAAATAGAAAACAAAGTAAAAGATTTGCATACAAAATAATTTATTTTTTCTCTTGCAGTGAGAACACTTTCCTAAAACTAATACAGAACTATGTTGTGCCCCCCTGAATATGATATATGCAGTCAATAGATCATTGACAGGGTAGGAAAAATATCTCTAACACAGAGAAACATATCTCTAACAATATGACAAGTAAATAAGACTAATTTTCTTCAAATAATTTTCTTTAGATAAATTTTATCTATTAGAGCACTGATAGATAAAATGTTCTTATAACTGAAGTGAAAAATTGGCAAAAAACATGAACAACTATTCAAAAAAGAAAGAAAAGAGTGTGAGAATGAATGCCAGTTACAGCATTTATAAAAGGGCACTGTTCATGCCATTGTTCACCCCGTTGATTAAAGTTCTTCCATAATAATCAAGGTAGAAATTCAAATCAAACCAGAACAAGAACAACCCCATTAGTCACATCTGAACACTAAGGGCTTCATCAGTAGCTTAGTGACAGAGGGATAGGAAATGAATACCCAGCTCCTCCTGTGCACGGTTCAGTCTGTTGTATACAATTAGGCTTATACTGACTGCATAGTAAAACATAGCGTAAGGGAAGGGAGATGGCATGAGGAGTGAAAAAAAGACTGATAAAGGACTACAATCCCAGCTCTTCCTCTAGCTGTATCCTGGAACAACCTCATTAAACCTTCCTTTCATCACCTCTATAAAATGGGTACAATCAATCCTATTTCACGTATGTAAAGCACTTAGCACCTCAGTGAGCACTGGATACAGTAGTAACTGTTTTTATATCACCAGGATTATTATTAGCACCCATGTCCCAGGTGGCTCAGTGGTAAAGAATTCATCTGCCAAGTAAGAGACACCTGCCAAGCAGGAAACACAGGTTCGATCCCTGGGCTGGGAAGATCCCCTGGAGAAGGAAATGGCCACCCACCCCATTATTCTTGCCCAGAGAATCCCACGGACAGAGGAGCCTAGTAGGCTACAGTCCAAGGGGTTGCAAAAAGTCAGACATGACTTAGTGATTAAACTGCAGCAGGGCAGAAAGAGGGCCCATGCTTTTCACCTCTCCAATGGTACTGAGCGCAGAGCGAGTCCCGTGATGGCTGAGTTGGGGGCTGGTTTGGGGATGACGGAGGATGAGATGGTTGGATGGCATCACCATCTCGATGGACGTGAGTTTGAGCAAACTCTGGGAGTTGGTGATGGACAGGGAAGCCTGGCATGCTGTAGTCCATGGGGTCATAAAGAGTCGGACATGACTCAGCAACTGAACTGATTCATGGAGTGCTTTCTGTGTTCTGAGAATAATGCTAAGTATTTTACCTGCATTGTTTCAATTAATCCTCACACCGGATTTATGAGAGATGAGGGGAGACTGAAGAGTATGAAAGATAACTAACTACAGAAGTTAAGGATTTTATGGTTTATAAATAATGGTCTAGAGCCTGGAACCCAAGTCTGTCTAACTAGGATCTTGGTTACCATGTTGCCTCTCTTGGAATGATTTTACTGATGTGTCTCAAGAAGTGACGGCTTCCCAGGTGGCTCAGTGGTAAAGAATCTGCCTGCCAGCGCAGGAGAAGCGGGTTTGATCCTGGCAGCAGGAAGATTCTTGGAGTTCGTAACGGCCACCCACTCCAATATTCTTGCCTGGGAAACCCCATGGACAGAGGAGGCTGGTGGGCTACAGCCATAGGGTCGCAAAGAGTTGGACATGACTTAGTGACTAAACAACAGCCCAAGAAGTGAAGTGACCTACCCAGGATTACACGGCTGCTGCTGCTGCTAAGTCGCTTCAGTTGTGTCCGACTCTATGTGCCCATAGACAGCAGCCCACCAGGCTCCTCTGTCCCTGGGATTCTCCAGGCAAGAGTGCTGGAGTGGGTTGCCACTTCCTTCTCCAGATCACACAGCTAGTAGGTACCAATACTGAGACTAGAACTGGTGATTTTCCAAGTGTAAAGTCATGTGCTCCCATGACACCATGCTGCGTTCCCCAATCCTATAAAGACTAGCTTCTATCTAAGTGCCTCTTCTCTGAGCCTAGAGCCTACTGCTGTCCCTGCCGGTTGGTTGGTGGCCTGGAACCAGCCTGACTTTCCTCAGCTCCTTTCCCTGGGGATGGGGTTCTGGAGTCTGTCCTTGCTGGTTGGTATCTCCTGCATGTGGACAGATCTTCCTCAAAGGTCGCAAATTCCTACCTGGTTCCAGAGAATGCAAACTGAAGTTCCCTCTTCAGACACATCCACCTTTGAGAATGAATGTAAATGGGTTAGAAGCAAACTAACCCACTCCCTTGGCTTCTCTGTTTGATCTCCTAGGTTGCCTTGCTCCTAAGCTGGCTTGAGTGGAGCCGAGAGGTCAATCCCCCTATCTTGCCTGCTCCCAGGTTCATCTTCCTGTTCACTCAGTCATGCTAGGCATCCATAATGCCTTGTACTCCAGCCTGACCCATGAGGACTGTGAGCTGTTGTTTTTCATTATGTCGCTCGTCTCCAATTATAAAAGCAACATGCTCATTGTGCCATTTCCCACTCTCATGACAAACCATTCCTCTCCACAGCAAATGCTGCAGAAGCAGCAAGGGAGGAGTTACACTTGAAGTTTTATAACCTACGTAAGTACTAATTAAAACTCCTCCAAGGTGTTCAAAGGATGCTACCATCGGATCAATTTGCAACAGATTCAAAAGAGGAAAAGCAGACTAAGAAATAGAATATTTAAACCCTGCAAATCATTTCCTTGGAAAAGCTCTCTGTATCTTGTCAGAGAAGCGAGTCATCTTCCTGCGTGAAGTGTTCCTACTCACTTCCGGTGAGTAATGAGAGGGGCATTCAGGTCTGAACACAGCCACTGTGCGCGTGGGGGAGCTCACAGCACTCCAGCTTCCTTTTCGGAAAGCAGAGGTGCTGCCGCCAGAGCCCCATTGCTCCTGGCTTTTCTCCAGGCTTCAAAACAGCCAGTTTTCAAGGGGCATCTGCTGGTGGTGCCTGCCAGCTCTCCATCCAGTGCATCGTGGTGTCTGTGACTAAAAGCAAGTTCCCACTGGAAGCCATTGCCCTGTGTCTCTGTGCAGGGTCTGCTGGCTGAAATTCCTGCCAGCCCCAGGAAAGCTCTGTGATGCTGGCAGGCAGCAATCACGAGCAAAGGAGAGCCGCAAGGACCCAACCTTAGCTTGGGCCGCAGTAGCACTTAAGGGCAAAAATACAAACCGACACAAACTGATTCATATGATGAATGGGTCAGTCTATTCAGTAAGCTGGAAAACACATACCACACATCTGGTGGAGAATGCAGATGCATGCCACACACACAGAAGGCTGTATGTTATCTAGGTCAAGCACGGTATTTCCAAAGAGATAAGGAAGGAAAAGAATCCATTGCTCGGAACAGTAGATGAAGCAGGACAATGGGAGACTTGACGTGTTAGAAACTCCCATTCTACCTCTAATTTAGGTTAATCATAAAACCTTCAAATGACCCCACAGAAACAGCCTGGGAGGGCAGTTTTGTCCCCTCCATTTTACACAGCCTGCGCTTCAAAGATCACACCAGTAGTCAGTGGTCTGGCGGCACAGGAACCCACATCTCTCAGACTCCCGGGCTCTGAGTTACTTCAAAACTCATTTTGTTCTCATAGATTTTTATTGAAAACCATCTGTATGCAGTACCCGAGCTTGGAGCAGACATCCTTATGAGATGTTGAATGAAAGGAAAAAAGAAAGGGAGAGAAGATGTTCCACCATTTTTGCTTTCCAAGTGTGTGACCTTGAAAATGAAAGTCACTCAATCATGTCTGACTCTTTGCAACCCCATGGACTAGTCCATGGAATTCTCCAGGCCAAAATATTGGAGTGACCCACTCCATACCTTTCCCTTCTCTGGGGGATCTTCCCAATCCAGGGATCGAACCCAGGTCTCCTGCATTGCAGGCAGATTCTTTACCAACTGAGCTATGAGGAAAGATCTTGAGCAGTTGCAAATAACCTGCCACCACTCCCGGGTATCCTATGACGCACAGGGAACCACAGGGAGGGTGGAACCTGGTCTTGATCTGACTCCATCAGCAACCAGAAGGGGGAGGGACCTCCAGGGGGTCACCAGGCCCCTCTGGCTTCCAGTTATTCATTTGTAAAACAGTGGACTTATCCATAAGGACTCTTGCACCTCTGACATGGTTTTATTTTATGATTGAGAGGTTGAAATTAGATTATTGTAAAAAGTCTAACTGTTGTTGTAAGATCCCCATCGTCTCAGATTTTCTTCATAGATGTGGTGATAGACGAAAGATCTTACCATTATATAAGAGATTGCCCCTTTAGCATCTAACACTTCACAGCTGGGCAGGATTGCCACTTCTCCCTCCTTTTCTGCTTTGTAATTTCATGAAGCCCTGGGTTGTGTTTCCTCCAACTGGGTTAACCCACAAAGCAACTCTCACCAAGACTACTCTGATTGCTTCCGTTTGTGAACCAAGGCCCATCTCTGAGCTTTAAGGGATTACAGCAATATACACAGGTAATTCTATGAGAATAAAGTCTGTGTCTGTTTGTTATCCAGCTCCTAGCCTGTGTGTAGCAAATGCTACTACTGCTGCTGCTGCTACTACTACTAATAGTAGTAGTAATACTACTATTACTGACCCAATGCACGGCAGATCTGCTACTAATACTACTAATACTACTGCTGCTATTACTCCTGTAACTGCTGCTGCTGCTACTAGGACTACTGATTCAGCACATGGCAAGGACTACTGCTATTAGCTTCCACTGCTGTTACTACTGCTACTGTTGACCCAGTGTGTGGCAAATACTGCTACTACTAATACTACTAATAATAACAACAGCATCAGCAACAACAGATTTAGAGTTCAGTAAGCACATTTTAGCGCTTCCCGGGTGGCGCTCGTGGTAAAGAACCCACCTCCTAATGCAGGAGACATAAGAAACACAAGTTCAATCCCTGGGTTGGGAAGATTCCCTGGAGGAGGCCACGGTAATCCACTCCAGTATTCTTGCCTGGAGAATTCCATGAACAGAAAAGCCTGGAGGGTTACAGTCCATAGGATCACAAAGAGTCAGACACGACCGAAGCAACTTAGCACGCACGGTGACCACTACCATGCAAGCGCATATTAAATGCCAGCCTTTATGCTACTTGCTTTATACACATCATCTCACATATTTTCCTTCAACAACTCTTGGAGGGAGGTACCATTATCATCCCTGCTTTATAGATGAAGGAATACAGGTATAAAGAGGTTAAAATACCTGCTCAGAGTTACACAGCATCAGGTGGCAGAGTTGAGATTCAAACCCAGAGAGCCTGACCCCCAAGCTTGTCCACCTAGCCTCCAAAGACACTGAGCTGCTTATGAATAAACAAATGAATGTGGGCAAGGATGGGGGAGGGTAATACACAGGCTTAGAAGGCACGCAGGCCTGGGGTTTGAATGTCAGCCCTGTTACTTGCTAGCTAGGACCAAAGTCCAAGTCTCTGTTGCAGCAAACTTTGGAAGCATTTCTCCTTTACCAAGGTTTTTGTTTGAAGTCCCTTTCCAAATCTGCCTCTTCTCAGCTAAAGGCATGTCTACAAACACGTATGAAATGCCCACCAATGTTGAGTATGTCCCTGGGCCCTGGGGAGAGACACACAAGTGAATGGGACAGAGTTCTTGCCCTCCAAGAACACGAGCATGCTCAGGTGTGAACACAGAAACAGCCACTCACCAGGCACAGGGGACCCGCTGTCGGGACATGGGTGCAGAGGAAGGGCTGATTAACACTCAAGACTCCATCCTTGGACCACAGCTGCCTTCTGGAATTACATCTTGGGTCCTTTGGGCTTACATGACATTGTTGGGTGATTTATGATAGAATTTAGAGCAAGATAATTTTGAGACCATTCTAATCCAATCTTTCACTTCATAGATGAGAAAACTGAGGCCCCAAGAGGTGAAAGTCATAAGTAGGAAGGGACAGGATCTGGTTGCGACCCAGACCTCTCAACTTGCCTGTCTTGCTAAGTTTCAGCAGTTATGAGATGCCCCAGTCTTCCTCTCGTTTATCCTTCCTCCTCCATTCATACTCTCCAACCTCATTCAACTGGGTGTGATCATGCAGGGCAGGGACTGAATACATATAACATTTCTCAGTGGGATACTTGAAATTAAATAAACATTATTTTTTGGACTTATTTCCAGAAATCTCTCCAGCAAGGATCTTTATTTATCTAGCTGAAGTGCCAAAGACTCAGTTAACATTAAAATCTGCCTCAGATGAATCTTATTTGTAAAATGTAGTAGATGGAATAAGTCCCGATCCAGGATTTGGGAAGCCCAGATTTTAAGGTCAACTCTGCCAGGACGTGGCCCAAGACTGTAGGCACATTACTCAGCTCCCAGAATCTCCAGCAGTTTAGGAGAAACCAAATGGAAGCTCCATGAGGTTGGGGACTTGGTCCATTTTATTGTCTCTCCAAGGTCCAGAGCCATCCCAGGCATATTGTAGGGACTCAGCACATGCTTCTTTAACATGTGGACTATCCTCAACGTCTCTAGCTTTTGGTAAACAGGAATCCATAAAATCACTTCCAAAATCTAAAGTTCATCCTTTTGTTTTTTCCTCTCCTACCCCAACCCAGTCTCTTAGCAACGACGGGAAAGAGTTGCTGGTTCTGAAGCAGTTCTCAAGTTGTGTGACCTGGCAGCTGGGAGTNTAACATGTGGACTATCCTCAACGTCTCTAGCTTTTGGTAAACAGGAATCCATAAAATCACTTCCAAAATCTAAAGTTCATCCTTTTGTTTTTTCCTCTCCTACCCCAACCCAGTCTCTTAGCAACGACGGGAAAGAGTTGCTGGTTCTGAAGCAGTTCTCAAGTTGTGTGACCTGGCAGCTGGGAGTTATTCTGTGGACTCATATTATCATATTGGCTTCACTCCCCCTCTGCTGTCACTCCCCAAGCCTCCTGCTCAAAACCACCCATTCAGTGCAGGGTGCAAATCCCAAACTTGAAACTGTAAGCCTTTCCTTGCATCTTCCATGTGTCAGTTGATTGCACACCAGATTAAACATTTTTTAAAGCAACTAATCACCACAACCATTTATTTAGCACCTACTGTGTCAAGCAGATTCACGTACTCCTTCCTGCTTAATCTTCTCAACAAGCCTGGAAGCTCCCCGTCTTACAATGACAGAATGGAGGCTCAGAAATGTCAATGAACTTCTCAAGATCATACAGTGAGCAAAGGCTGTCACCAATATGGGACCTCAGTCTTCTGTATGATTCCAACCTTCTAGGTTTTAAACTCTGGTTTAGAAGAATCTGGAAAGTGTTCTAAAAGCCCACGAGAACAACCCAGTGAAAAAAGAACAGAGTGGCATTTACAGACCATCCAGTTCTTTCTCCACCCACTTTAGTTCCACTCCTAAAGCTGAAATAACTTGTTTTCTGTCGCTCTATCCAGAACTGACACTAACATTTGGGAGGTAGACTCAAGAGAGTTCAAGTTGGAATGAAACTTTTAGCCCATTCGGTCTAGCCCCAACATTTTAAACTATAGCCCAGCAAGCTTAAGAAGATCACCCATTTAATCAGGCAGAGTCAGCCTTGTTTCTACCAAATCCTAAGCTTTTTATCTGAAAGGGGGCAATAACACGTGTATATTAAACTGTGACTATGAAGACCAAGTGAGATAATGTCTTCAAAGTGCTCAGCCTGGTGGCTCAGCAGGAAAGAATCCACCTGCCAATCAGGAGACACGGTTTGACCCCTGGGTCAGGAAGATCCCCTGGAAGAGGAAATGGCAACCCATTTCTGCCAGGAATATTGCCAACTCCAATATTCTTGCCTGGGAAGTCCCATGGACAGTGGAACCTGGTGGGCTTCAGTCAATGGAGTCACAAAAGAGTCAGACACAACTTAGTGACTAAAAACAAAGTGCTTAGCGAGGTTGGGGCCTGGCCCTTGGTAAGTCTGGCAAATGGTAGATGCCACTGACCTCGGACTCTTTGTCTGTAATTGGGTCTGGTGAGGGCCCCTACTTCATATATTAGTTAAGGAAATCCAGTGAGCTCTTGGATGTGGCAGAACTTTGCTGTGTTTGCTTCGCAAATGCTAGCTTCAATCTTCCAGTGCTGTTAGGTAAACGTTTTGGAGTGTTTCTAGATGATGTCCCAGGTGGACAACATCAAAGTCAGGTTGACAGCGTCTGCCCCAGCCTCTGATGACTATGCGTGATTATGACACTGGAGAAAGGAAAGACAGGAAAAGTCTTAAAAATTTGTATCCCCATATAAATTTTACCTCCTCACTCTTCTCTTCTTGACACTGCTTAGCTTTCAGCAAAACCCCAGTGGTTGCAAGGAAGGCTCTGAACTGGAAAGGCACAGAGGGATTGGTGCTGTCTGGCTAGCACCAGATAGTTTGATAAAAGCTTGATAAAACTTTGACAAAAGCGCCAGATGGCTTGATAAAAGAAGTCAGGTGCTGCCACGTAAAGGGCTCATGACGCAGGAGGGAGCTGCGTGCAAGTGAGCCTGAGCCTAGAGAACTTTCGGTTTTGCCCACCACGTGAGCTTGGATTGCAGTGAAGGACAGCGGGGGCCCGACCACCATAGTCTCTGGCATCTCGTCCTCTTTCTATACTTTCTGTCTAAGCACTCTTTCAGGATCCCCCCTGCCTACCCTGTGTCTTTTACCCGGCTTCTTCCAGGCTCCCAATATTCAACCTAGTTTTCAAAGACTACACCATCGGGAGGAGTGAATGGGAAATGGAGAAGGAGTGATAGGTTGTGTAGACAAATACACTAGGGAGTTTGACTGTGGAAAGATGGAAAGAAAATGAATGGCTCTTGGGGAGAGTAGGGTTAAAGCTGTGTTCATTTTTAATGAAGTGGTGTTTTTCTCTCAGGTGAAAGAGACAAGAGCTCATTTAAATGTTTTTGGAGAGGAGCCAGTGGAGAGGAAAAGGCTCAAGGGCAGGGGCTAAATCCATAGCACAAGGTCCCTGAAAAGAGGGGAAGGGGTTCAGAGCTTAGGGGCAGCCACCAGGGAGAGAGCGCTCTTCCGTGGCAATAGGAAGGGAGGAGGGAAATAAGGAGTAAAGGGGAGGCACCCCCTGTCCAGACACGCACAGACACTCATGGTCCAGGGTTCAGCACAGCTTTCCTTCTCCCCTTGCACAGCTGTGCCCTCCTGCCAGGTGCCACCTCTGGTGCTCTGAGTGCCTGAATTGCCCTCGGCACAATCTGCAAAGTAAGCACTTCTAACCCCCGTTGTATAAATGTGCACGTCAAGTCTCAGAGAGCACGTGAAATTGCCTAAAGTTACACAACTAGTATTCTTCATGAAAGCAGTGCAGAGGGGCTTCCCTGGTGGCTCAGCGGTAAAGAATCTACCTGCCAATGCAGGAGACATGGGTTTGATCCCTGATCTGGGAAGATCCCACATGCCATGGAACAACGGAGCCCATGCACCACAGCCTCCGAGCCTGTGTCCTAGAGCCCAGGAGGCACAGATACTGAAGACTGACTGCCTGCCTAGAGCTCATGCTCTGCAACAAGAGAAGCCACCGCAATGAGAAGCTCATGCACCGCAGCTAGAGCAGAGCCCCCGCTCTCCCCAACTAGAAAAAAAGCCCTGCAGCAGTGAAGACCCAGCACAGCCAAAAGCAGACAAATATTTTCTTTAAATACTGCTGACACCAATTCAGTCCTAGGTATGTGTCACACTCCTTTCTGAGTCCTTTATAGTCATTAACGTATTTAATCCTATGAAGTAGTTACTATTAGTATCCTGATTTACAGATGAATAAGTTAAGACACTGGAAGATGAGGGGTTTTTTTGCCCAAAGTCAAACAACTTTAAAAAGTACTGAACCCAGTCCATCCGCCTTCCAGGTCAGTAGTCTGGACCATGTTGATCATGGGACACACAGAAATGGGGATTAAACTCAAATCCTCTTTTGTCTGGCTCCCAAGGCCATACTTTTCTCATTATGTCAATACATGAGGCTAAGTAAAGGGCAATCAGCCTTCTTCTTCTTTTTTTTAAGTTTGGCCATAATGTGTGGCTTGCAAGGTCTTAGTTTCCTGACCAGGCGTTGATTGAATCCATGCTCTTGGCATTGAAAGCACAGAGACCTAACCACTGGATTGCCAGAAATCAGCCTTTAGAATTGAATGTTCTGTATTGAGAGCCAATTAGGACTCCTGAGGACAACTAAAAGACACACAAGTACCTCCATCAGACTTCCCCCAATTTCTCATTGGCCAAAACTGGGTGATAAGAATCTTTCAAATTCCCTCATAGCCGGGGCTGTCTCTATGGTGGCAGCAGATGAGCAGGGAAGGTTGAAACTGGCATACCTTTAACCAAGCCAGTGTCTGCCACAACCATGCAGGGAGATAGGAGTTTTAATTAAGGCTTCATTCATTCATTCAGTAAATCACTGATTAACCATAAATTCTGCACAGCACTGTGCCAGAACTGGGCATTCAGAAGGGGGAGCTCCTGGCTCTTGCTTTTTAAGGATCTTAAAGACTCTAAAACTGATACTTACAGTGGCTACATGAGTAGACTCGTCCATCTCATCCCGTGGCAGCATCCTATAGTGAGCTTTCTGCAAGTTCGGTTCAGTTCAGTCACTCAGTCGTGTCACACCCAGTCGCAGCGCACCAGACCTCCCTGTCCATCACCAACTCCCGGAGTTCACTCAGACTCACACCCATCGAGTCCATAATGCCATCCAGCCATCTCATCCTCTGTCGTCCCCTTCTCCTCCTGCCCCCAATCCCTCCCAGCATCAGAGTCTTTTCCAATGAGTCAACTCTTCACATGAGGTGGCCAAAGTACTGGAGCTTCAGCTTCAGCATCATTCCTTCCAAAGAAATCCCAGGGCCGATCTCCTTCAGAATGGACTGGTTGGATCTCCTTGCAGTCCAAGGGACTCTCAAGAGTCTTCTCCAACACCACAGTTCAAAGGGTGCTGGAAAGGGGCAATACTCTGTCTGTCCAGGGGAGGGAGTAAGAGACAAGCTTCACAAAGAAGCCATCACTATTAAGAAAAAAAAGTTTGCCGGATGAACAAGGGAAGTGAGGGCTTGTGACTCAGGCTGAGGGGACACGTGTGCACAGTCACGGATGCAGGGAGAAGGATGCAAATTCTAGAAGCTTGGAAGGGTGAAGTATGGCTTCAGCAGAGATACCAGCTTTGGGGGCAGGGAGGGTGTGAGATGTAGCTGAAGAGGTAGGCAGGAGCTGGATCACGTCACAATAGGTACTGTATACCACATACAAGAATTTAATCTCTAATTCTTACTACCACCCTGGGAAGCTTGTCTATTCCTACTTCCAACTTCAGATAAGAAAATGTCCTCTGTCCACAACTGATAAGAACCAGGGCCAGGGTTTGAATCAGGCCAGCCTGAAGCAAAGCCCACACTCTTTCCCCTACACCGTAAGGAAAGAGAATTCTAAAGCTACCACACCCTATTATGTAACCAAAAATAAATAAATAAATAAAAGCCTGTTTTGCTACAGTGGCAGTGGCCATGTCATTCCAGAAACTAAGATTTGTTCTCTTTACAAATGAGGGGTCAGTGTATTTTTTTTCCCCTGCTCATTATAAAGGCCTGCTTCCTACCAGAATGAATAATGAGGCTGTAGCTGTCTGCATTCAGCCAAAGGAAGACGCATAATTGTATTTCTTCCCTGATGGAAGAAGCAGCTGTGGCACTAATAAAAATGACTGCTTTTCAATTCTTTCAGCAGAGTAAATAAAACTCCCTTGTGATTAACAGCAAATTGGTTTCCTACAGAGTTGTCAAACCTGAAGGGATGTGATAAGGGGGGAGGAAGAAGATGGGGGAACGCTTGGTTAGTGTGCTTTCTTTGAGTACATGTTCCAAAGGTGCTTTGAGTAGGAAAGACACTTTTAACTTCTTTCAGGAAATTCCGAAGCCTGGCAAAATAATGGCATGGGGAACAAAGGGGAAAAGGGGGTCTCAGTTGTTAACAGCTATAGTCTCTAAGGCTTTGAAATGTGGGGAACCAACCCTTTCCCCGTTCATTTATTCTGTTGAATATTTATGAAGTGCTTCCTAGTATTTTATTCAATAACTGGATATTTAATGAGTGTCTACTATGCCCAGGCACAGTGCTGTGCTTCCAGGGAAGAAAGGTGAAGAAAATCCGGTTCCTGCCCTCAAGGAGTTCACAGTCTAATGAAAAGAGAGATGATCATTGCTAGGATTCTAGTGATAAGATCTACATACTGGAAATAAAAATCGTGGATTTTTATAGTTTCTTTCCTGTCTCTTGACAAACAAGGTAAAGAAGCTGTTTTGCCCCCAGCTTCATGTGAAAGAGTTACAAACCAAGGACAATGAAAGATCAATCAGAAATGAAGATAATATAGGTTTTAAATAGTAACAGAAGGAAATGTGATTCTGTGTGTAAAATACTGGTGGATGAGAACAGTATAATTTGAGGAAGTTAGGAGTGAGTGGGATGTAGGAGACCCATAGGGGCTGTGCAGGTACTACCAGGGCTAGCAGTTGGTATCACCCCAGCTCCTGGTGCCACTCCAGGTCCAAAAGAATAAGGGAGGGAATTGACTCCAGGGACCTGGAAGGGAAAGAGTCATGTAGAGAAGATGACCTTGAGAGGAATAGTGACTGACAGTTGAGAGTCAAATCTAGACTAAGGCGACCAAACAGGGAAAGTGTCAGGGAAATAAACACCTAATCTCATTCTCCTCCATCCCAAGGCTTTTTTCAATCTTACAGGTCAGGGAAGGCTTCCTGTAGTGGAGATAGCACTTGGGCTGGCTCTTGACAGATGAATGAGAAATCGGTATGTGACGAGTAGAGTGAGAAAAAAATCTCAAGTCAGAAAGGGAGGTAGACTGAAACCAGATCCTGAGAGAGACGTTTATTTTATGGGCAGAAGTTTGACTTTTGTACCCAGAGTGTTGGAGAGCAATTGAATAATTTCAAACCATGATCATATTTGCATTTATAAAAAAATTCCCTTGGCTGTAGCATAGGAGATGGATTGCCGAAGGGTAAATATTGGAGGAGAGACAGGCTGGTACAGTAAACAGCAGATAAGAGGTAAGAGACTTCCCTGGTGGTCCAGCAGTTAAGACTCTGACGTCCATTGCAAAGGATATGAGTTTGATCCCTGGTCGAGGAACTAAGACAGTAGTCACATATGGATGTGAAAGTTGGGTCATAAAGAAGGCTGAGTGCCAAAGAATTGATCCTTTTGAACTGTGGTGTTGGAAAAGGCTCTTGAGAGTCCCTTGGATAGCAAGGAGATCAAACCACTCAATCCTAAAGCGAATCTACCCTGAATACTCATCGGAAGGACTAATGCTAAAGCTAAAGCTCCAATACTCTGGCCTCCTGATGTGAAGAGCTGACTCATTGGAAAAGACTCTGATGCTGGGAAACATTGAGGCAGGAGGAGAAGGGGGTGACAGAAGATGAGATGGTTGGATGGCATCACCAGCTCGATGGACATGAGTTTTAGCAAGCTCCAGGAGATGGTGAAAGACAGGGAAGCCTGGTGTGCTGGAGTCCATGGGGTTGCAAAGAGTCAGAGACAACTGAGCAACTGAGCAACAACAACAACAAGGGGGTGAGAGCCTGGACCAACACCAAACTCATGGAGACAGAGAGAAGGGGATAGTTCTGAAATAAATGAGGAAGTAGAAATGATGGTTGGTTGAATGGGAGAAGTCTATGCAGCAAAGAGAGGCATAAAGATTGACTCTCAGTGTCAGTGGATGGCATGTTTACTTGGGTTAGAAACAAAAGCAGAACAGGTTTGGGGGAGGCAACAAGATGGCTTTGGTCTAAGACAAACTGTTTCACACGCCTGCAGGACACCTAGGTGGAGAAGCCCAAGGTGACTCAAGTTCAGGAGAGGGAGAGAGCTGGGCCCAAGGAGAGACAGAGCCACGTGGGCACTGTGCTGATTAGGCCATAGACATACACAGGAAGAACGTGGAGAGCATGGAGAGATAGAAAGGAGAGGGCTCACAGGCTAGATGACCTCCCACTCTCATCTATGGGATGAAAATGAGCGTGCCTCCTCCGCTGGGATGTTGTGACATTGAGAGCGGAGATATATGTGAACGTGCCTTGGGCAGAGCAGAGACTAAATATATTTGCAAAAGAAGAAAAAAGGTACAAATCTTGAGAAATTAGATTTTATACTGTGTTCAGAGAACAAAGCAACAGCTGCTTTATGCTTAATGAACATCACAATATGATCTCTGTTCTTACTTCCTTGCCGCTTGGACAGTAAGGGAAGGGCAGCGAGGTCTCAGAGCTGTTTGTATCTCACAGACACCTAAGTGTTTGTAAAACAACTAGCACATCATAGGTACCCACTCAATGCATCTGTATGGCTGGCTGATTGTCTGGCAGGGAAAACAAACAGAAAAAAATAAAAATGAGAGCGACCTCAAGCTGAATATAGTCCCAGTTACCCCAGCACTTCTCCATAACTGATAAACCACTGGCTCTCTGGGTCCTGTCCCTCCCCCCCTGGGGACACATGATTAATGTCCTTTCTCTGTTGGAGAGTGGTGGTCCGAAGATTAATGAAGTCAGAATCCCTTAGAGATACTCGAGTAAGAAATGGAGCATATTGTTGTCTTGTTTTAATTAATTTGAAAATTATCCTATCTTGTTCAAATGGCAACTGACTCATCAAAAGTGGGTGTTTGGAAGTGATAAATGGAAAGTCTGAGGATTTTCTCATTAATTAATTTGGCTGTGAAAGTAAGCACTGGCCCACATTCTCAGTGAAATAAAAACAGACCGAAAGGTAACCAAGAAGCCAGGCTAGTGTGGAATGACATCAATTCTGCCCTGAGGCATAGACTCACACTTTAAGCAGCCAAGAAATAATTTTACATATGTAATATGTAATACATGNTAATTTGGCTGTGAAAGTAAGCACTGGCCCACATTCCCAGTGAAATAAAAACAGACCGAAAGGTAACCAAGAAGCCAGGCTAGTGTGGAATGACATCAATTCTGCCCTGAGGCATAGACTCACACTTTAAGCAGCCAAGAAATAATTTTACATATGTAATATGTAATACATGATTTTTAGTATTTTGCAAATTTTTTGCAACATGCATATGTCATTTTACAATACAAGCTTGATTAAAAAACATTAACATAAAAATATTCATATACATATATGGCATATAGAATACATATCTCATATGCAAAAGAAAACTAATATAGAGTAAATTCTACATTTGCTTTTCTCTTTATATATGCTTTCAGACTTTTTAAAGTTAACACACCACAGTGTGATTTGGTCCTTTGTTTAGATAAACCAGGAGTCTTTACTCATATGCAACAGAATCTGCATTTGATGGAAACATACCAAAAGGCACTGGAGGGAAGAATATGAGGGAACTCAACATTTCAAAAGGAAAACGAGGAACCAGGCTTAGAAAGATCGGAAGAGAAAGCAAGCAGTTCCGGGAGTTTGTCAGGAACCACGCACAGGCTCTTCCAGGAGCACCTGTGACAACCAGTTAGCTCAAAACCACTCATGTGACCAATTAGGAAGGGGAGGCCTGGTCAGCTCAGCAAAGGCCATGCTTCTGCCTGTGGCTAGAGGAGAGTGGGGCACTTTGCTAACTGTCCTAGCCAGCCTGTACTCAAAGGACTTTGATCACGCTCCAAAGTGAATCATAATCCTAGACCCAAAGGAAGTGGCATAGGTATTGGACAAACAAAAACAGATGCCCATCTTCTAATAGTCTCTCCCCGTCCCAATTTTTTAAGGTCTAATCCACATAAAGACAATGATAATTCAAACCGAGCACTGCCCCATTGCTGAATAGCTCTGATTGTTAGAAAATCCTTCTAAGGTGTTGACTCCACTGCTGTTTTCCCATACCAGAGAGGAGTCAGGATGGTGGTAAAACTGAAAACTGTCTTGAGGATCAGTTGAGAAAGCTGGGGGGAGAGGGGAGTTTGGAGGCAACCGGAAGACACAGGGGTGAAATGAGCTGTCCTCACTATGCTGCCAAAGGGCTGGCTGCCATGAAGCAAAAGAGTGAGGGCTATTCTCTCTTTTCCTGAAGACCACAGTTAGAACCAAGAGGTAGAAGTTCAGGGGAGGCAGATGTCATCTCAACAAATGGTTTTAACTTTTAGGAATTAGAACTGCCCCTCTCTGGAAGGTAGGAAGCCCATTATCTCAAGAAGTAGGCGAGGAGGAAGTCCAGCCCAGGCTGGGGTTGGGTTATATGATTTCTAAAGGATTCTTTGAACCCTAAGACTCTGTGATCCTTTGTTATTTGCAAACCTAGTGAGTCCTTCTAAAAGGCTTCCTCACCTTTCACAGCTACTCAGTTATATCCATGCTTCAGGTGGGCCTTGCTTCTCCTTTTCAGTCAGTGTGCTTGCAAACCTGTGTTTGTGGAAGAATTTCCCATGCAAGACTCATTGTAGGGAATGTTGGGATTCTCAACTGGGCATGGCAAGCAGGAAAGGAAAGGAAAAGCACAAATGGTAACTTAGAAGTAACTCTTAGATTTCAGTTTCAGCTCTACCACTTACATATTGTGAGATCTTGGGCAAATCACTGGGCTTTGTGACTCTCATTTTGTTCATATGTAGAAAGTGGATGATGATACAACAGCAATAATAATAGCTTGCCTTATAGAGCTGATTTTAAAAATTGGTTAACACCTGGTTTTCATAGTATCCTAATGTTGTTCTAGATCATTTAGATACATTGTTTTCTTTAATCCTTCTAACAGTCCCATGATGTGTAGATTCCATTATTCTTACTTCCCAGATAAGAAAACTGAGGTTTAGAGTGTGTAAAGCCTTTTCTTAAATGTTGGAGCTAAAATGAAAATCAACAGGTCTCACTCACTCTGTAGGCTGAGTACTTTGTAATGCCAGCCCACGGTTGTCAGAATGACATAAAATAGCACATATCATACTGAACTTATTAGAGGATCTGTTATAGAAAAACAAGGCTCAGAGGGGTTGAATTAATCTGTCCAGAGTTTGAGGACAGGGGTAGGGCAGTAGGAAGGAAAATGCAAATATGGGGTGGATCTCAAGGAAAGAAAAGGCTCTGTGGCAGGGTGGGAGAAGATTCTAGACCATGGTTTTTCACCTGCGCTGCACGTTGGACTGCCGAAGGTCACTTTAAACAGCACTGATGACAGGATCCCATCCCTCAAAATTCTGTTCACTCAGTCTAATAGGCAGTCTGGGCATGGGGATTCACAAAAGCACTCCAGGATATTTTAATGTGCAGCCACTGTAAGAACAACTGATTTAGGAAAAGAGCTATTGGAATGTGGAGGGATTGAGGCCACTCCAGGCATAGGCAGCAAAGACCCTGTATGTCCTGTTTTTCCTCAGTCATGCCATCATCTTTGCAGGATGCTTCCTGTTCCAGGCATAACTGTGCCCTCAGCACTGACATCTAATAGGCAGTCTCAGTGGAACGGGATGCTCTACTCAGAGAATGAATAACTTGCATACAACCCGTGCTTCCATTAGACAGATGGGGAAACAAAGCCCCAGAAATTTCCAGGAGCTAAATGTCTCTGGCTTTGTACTTTCAAGTTCTATCTGCCAGAATAATCGGGAGTCTGAGAAGTAAAACTGGGGCCTTTTCTCTCTCCTTCGTCTCTCCAAAGCATTGCCTTGCCTCTTACTGTTTCAGCCCTTCTGCGGCCCCTCCATCTACTGGGGGAACATCAGCCTCCCAAGAGAGAGGAGAAAAGGGATGAAGCTTCCTGACTGAAGTGTGGGCAGGAGTCAGGACCAATTGCCATTTTTGAGAAACGCTATAACTCTGTAAATTGGGATTCTAGCTTGGTCTCAGAGCCTCACTGTACTGTGAATTTGAGTAAATCATTTCTTATATCTAGGGCCTTTTCTTCTCTGCTGTAACACCAGAATCTTCAGGTCAAAAACTAAAGTACTTTGGAGTCTAGGTAGATGATGTACATCCATGGGGCAGGCTGGATGGGAACCATGGGGAAGCAGCAAGCATGTGCCTTGTCCTAAGGGGGCAGGATTTATTGAACTCCAGCCAGTTGTCGCCACATAGGCATGTAGGCTCAGAGGTGTGAGGTCTGACTTGTTACCAAAGAAATGCTAAGAAATCTTTATTTATGTGCAGTCTCCTGCTTAATCTAATATTAGTCTAACAGTAGTAGTAATACCTAGAAAACAAAACATGAATGTGGATTGAATTTAGCCCAGACTGCTTCTTTGTGACCTGAGGGTTAAATAGTCTGAAAGACTTTCACATTCTGTGATTTCTTAACAAGGGGACCTGACCCAATATTACAGAACACAAAAATTGGCATTTCTGCACTACTTTAAAGTTCTGTTTAACTCTCCGACATAAATCACAGCAGGATTCTCTATGACCCACCTCCCAGGATACTAGAAATAAAAGCAAAAATAAACAAATGGGACCAAATTAAAATTAAAAGCTTCTGCACTACAAAGGAAACTATAAACAAGGTGAAAAGACAGCCTTCAGAATGNTTTCTCAGAGTGTGAAGAAAAGGGATCCCCTCCCACACTGTTGGTGTGAATGTAAACTGGGGCAGTCACTATGGAAAACAGTATGGTGATTCTTTTAAAAACTTAAAGTAGAATTGCCATGTGATCTAGGAATCCCACTCCTGGACATATATCCAGAAAAGATGAAGACTCTAATTCGAAAAGATACTTGTGCCCCAGTGTTCACTGTAGCACTATTTATGATAGCCAAGCCATGGCAGCAACACAAGTGTTCATAAGTAGATGAATGGATAAGGAAAATATGACATAGAAATATATACACACACAATGGAATATTAATCAGCCATAAAGAGAATGAAATAATGCCATTTGTGGAAATATGGGTGGACCTAGAGATGACTTTACCAAGTGAAGTAAATAAAAGAAAAACAGATATATGACATCACTTATAGTAGAATCTAAAAAATAGTACAAATGAACTTATTTGCAAAACAGAAACAGGCTCACAGAAATAGAAACCACACTCATGACTACCGAAGGGGAAGGGGTGGGGGAGGGGTAAATTGGGAGTACAGGATTAACAAGTATGCATTACCATATATAAAACAGATAAACAATGAGAATTTATTGTATAGCACAGGGAACAATATTCAATATCTTATAATAACCTATAATGGAAAGAATATATATATATACACACACACATATAGGACTGAATCATTTTGCAGTACATCTGAAACTAACACAATATTTGCCTATTGTAAATCAACCATACTTCAATAAAGAAAAGGGATAACCCTCTCTCCTTGGCTTACAGTTGGCCACCTTCTCCCCGTGTCTTCATATGATCTTCCTTCAGTGTGTGTCTTAGTTTTTTCCTATAAAAAGACATCAATCACATTGTTTAAGTTCCACCCATACTTTAAATATCTGTTTAATGACCTTATCTGCTATCACTCACATTCTACTGAGGGTTAGGACTGCAATATATGAATTGGAGGCAGAGGATTCACAGCTCAGCCTCTAACCCAGAATGTGGATTAGAAACACAGGTAGTATTTGAAAGACAGAAGAGAAGCAAATGACATTTTCTTGGTCTTTGGTTGGCATAGATTTCTCCAATGTCTGCAGAGTTCAAGCATCTTCTTGAAAATCACCTATTTTCTGCTGCAGACAGCCCAGATCATTAGCAGTGGTTCCCATAGTTTCTGCACTACTGCTATCTTGAACACTGGCAGTGGTTTCTCTAACCTTTATTTAGAGGGATCTAATTTCCTATACAAATTCATTTCTATTTGAGATGCCTACAGTGATCTTTGATTTATTGACTGAATCTTGAAGGCTACAGTAACTATTATTTTAAATGGGGTGGGATAGTTGGTGAGTAGAGTTTCAAGGAAACCATTAAAAAGAAGACAGTGGCAAGTCAGACATGAATAGATCATGGAGAAATTGAAGACAGGATATTTGGAATTCATTCTATGGTCTAGGACATTATAGATTTTTCTCACTGAAACATCCCTAATAGCAGAAAGCATAAGCCCCCACAGATTCTGGCAGCAATTGTTAGAAGTAAGAAAATTCTTTTAAATCTTTAAAACTCACCCCAATTTTTCATGTGTATTATGATATGTTTATTTGTTTTAATGTAAAATAATATTTTTATTAACATCTATAAAATATCTATTAATATTTATATTTTATTAATCATCAAATAAAATGAACATTCTAGAGTGATGCTACATTTATCCTATGGTTTTGAATACTGTCTAGACCTGGTCACTAACCACACACAGCTTGAGAGCACAGCCCAAGGCAATATGGAATCCCTGAGTGGTTCTAAGGAACAAAGTAAAACAAAGCAATTGCTTTTGAATGATCTCTGTGCTGCCGTGTGGAGGGTGGGAGGAGGCAAGCATGGGAGCAGGGAGATATGTTATAGGCTGTTGTAACAATCCAAGTGAATATGATAAGACACCAAAATAAGGCTCTGGAGCCGAGGTACCTAAGAGAGCTTGTGCATTTCACTGTCACCTCTGACTTCAACAGAAAATACAAGCAGGTTGAAACATGTGACAGCCAAGGTTCTTCCCAATCCAAAGGTATTGGGATTTCTTCCTGCTTCTCTTTACCTTGTGCTCATCTCTTAATCAATTATTAATTTGCATAGTTTATTTCATGCGAAGATCAGCCTCACTTAAAGAGGACTTTTGCTGCTAGTTTGCTAATGAGATGAAAATCTGTTGACTTGTTTGTTTTAAAGCTGAAGAGGAAGTTCTAGATCTAAGAAAAATTGATCTTTTGATAGAGGTGTCTAGTAATTTCCAGTGCTAATTTGACATATAGAATATGCCATATATACCTAGCATATAGAAGGTGCTCAATAAATACCTGTTGAATTACCAAGTGAGTGAATAAATGACAAGTTCCAATGCATTCACACGCATCATATAACAAGTCTTCCCTTATGCTAGTTGTGTGCCTTACCTTATCTTGGCACTTCGTCCCACAGTTTAAGGCCTTGTTCAGATAAATGTTGTTCCCTCTGCTTACAATGTCTTTTGCTTCTTAATCCACATGGAAAATGTTTGCTCACTTGTCACAACTCAGCTTAAATATCACATTGTCAAAGAAGAGAATAGATATGTAAGTTGAACACACACATTTAGAGTCATACAGACTTTGGTTCAGATCCAGGCTTTAAGATATATATAGCGAGAGGGTGTCCCAAAAATCTTTTCTCATAAACTTTTGGTTTCTTAAATTATAGGTAAAATGAGAAAGAAAAATCATTTTTCCAGATCCGTCCATCACTTTCCATCGCTGTGAACCATAGTTCTACAGGCAGCCCAACCTGGTAACAGTACTAAGCTTCATGTCTACTTTTGCTGAATGTCTCAAACTTCTGCCCACGTGGAAACATGGCCATAGGCTGGAGAGCAAATATATCTGATGACACGAAATCTCAGCCAAATACTAAAAGCACCAGATCTTTAACTCCATCTTCAGTTTGACTTGGGTCAAACATGTTCCTGATGCTTGTGCGCCACTATGCCTGGAGGATCTCATGCTTTGGGTTGACCGAGGCTGGTCACTGCTCCTCAGAAAACTTGAAAACTGCCGTTATTCATGTGTGGTTATTCAGGGATCCATATAGAATTCATGACAAGACCATAGGAAATCAATTGAAAATGTAGAACTCTTTCTTGTTCCACCAAATCCACAGCTTCGCATTACACCTGAGTCCACCTGGATGACCCAGCAAACAGGGCTCATGGTGTGTTTTAACCAGTCAACCTCTGGGTTTTTGGGCTCACAGGTATGCCTAGCTGCAGCCTTTACTCTCAAGCTTGTTTTCCATAAGAAACCCTGAAGTGCTTAAGCTGTACTTTTGTCATTACACATCCAATGGCCTAAACAAAATGAAATGTATTTAGAAGGCAGGAAGTCATGGGCAGCTGGGAATAAACTTCAAAGTGATACCAAACCCATTAATATACAACTTGACTTTCACATTGCAAACCGAGCATCATTATCATCCTTCACAACAAAATAAGTTTTGAGACTCGCTAGATTTCCACCCTCAGGCAAGTTTCCTAAACTCTTTTAGTTTCAGTTTTCTCATTGTAAATTGTGAGTAATAATTCCCATTGTGAGACCTCAGTACAGTATATTAACAAACCTGGCACACAGGAGATGTTTAGTCAACAGTGTCTGTAATTATGTCTCCGAAAACTCTTTCGTTCATGGCATATGTTTCCTTTCTCAGTACCGTGAATACAGAATTTCCTCACCTACTGACTGGGTAAAATAATACCAAAGTCAAAGGACTGTTAGGACTTAAGTAGATAAGACACATAAGATTTACAATCTCATCACAATTCTAATTTGCATTATCCTAAAATTGAACATGCTTCCACTAGAGTCTTTTGAGTGTTTCATGTATGTCTTTGGGAAGGATGGGTGAATAACATGTGTTGGGTGCCTACCACAGGCCAGGCACGTATAATGTGCTTTTGATACATTATCTCCTTGGATCTACCCCCAGACTCTATAAGGAGAAATTGAATCCCCTTCACAAGATGAGAATATAGATGCTATGGAAAAGCTGAGGAACTCACCAGGT
This sequence comes from Neotragus moschatus, assembly GCA_006410615.1. Taxonomy (NCBI): domain Eukaryota; kingdom Metazoa; phylum Chordata; class Mammalia; order Artiodactyla; family Bovidae; genus Neotragus; species Neotragus moschatus. The sequence goes on along the minus strand of SJYA01000596.1, from coordinate 3,143,234 downwards.
GTGACGCCATGTTCTTTGCATCATTCTGCAGCATAACTGAGGCCAAAGCAGATGTTCCATAAGTGTCAAAGAATGCTCCCACAGATGATGAGACCCCTCCTCTGAGGCCAAATGTTCACTAAAGTTCAGCACTTGAGAGCATCCTGGGGCCAAATTGTCTTGGCTCTTTCGCTTTCCAACACTCTAACTTTGGATACATTCTTAACCACTCTGTGCCTCAGTTTCAATCAATTGCAAAATGGAAATCACAATAGCATCTACCTTATATTAGTGTTTCTTGAGAATAAATGCAGTAGTGTTTGGAGGTTATTTTGCATAGTGCCCAGCGCAAAGTAAGTTCTCATTTAATGCCTCTCCCAAATAGATAGGTCTCAGAGCCCTTTAAGTAGCACTGCTGGAATGACTCAAGAAGCCACCCATCAAGCTGTGGTAGGTCTGGGCCTTGGGAGCCTGCAGACACTTGGACACAGTGTTGCTGGTAGGAAGCGGGGCCGTTTCCAGCTGTAACAGCCTCACAGTTGACAAAGGGATGGTGTTCATTTCCTTCAAAAGTTTTTTGGCTCTCTTTCCAAGGCTTTAGGGCAACTGCTGTTTCAATAGGAAACTCTCTGAAGCTGTGAGTCAACAGTCGCTCATCCTGGGAGGTGATTCACACTCCCGAGTGTGCGGTCCACAAATGGTGTGGGGGTGGTACCTCTCGGGGAGAGACTGACGTGCCCCCAAATGAGTTGTTTGTGATCACAGGCTGCTCATGAGCAGACATGAGGACAGATGCACCAATTAATTTCTTATCATGTCCTCTCCACACTCCTTCAGGAGGGGCACAAATGTTGCTCAGAAAGATGTCGAACTTGGACATGAGAACAGTCATTTCCCCCCCTTGCAGTCCTTTACAAAGTGGGGGCTGGTTAAAGAGTCAGAGTGAGGAATGAAAGATTTGGATCGTTCCAAGATTTGTGTTATTCATTTTGAGGTAAGACGGGTGAATTCCTGAGAAACTGACCGGAGAAGGACTTTGAAGCTGAAGGCAATTTCAGTGGGGTGAGAGTTTTGCCCCTAGTTTTTTACTTGATAATAACAACTTTAAGATTAAAAAAAAAAATTAAGCCATTACTTGTCTGTCAGTTTCTTCCAATAGACTGTGTGCACCCCAGGGGTCCCAATCTTAGATTCGAGACTAGGAGTCCTGTGTTGGCCATGTGCCAATAAACCTGGATCTGAATCTGAAACAAGTTCTGGACAAGTTACTTAACTTCTCAGGGCCTCTGTTTTCTTCTCTGTAATATGGAGACTCAGAATAATACAAACGTGGTAGAGCTGTTAAGAACATTCGTTGATCTAATACTGTTCTACTCAAAATTCGATCCACGGACCAGAGCTCCTCTAACAACTGTTACCAGTCCTTGGTCAGGTACATACAAAAAGTGAGCATAATTTTTGTATGGGGACCACTACAGCAATTGCACATTACAGCTATAGTTTTATTATATTCAGTGAAAGTATCAGCTCTTAGTAGATAAAAGTTTCAAAAACAAAAATGGTCCTTCATCACAATGAGAGCTATTAATTGTTAAATAGTTAAATGTAGATATATTTAAGCATCCCCTTTTTAAAATACATCTTATTTTATTATAAGTATCTTCCTTTTATTCTTTCTTTGTGGTTGTTTTTGAGCTTTATGGGTGGGTAGTATGGTTTCGATTTCAGGGTTTTTAAAGAGCTATTTTAAATGTTTATTATTGAAAGTGGGTATCATAGCCTTAAGAACACTAATGAAAGAACTTAGTAAACATAAGGATTTTGTATTTGATTCTAAGATGGTGCAAGAGAGTTGGGGTTCTAAGTGGGAACCCTGGGAGCATAGTGAGGGAGGGGCTTTTGTGAAATCCCATTCTTCAACCGTGTGGTTCACGGTAGACTCTCCTCCTTGGTTCTGCTGTTGGAAAAGCCTTCTTGATGAGCTCTTGATTGACAGCAGTCCTTCCCACCTTATAGTGCATTCCACAAGGTAGAGGATGAGTTTTGCTTAATATCAACTCATTTAATATGGGACAAGAACAAACATTGGGCCACTATAACTGTCATAAAAGTGATTCTTTTGAAATCTGCCAGTTCACAGGCATTTAAGGTGCTCTTGATGTTCTTCATAAAAAGAGAGATGAAAGACAGCATTGTTGTTGTCCAGACACTAAGTCTTGTGTGACGCTCTGTGACCCCATGGACTGCAGCACACCAGGCTCCTCTGTCCTTCACTATTTCCCAGAGTTTGCTCGATTCATGTCCATTGAGTCAGTTATGCTATCAAACCGTCTCATCCTCTGCCTTCCCTTTCTTTTTTTGCCTTCAGTCTTTCTCAGCATCAGGGTCTTTTCCAATGACAGCATAATGTAGCAGAAAGAACAAAAACTTTGGAATCAGGCATAACTGGGTTTGATTTTTAACTCTGCCACCTAGTGACCAGCAAGTTACCTAATCTCTGGACCTCAGCTGCCTCACTAGTAAAATGGGGATTATAATCCTAACTATGCAGGGTCTTTGTGAGAATCAGCAGTGGTATTTGCAGTATGCTCCTGACATAGACTATTTCAATAATTGTTAAGGTCTATTGCCCCCGTTTTTCCATGAGAAAACTTCCATGAATAAACTAATTTCAGTTCAGCTCAGTCGCTCAGTCATGTTCAACTCTTTGTGACCCCATGAATTGCAGCATGCATGTTTCCCTGTCCACCACCTCCCGAAGCTTGCTCAAACTCATGTCCACTGAGTCAGTGATGCCATCCAACCATCTCGTCCTCCATTGTCCCCTTCTCCTGCTGCCTTCAGTCTTTCTCAGCCTCGGGATCTTTTCTAATCAGTTGGCTCACCGCATCAGGTGGCCAAAGTATTGGAGCTTCAGAGACGGCCACAAATTTTGTACTAAAGGCGGAGTTTAATTTGCCTTCCCTCAATCAGAGCTGGGCTCATTTCTTACTTGACTATAGAATGTAGCAGAGTCATGTTCTAGGACTTATAAAACTAGGTCGTAAGAAATCTTGCAGTTTTCACCTGGGCCTCTTAAAAATTTTTCAATCCCATCTGCTATGTAAATTGAAAGTCGCTCAGTCATCTCAAACTCTCCGCAACCCCATGGACTATACAGTCCACGGAACTCTCCGGGCCAGAATACTGGAGTAGGTAAACTTTTCCTTGTTCAGGGGATCTTCCCAACCCAGGTATCCTGCATTGCAGGTGGATTCTTTACCAGCCAAGGCACAAGGGAAGCCCAAGAATACTGGAATAGGTAGCCTATCCCTTCTCCAGAGGACCTTCCCAACCCAGGAATTAAACTGGGATCTCCTGCATTGCAGGCAGATTCTTTATCAACTGAGCTATCGGGAAAGCCATCTGCTATGCCGGTGTCTGACTGCTCTGTGTTCTCCATGCTGGGAGGAAGCCCAAGCCAGAAGAACAGAGGAGGAGTGGAGGAGAGGAGCCCCGTCCTTCTCCCGCTGGACCACTCATCTCAGCCCAGGTGAAGTGGAGAATGAGTGAAGAGGTCTTCAGATGACCCCAGCGCCCACTGCCATCTCTGATGATAACCACGTGAAAGACTGTGTGAGAGCCACCCAGCTAAGGCTATCAAATGCAGACTTCTAAGAGAAAATCTTGCATTATTGTTTTAGCCACTGCCTTTCAGGGTGGTGCGTTAAGCAGCAGTAGATAGCCAGAACATTCTGCTAGAGTATAATTTCTGCACCTTACTAACTTATCAGTCAGTGATTGGTGGTTTGTCAATAGTTTCACCTCCGTTAGTCAGTCTACAGTCCTGTACTGGCCAAGGTTAAGGTACTCAAGGTTGCTGTTCACACATGGCCAGCCCTGTTTCCTTTTATAGTGACCTGTGAGTTTTCACCTCCTTCTCCTCTGTGAGTGGCTGTTCCTTGGTGGGGAGGGCTGCTTGCCTTGCTTATCTTACCTGTGATTTGGCTGGTAAGTAAAGAGGAGTCTTTACTTTGGGTGGCCAAAAATCTCGTTTGGGTTTTTCCCATACCATATTATGGAAAAATCTGAACAAACTTTTTTGGCCAACCTAATAATTGAGTCTATTTTCTCCAGTCCAGATCTGATATTTCCATTGCCTTCTTTTTGACTCAACTGGTTCAGAACCAATAGCGGGGAGTGTTGGGCCTGGCATTGCAGAGGAGCCCCAAGCTCTCTAACGGTACTGACACTCAGAAGCATAAATGATTAGGTACTAAGCAGCTTCCCAACCTGCCCTGTACTCTTACTGATATGGAATTCTTGCTCATGTTGCTAATAATGTACTTAATATCCTCAAACTTAGAAACAAGCTAAAGCACTTATAATCATTGTTGGCAAGTTCCTGGTTTTCTCTTGACACATTTGATGGTTTGCTTACATTACTTCTCTCAAAAATCAAGACAACTTTCAGCCAAAGCCAAGCTAATAACAAAACCCTGGAGAATGCCATCATATCCTGTATATGACTGAAACATGACTTCTAATTTCCTTGACCCCTGGGAAGCTGACAGTGTGTATCTGCTTTATAGCATTTGTTGGGCCTTTGCTTTTTTTTTTTTTTGTTACTGTTATGTTGATTCCAGTTATCCTTGCAGCTCAAGACATAGATAGAGGACATTCTGTTAAGGTGACAAATACAGTGTTTCCCACCTCTTCCCCGTGATTATTTTAACTCATTTGTACCCCATCCCTCAAGTCATTCATTCAGCATGCCTTTATTGGGAGCCTCTGAATCAGGGCTTGTTCTAGGTCCTGGACATACCACTATAAATAAAGCACTTTCAGAGCCTTGCCTCATAAGCAGTACACTGAGCGGTGGAGCAAAGGAGCAGGCAACTGGAATGCTATTGGAGGTGATCCAAAGAAGAAATACATAGGGCTCTGAGGAAAGAAAGCAGAGGTTCCAAGGACATAATTTTCTGATAACTGTCTTCATTGAGCATTCAAATGCCAAATTTGAAAAAACTTTATGTCTTAGCTTATGGGTGAATTTTGCCATTGCATTCGGTATTCCTCCATTGCCTTATTAATAAAATCTTAAGCAAAAGAATTGCTGAGGCTAGAAAGTGAGTCTCTAGTAATATGTGCTAATGTTGAATTGCAATATATGTTATCTTAGTTAAGCCCCACCACCTCCCTGTGAAGGGCCTATCATCCCTGTTTTACAGAGGAGGAGGCTGAGACTTTGACAGGTTAAATAATTTGCTTAAGGTCACGCAGCTGGTAAAAGGTAGAGACAAAGTATAAGGACAGGTCTGGGTAAGCCCAGTTTCATCCTCTCATTACCATATTACACAATAGGAAAACATCTAGAGAAATCACACTCACCCTTAATATGCTGTTGTTAATTGTGGACATGTTCCTTTGACATTGGATCTGAATGTTTCTGAGAAATGAGGTTGTATCTGTATATTAATTTGTAAATCAAGATTCTGTTCAGAAATCCTACTTAAAGTGGATTAAACCAAAAATCTAGGGGTGGGGATTATTGGCTAAACCACAGAAAGGAGAGGAACGAGTCTGACCACAATAGTGACTGCAGCCACAGATTTAAACCTCATCAGTGCTGTCTCTCTCCGTCCCTCACCCCTATGGGATGACATCATGTTTTCTGATCAGCATTCTAGGTGGTGCATTCACATTCTAGCAACTCCATGGCCAGAGGTTGAAGGGCTGCTTCCCCAGAGCATGTTTGGAAAAGCTCCAGATAAGGACCCCTACTGATTCAGTTTGGGTTGTTCTGACCAAGAGGATGGAATACATGGACTGGTTCTGCTTGTAACTGACATGGATAGTCATTGATGGGCTAGATCAAGAAAAAAAGTCCATTTATAGAGTGCAAATCACTTTTACAAGGAGCTCTAGGACCGGTCACCAGGAACCAAGATAATAGCAAGGAAGAAAAATAAAATGCTATTTGGTTATCAGCCTCAGGGACAAAGCAAGTGAAATGGAAACAATTGTATTAATCATGAGAGCACCATAAATACAAACATAACCACAAGGACATAGCCATTAAAGTAGACTTCAGACTTTAAATATTTAGAATGGCAGGGAAAAAAAGCACTGAAAATGACCTAAAATGTCCAACAATATGAAAGCTTTTAGGTAAACTCTAGTTTATATTGTCTGTTGATGTTATGCAAAAATATGTTTACACAGAATTTTGAATAATAGAGATAAACCTGTACACAAATGTTGAGAGAGCCATTTTTTATAAGAACCAAAAATGGAAACAATTCAAATGCCCACCAACTAAAGAATGAGTAAACAAACGAATACGATGGAATGTGCGTGTGTGCTAGGCAAGAACCCTAGAGTGGGATGCCACGTCCTCTTCCAGGGGATCCTCCCAACCCAGAGATTGAACCCACTTCTCCTGTCTCTTGCATTGGCAGGAGGGTTCTTTACCACTAGCACCACCTAGCAAGCCCATGTGATGAAATACTATTTGACAGCCTTCAGAATGGGAGAAAATAATAGCAAATGAAGCAACTGACAAACAACTAATCTCAAAAATATACAAGCAACTTATGCAGCTCAATTCCAGAAAAATAAATGACCCAATCAAAAANGGGAGGGGGTGGGGGGGTCCGGATTGGGAACTCAGGTACACTTATGGCTGATTTATGTCAATGTATGGCAAAATGAGTACAGTACTGTAAAGCAAAACAAACTAAAAAATTAAAAAAAAAGAAATACTATTTGACAATAAAAAATAATGAAGTACTGATTCATGCTACAACAAGAATGAACCTAGAAAACATTATGCTAAATGAAAGAAGTCAGCTTCAAAGGACCACATGTTGCACCATCCCATACATGCGAATCCATATATATGAAATACCAGGAATAGACAAACGTGGAGAAGCAGAAAGTAGGTTTGTGGTAGTCGAGGGCTGCTTCCCAGGTGGTGCAGGAGTAAAGAATCCGCCTGCAATGCAGGAGACACAGGAGACGTGGGTTCAATCCCTGGGTCAGGAAGACCCCCTAGAATAAGAAATGGCAACCCACTCCCAGTATTCTTGCCTGCAGAATCCCTTGGACAGAGGAGCCTTTTGGGCTACAATCCATAGGATCGCAAAGAGGTGGACACAGCTGAGAACACACACACATACACATACACACACACACACACACACACATGCAGGGTTGGGAAGAGGAGGCAAATGGTAAGTGATTGCTGCTGGATGTGAGGTTTCTTTTTGAGATGAAGAAAATTCCCTAAAATTAGATAGTGGTATAACCACAAGCAAAAAATGAAATTTGTCCCTTATTTTATACCACCACAAAAATTAACTCAAAATGGATTAAAGATTTAAGCATAAGACCTCAAACTACAGAACTCCTAGAGGAAAACAGAGAAAATTCCTGGCAGCAATTTCCTGACAGGACACTGGAAGCGCAAATAATAAAGGCAAAAATAGATAAGCTGGACTATATCAAATGAAAACTGTCTACCCAATAAAAGAAATCATCAACAAAATAAAAATTATAAGATTAACAAATTCTGGGGACCTCTGATTACAGCTAAAAATACTGTATTATATTTTTCTTACCACAAAAAAGAAATAGTAGCTTTTTGATAGAGTAGAAGGGTTACTGTGGTGATAATTATTTTGCCATAATGTATCAAAGCATCAAGATGTACACCTTGTACAATATTGTTTGTCAATTATATCTCGATGAAGTGGGAAAAATAAAAAAGTAAGCATCCTTACTGGATCTTAAAGCTAAATATACATAAATAAAATCAGTGATGATGGTTACACATTCTATGACTTTGATAAAAACACCTTAAAGAGTGAATTTTATTGTATACAAACTATGTCTCAGTAAGATTATCATTAAGATATAGTAAAATTCTTATTGGAGAAACAATAACAAAAATAATGGAAGAATGCTAATGGTCTAATAACACTGAGACAAAAGCAAGTGATATGGACTGAATGCTAGTGTCTCCCTTCCCATTTCTTGCTAAAGCCCTAGCTTTCAATGTGATGGCATTTGAGTGGAGCCTTTGGGAGGTGATTAGGTTTATATTGGGTCCTGAGTGTGGAACCTTCAATATGGGATTGAAAGCTGAAGTGAAAGTGAAGTTGCTCAGTCATGTCCAACTCTTCAGGAACCCATGGACTGTAACCCACCAGGCTCCTCTGTCCATGNCCTAGCTTTCAATGTGATGGCATTTGAGTGGAGCCTTTGGGAGGTGATTAGGTTTATATTGGGTCCTGAGTGTGGAACCTTCAATATGGGATTGAAAGCTGAAGTGAAAGTGAAGTTGCTCAGTCATGTCCAACTCTTCAGGAACCCATGGACTGTAACCCACCAGGCTCCTCTGTCCATGGAGATTCTCCAGGCAAGAATACTGGAGTGGGCTGCCATTTCCTTCTCCAGGGGATCTTCCCGACCCAGGGATCATACCCAGGTCTCCCGCATTGCAGGCAGACTCTTTATCCTCTGAGCCATCAGGGAAGCCATCATGGGATTAGTGTCTTTATAAAGGGGGTTTCCCAAGTGGCACTAGTGGTAAAGAATCCATCTGCTAATGAGGAGATGGGAGTTTGGTCTCTGGTTCAGGAAGATCCCCTGGAGGAGGGCATGGCAACCCATTCCAGTATTCTTGTCTGGATAATCCCACGGACTGAGGAGTCTCGCGGGCTACGTCGCAGAGTCTGAAGCAACTTAGCACACACGCACACCTTCATAAGAAGAGGGAGAAGCTCAGCTCCCTCTCCAGGAGCATGCACTGAGGAAAGGCCGTGTAAGGACACAGGGACAAAATGGCTCTCTGCAAGCCAGACAGTGACCCTTACGAGGCACCTTGATCTTGGATTTCTCAGCCTCCAGACTGTGAGAAATAAATTTCTGTTCTTTAACTATCCAGTTTCTCGTATTTTGTTATAGCATCCCAAGCAGACTAAAACAGCAGAATACAAAATTCAATACAACCATAACTATATAAGACAAATGTACAGAACAGAAAACATATGGGGAAAAGATATGTTTGCTCTATTCTAAGTGATACTTTTTTCAAATTTTTCTATCTTTTCTAGGATGTTTTGTAAAAAAAAACTCATTTGAGCTCCAAGTGCTCACAGGCCAACGTTTATTGAGCATTTACTCCATGCCAAGATCCATGATTTTCGGCGGTCTTTATAACAATCTTATGAGGCAGGAACTATAAATTCCTCCATAGTTGACCCGCTCTGTCCATGTGCTTCACATCTGCAGATTCAACCAACCTCAAATAAAAAATAACTGAAAAAATTTTCAGAAATTTCTAAAATGCAAAACTTGAATTTGCTGCACTTACAATTATTTACATAACATTTACATTGTATTTGCAATTATTTACATTCTTTGTATTAGGCATTATAAGTCATTTAGAGATAATTTAAACCATACTGGAGGATATACATAAATTCTGGGCTTCCTGGGTGGGTCAGACTGTAAAGAATCTGCCTGCCGGGTGGGAGACCCAGGTTCTTTCCCTGGGTTAGGAAGATTCCCTGGAGGAGAGCAAAGCAACCCACTCCAGTATTCTTGCCTGGAGAATCCCACGGACAGAGGAGCCTGGGAGGCTACAGTCCATAGGGTTGCAAAGGGTCAGACAAGACTGAAGTGACTTAACACACACAGTACAGTGCTATCTTTCCTTCTCCCTCATGGAAAAGGAATTTTAAGATGTTGCAATAAATGGATTGTCCAATTTATTCAAGAAGCATCTTGCATCAGGTTGCCTCTGACTGAGGGCTTCTTCCTCAACCTGCTCCAGCTCATCTTCACATCTCAGCAGCTAGCACCTGCATCCCTTGCATTGCTCAAGCAGAAAACTTAGGAGTTATTCTTGTTGCCTCCCTCTTCATCACACCCACAGTCCATCTGTCACCAAATCCTGTTGATTATACTTCCAAAATATCTCTCAGTTTCATCTGCTTCTCTCTGTTGCCACTGCTCGTGTCCAAACAACTATTAGATCTCATCTGGAACCCTGATCTCCCCCACTTTCACAATACTCTCCCCAAAATACACACACACACACACACACACACACACACACACACACACACAATCCATTAACCACCCATTACCCAAAGTGGTCTTTTAGAAAAATATGCAAGATCATATCACTTTCCTACTTAAAACCCATAAATGGTTTTTCTGTTGTCCTCAGAATATTATTAAAAATCTTCCCTAATGCTTCTATCGCCCTCCTGTGATCTGGCCTCTAGCTACCTCTTGGCTCCATCTCACACCATTCTCCATGTTATTCATCACATTTCAACCTCAATAAACAGCTTTCAATGTCTGACTGTTCCAGGGCTTCCATCAGCTACTAACCTAGAATGTTCTCCCTGCACTGCCCACCCTCTTCCCTGATCCTAGTTTGGCCAGTTCCTATTCATCCTTCAAGTGCCAGCTTAAATGTCACATTTTCAGAGAAGTCTTCCATGATATATCAGCTCTCTCTGGAGGCCAAGGATTTTTTCTGAAAAAAAAAAAAAAAAAATCTAACTCTAATTGATTTAGTTAAATAAGCAGTTTTTCTCAGATGAAAATTTTAAATGAATCTGTTGACCTCTGGAACATAGAAGTCTAGCATTGGTCTTGTTTCAGGCACAGTGGATCTAGCACTCAAATATCAGAACTGGGTTCAATTCCATCTCTTCATTCAGTCTTATATTCAACAAATATTTATTGCCTATTAAGTACCAGGCACTGTACTAGATGCTGGAATGTATCAATTATAAAAATCCTTGTGTTCATGGAGCTGTCTTTTTAGCAAAGCAAGATACACAAGAACAATAAAGACACTAAATAAGTAAAGTTTACCAAATATTAGAAAATGTAGCTAATATGAAAAATATACATAAGGCAAAGTAATAGTACAGAGGAAGGAAATTGGATTTGCAGTTTTAAATAGGGTAGTTATGGTAAATCCCTGTGTTTCCCAGGTGGGGCTAGTGGTGAAGAAACCTGCCTGCCAATGCAGGAGATGTAAAAAACGTGAGTTCAGTCCCTGGGTAGGAAAGATCCCCTGGAGAAGGGCGTGGAAACCCACTCCAGTATTCTTGCCTGGAGAATTCCATGGACAGAAGAGCCTGACAGGCTAGGGTCCACAGGATCGAAAAGAGTCAGACACGACTGAGGCGGCTTAGCATGCGTGCACAGTAAACCCTTATGAGAAAGTGACTTTTGAGCATAGTTTTAAAGGAAGTGAAGAAAGAAGCCACATAAATATCTTAGTTAGAGGAACCTCCAGGCTGAAGGAATGGCCAGTAAAAAAGCACCCTACCACTACCACGGTGTGTCTGCCACCTAGAGGACCAGCAAGGGAGCAAGTGAGGCTGGAGTCAGTTAGGGAAGAGGGGAGAAGGTCACAGCTAACAGGAATCTCATCCTGGGGAGTTTCACCAGCCACTGGAGAGTTTTGAGTAAAGAAGCTAAAAATCTTACTTCTAAAAGAATCAGTCTGTGTTGAGCGTAGATTTCAAGGGGGAAAGCAAGAATAGAAGCAAGGAAGCTGGTTAGATGCTGTTGCAGTCATTCAAAGGAGAATGATGGTGGCTTGGTCCACAGTAAAAGTAGGGAAAATGGTGAGAAGAGGCTGAATTCTGGACACATCCAACAGATCAGATATGAGGTGGGACAGAGGCCCAGGATAAAGACTTCATTTCCCAGCCTCCCTTGAAATTAGGCAAAGTCATTTAATTCTAAATTTTGGCTCGTGGAACATAAGCAGAAGGAGGTGGGCAACTTATTGAAGGGAAGAGGTGTGCTCTCCAATTTGCCCCTTCCCGCTGCCTTGTTGGCTGACATTCCACTGTAAGCTGCTAGCTGCCTTCGGTGCTACCATGTTGGATTACCCCAAAAAGGGAAATATCTTAGGAAGCCACTGAGTGACCCGAGGAAGAGTGGCCACATCAGCCGTGGTCTGCCAATGCATGGCTTGTTATATGAGAAAGAAAGACACTTCTGCAGTATTTAAGCCTTTTTACTTTATGTCTCTGCAGGAGAAGTCAAATGTCTATCATACCTAATATAATGGCCATATGTTCTTTATCCCACAAGTTCCAATGTGATTGGGATAACTCTGCAATAAGTCTAGGTCAACCCAAGGAGATATTTTGATGGCAGAAATTATGTATTTTAGAAGTATCTAAAAAGAAGTCCCAAGTGTCCATATCTTACTTTTCATCATGAACTATTCAGTTCATAAAATACTTAGCATTATTTTATTTAATTCTTGAGATAGCACTATGAGTTGAGTATCATTCTCTAGTGTGATCACCAGGGGGTGTGGATTGTATTTTAATCATCTTTGTATCCACATCCCCTGTATCTTCAGTTCAGGGCCTGCCTGGCATCCAAAGGTATTTAGTAGATATCTGATTAAGTTAATTTATAAATGCTTGAATACATGAGAAATACAGTTCCTGTAATTTCAAGATACTTTAAAAAAGATTCAAAGCTGTTAAGTGATTTGCTCCAGGTCGCACAGTTCATAACAAGTGAAGACAGAGAGCTATGCCCTCTGAGTTGACTCTTGGCTTCAGATTTTACTCAAAGAGGGGAGGCAGGAGAAAGATGGTGAAAAGAGGAAAGAAAGTGGAGAGAAAATAAAGAAAGAGGGAAGATAAAGGGTACTAAACAAAGACCCTCTCCTTTGCTGGGATATATTGTCTGATGGGTAGAAGACAAAAGTCAAAGGAATTTCTTCATTTCCAGGTCCTCGGATGGAGCACTGCAATACAGTAAAATCACATTAAAAGCCCAGTCTCTCTCTGAGGCCAGCGTACAGGGCAGGCCTTTGAGCTCCCAGCTGTCTGAACTCCAGAGCATCTGCCAGTCACTTTCCCTCTGGTGCATTCCTGACCCAGATACTCTCCCCGAGCAACAGATTCTTCTGTAAGTAAAGATCATTTAAGAAAACCAGACTAGCGAAGCATTAGCTGCTTGTGTTGCCAAGAACAGAAATGAGTGCGGTTTTTCCCTTAAATCATTCTTGTGTGATTTTAAGCCTTCTTGCTTGTGCAATCTGAAGGGGAATCATCAGACCCCAGATTTTGTGTTTAAAGCGTTCGATAGCTTTAGAGACAGCTTTAGAGTCTGTCTGTCCTACTCATTTAGCCAGGAGGACATGGGCAGGACCATATGATCTCAGATATAATATAGACTGTGATAGTCATCTCAAGCTGTAACTGATAGCAAAGGGCCAGGATGATCAGGAATCACACAGATCTCCTCCTCAGGCAGGCACCAAAGCCCTGGTCCCTGGCTACATTCTCCACTGCACCTCACAGCCAAACTAGTATCCACGTGAAGGAACAACTGTTTTGAACACAGACCTACAGCAGATGTTATGGTCAAAACCAGACACCGTGTGTTTGCAGCACAGCCATAGCCAAGAACAACCATCGCCTGAGGCAGCATAACATTTGTTAAGTACCTACCATGTGTCTGGGCTAAGCCTTTCCTCTTCCGTTATCTTTATTTCATTTCGTTTTGTATCATTTCATCCTTCCAATAGCCCTCCAAGGTAGGGTCTCCTTACCCACCGTTACAGATGATGAAACAGACACCCAGAGAGGACAAGGACTTTTCAAATGCACTACACCGATAAATGCAATGCCAGAATTCCCTCCTGTTCACTTTTCACTCTCTCATTCACTGTTCATTCTGGCAAACATCACCTTTTCCATTCAGAGAATCTACCTAAGCTCTGAAGTTAGGACAAGCCGTGAGCAGACAAAATAAAAATAAAGATGAAATCCCTGCAGCAGGAGTATGAGGGCGGGTGTGTGTCTGTTTGTACTCTCCTGGAAAGCACTTCAGATGACAGTGCTGTCTTCCCAGGGCACGGGCAGTCTACTCTCTGGGCCAGGAGGGAAGGTGTAGACCACAAGGGCAAGGGGGAAAAGGAGCCCCTGCTCTGGGACTAGTGAGGTGTAACCATTGCACCCCAGGCATCAGAGTCTTCCAACATCCCCAGCTCCTTTTATGCCAAGTCCAAATTAAGGCTGAAAAATCCTAGTGGTCATAGTCTATTTTCAAAGGCTTAGTCAGATCAGTCAGAAGAATGCTCCAGAATCTTCACTAATGTGGTGAGGTCTGTTTCCAAGACATGGGGCTTAGATGCCAAGAATCTTACTAAATATCATCTGGGCTGCTTAACAGGAAAATCACAGCAAGTTCAAGGTGTCTGTGACTGTGATGGAAATGAGCTTCGATGAGCATGAAATTAAATCAAATAAAAGCGTGGAAAACCCTTCCTGCCTCAAATGAAAACCACAGAAAATGTATATGAATAACTCCTTGATGTACAGTTTTTTTCTAAGGAAATCCTTTCAAAGGGTTAGAATAGTTAAGAACAGCATGTGGCCTTCTGAACACATCCTCCCATATAAACAATTAACACAATATCTGTACTTTCAAATTAATTTTTACTATCACCTGGGTTGGGAGGATCCCCTGGAGAAGGAAATGGCAAACCACTCCAGTATTCTTGCCTGGAAAATCCCATGGATGGAGAAGCCTGGCAGGCTATAGTCCATGGTGTTGCAAAGAGTCAGACATGACTGAGCAGCTTAAAAAAATCATGTATAAACTGATTTTTTAAAAGAGGGCCTTGGTTTTCTTACAAACATGATAGAATATGATCTGTGACATGGAGACATACACAAAACACACCGTGGAGAATCGTCAAACGCTTTGACTTCTCAACTCAGTATAAATAAAAAGATGGTAACATAATATTTTTGTTGATACTGAATAGTAGCAAGTCTATCTTATTACATTATGCAGAGTTCTGAGATGGATAATGAAATTCTCATCCTAAGAAATGCCCTAGTCTGAGTCAGGACATTGAAAGCTATGTCAACCAGGGTAAATATGATAGAAGTCTGCTCAGATTAATTCAGAAAACATTTGTTGAACGTATAACAACTATACACACATGAGGAATTGTACCAGTGGGACAAAATGTCAAAGTGGAACAAATCAAATTCCCAACTCCCCCAGAGCTCACCGTCAGGCAAAGGAATTGAAGTGGCAGGCATCTAATTCAAGTTGTCCATTTTCTCAAATCTCGGAAATCAGGTTGCATCTTACAATTGACAACATGTAATTTGGAGAAGGAAATGGAAGCCCACTCCAGTACTATTGCCTGGAAAATCCCATGGATGGAGGAGCCTGGTAGGCTATAGTCCATGGGGTTGCAAAGAGTCGGACACAACTGAGCGACTCCACTCCACAATGTAATTGGCAATGCTTTTTCATTCTTAATGGCACATAAAATAAGGAAATAACTCACTATCCGTTATAACGAAGTTAAGATTTGATGAAATGTGGTCATTACTGTATAAATCAGAACATAATACTAAAATAAAGAGGTCCAAATGTACCACCCTTCCCTGAAGAGTATTTATAGTTGAGGAATTTAAGTCCTAATGGGTACATACAAATAAGTAAGGTAGGAATAATTACACAAAAGCACTTGTAAATCATTTTTGCTCATAATAATAAAGCAATGAAAATTCACTGCTATTTACTAATTAATAATAATGCATATACACAATTCATTTCCATTTACTTTACCTCCCTGACATTTTTCAGGATCCCCTTTTTTGGTCACAATAAGCCGAAGAATTGATGCTTTTGAACTGTGGTGTTGGAGAAGACTCTTGAGAGTCCCTTGGACTGCAAGGAGATCCAACCAGTCCATTCTGAAGGAGATCGGCCCTGGGATTTCTTTGGAAGGAATGATGATAAGCTGAAACTCCAGTACTTTGGCTACCTCATGCGAAGAGTTGACTCATTGGAAAAGACTCTGATGCTGGGAGGGACTGGGGGCAGGAGGAGAAGGGGACGACAGAGGATGAGATGGCTGGATGGCATCACTGACTCGATGGACATGAGTCTGAGTGAACTCCGGGAGTTGGTGATGGACAGGGAGGCCTGGCGTGCTGCAATTCATGGGGTCGCAAATAGTCGGACATGACTGAGTGACTGAACTGAACTGAACTGAACTGAAGATGGTTGTAAATTGTTTTACACACCTGTAGATAATATTCACACTAAGAACAGTTTTATTTTCCAGAATTTGGTCTTCCANGATCCCCTGGAGAAGGAAATGGCAAACCACTCCAGTATTCTTGCCTGGAAAATCCCATGGATGGAGAAGCCTGGCAGGCTATAGTCCATGGTGTTGCAAAGAGTCAGACATGACTGAGCAGCTTAAAAAAATCATGTATAAACTGATTTTTTAAAAGAGGGCCTTGGTTTTCTTACAAACATGATAGAATATGATCTGTGACATGGAGACATACACAAAACACACCGTGGAGAATCGTCAAACGCTTTGACTTCTCAACTCAGTATAAATAAAAAGATGGTAACATAATATTTTTGTTGATACTGAATAGTAGCAAGTCTATCTTATTACATTATGCAGAGTTCTGAGATGGATAATGAAATTCTCATCCTAAGAAATGCCCTAGTCTGAGTCAGGACATTGAAAGCTATGTCAACCAGGGTAAATATGATAGAAGTCTGCTCAGATTAATTCAGAAAACATTTGTTGAACGTATAACAACTATACACACATGAGGAATTGTACCAGTGGGACAAAATGTCAAAGTGGAACAAATCAAATTCCCAACTCCCCCAGAGCTCACCGTCAGGCAAAGGAATTGAAGTGGCAGGCATCTAATTCAAGTTGTCCATTTTCTCAAATCTCGGAAATCAGGTTGCATCTTACAATTGACAACATGTAATTTGGAGAAGGAAATGGAAGCCCACTCCAGTACTATTGCCTGGAAAATCCCATGGATGGAGGAGCCTGGTAGGCTATAGTCCATGGGGTTGCAAAGAGTCGGACACAACTGAGCGACTCCACTCCACAATGTAATTGGCAATGCTTTTTCATTCTTAATGGCACATAAAATAAGGAAATAACTCACTATCCGTTATAACGAAGTTAAGATTTGATGAAATGTGGTCATTACTGTATAAATCAGAACATAATACTAAAATAAAGAGGTCCAAATGTACCACCCTTCCCTGAAGAGTATTTATAGTTGAGGAATTTAAGTCCTAATGGGTACATACAAATAAGTAAGGTAGGAATAATTACACAAAAGCACTTGTAAATCATTTTTGCTCATAATAATAAAGCAATGAAAATTCACTGCTATTTACTAATTAATAATAATGCATATACACAATTCATTTCCATTTACTTTACCTCCCTGACATTTTTCAGGATCCCCTTTTTTGGTCACAATAAGCCGAAGAATTGATGCTTTTGAACTGTGGTGTTGGAGAAGACTCTTGAGAGTCCCTTGGACTGCAAGGAGATCCAACCAGTCCATTCTGAAGGAGATCGGCCCTGGGATTTCTTTGGAAGGAATGATGATAAGCTGAAACTCCAGTACTTTGGCTACCTCATGCGAAGAGTTGACTCATTGGAAAAGACTCTGATGCTGGGAGGGACTGGGGGCAGGAGGAGAAGGGGACGACAGAGGATGAGATGGCTGGATGGCATCACTGACTCGATGGACATGAGTCTGAGTGAACTCCGGGAGTTGGTGATGGACAGGGAGGCCTGGCGTGCTGCAATTCATGGGGTCGCAAATAGTCGGACATGACTGAGTGACTGAACTGAACTGAACTGAACTGAAGATGGTTGTAAATTGTTTTACACACCTGTAGATAATATTCACACTAAGAACAGTTTTATTTTCCAGAATTTGGTCTTCCATCCACATATTCCATTTTGTCTTCAACTCTCAGCATGGTTTCCCAGAGATGAAGAGCAATGTAGGTGCTTATGATAAAAAATGAACAAAGAATAAAACTTTTCCAGGGAGGAGATGTTTTCAGTATTCTCAGCTGAGTATATCTGACAAGTATATCTCAATCAACAAACCTTCCAATTGGTAATTTCCTCTCCCTCATGCCCTGCATACACCCAGGGCTTCAGCCACAGCAGGTTACTGCAAATCCCCAGATGTGCCTTGCCCTGTTTGTGCCTTCTTGTCTTTGCTCCTGCTTTTTCTTTTTGCCTGCAATACACTCTCCCTGTCTCTCTACTTGGAAAACTCATGCTCGACTTTCAAAACCCAGGTCTAACAGTGTTGTCTTAGCCTGGACTTCTCCAGGGAAAAAAAGACGTGAGACCAGAACTTGAAGAGGGTAATTTAACCGAGCGCCAAAGGTTATAAATGAGGACTGGAAAGAGTTTAACGATGAAGAAGTCAAAGATAGTAGAAAAGTTTGTTATTGCTTTGCTCCTTTCTGTGGGCAAGTGGGGCTCCATCCTGCAGGGGTCATTTGAGAATCTGCACAGGATGCACTTGTGGGATGGAACAGAGGGGCATCAAACCCTGCTCCCCATTGGTCGTTATTGCCTTATAGGATGTTAGCATCCTTGCTTTCTCAGGCTGTGCATGCATCAGAGAAGTCCTGGTACAGAAAATGAGATACTAAACAATCTGTAGTGCTATCAGATTATACCTGAATGATGCTCGTTACCTTGGCAACAGCTGGAGAAAAAGGTGGGCAAAGAGAATGAGGCCATGAAAAAGAGGTCTTGCTTTCCCAGCATGTACAGAATTTGTCTTTCCCCATCAGACTTTCAGAGTACCAGGCACAGGCCTCTGTCTCGTGGTATTTGTTCTGTTATTTTCTAATGAACAGTTTCTATATTGGGTATGAACTTCTTATCAGTGCTGGCAAGATGAATAGAGACAGTAACCAGCATAAACCATATAGACTTAGGCCTCTGCCCCTGATTGAGTCAACGCACACATGTTATTTTGTTTTACTTAAGTTTTTTTCTGTTGGGTATTTTATCTTCTAGTTTTATTGAGATATAATTGACATACAACACTGTCAAAGATGTATAACTTCATGCTTTGACTCATATATGTAGTCACTCAGTCTTGTCTCTCTTTGTGTCCCTATAGACTGTAGCCAGCCAGGCTCCTCTGTCCATGTGATCTTTCAAGCAAGAATATTGGACAGGGTTGCCATTTCCTACTCAAGATTTGACTCACATACATCATAAAATTACCAGAGTAAGTTTAGAGAACAATCATCATCTCATATAGATACAAAATTAGAAAAAGACCTGAAAAATGTTTCCTTGTGATGAGAACTCACAGGATTTACATTCTTAACTTTCATATATTAACAGAACACTAATAGAGCAGTGTTACTTATACGTGTCATGTTGTCCATTACATCCCTAGTATTATTTATCTTATAACTGCTAGTTTATACCTCTTCACTGCTGCTGCTGCTAGCTAAGTCACTTCAGTTGTGTCCGACTCTGCGACCCCATAGACAGCAGCCCACTAGGTTCCTTTGTCACCGGGATTCTCCAGGCAAGAATACTGGAGTGGGTTGCCATTTCCTTCTCCAATGCATGAAAGTGAAAAGTGAAAGTGAAATCGTTGTCATGCCCGACTCTTAGAGACCCCATGGACTGCAGCCCACCAGGCTCCTCCTTCCATGGGATTTTCCAGGCAAGAGTATTGGAGTGGGTTGCCATTGCCTTCTCCATACCTCTTCACTGCTGCTAAGTTGCTAAGTCACTTCAGTTGTGTTCAACTTTGTGTGACCTCATAGACAGCAGCCCACTAGGCTCCTCTGTCTCTGGGATTCTCCAGGCAAGAACACTGGAGTGGGTTGCCATTTCCTTCTCCAATGCATGAAAGTGAAAAGTGAAAGTGAAATCGTTGTCATGCCTGACTCTTAGAGACCCCATGGACTGCAGCCCACCAGGCTCCTCCTTCCATGGGATTTTCCAGGCAAGAGTATTGGAGTGGGTTGCCATTGCCTTCTCCATACCTCTTCACTGCTGCTAAGTTGCTAAGTCACTTCAGTTGTGTTCAACTCTGTGTGACCCCGTAGACAGCAGCCCACTAGGCTCCTCTGTCTCTGGGATTCTCCAGGGAAGAACACTGGAGTGGGTTGCCATTTCCTTCTCCAATGCATGAAAGTGAAAAGTGAAAGGGAAGTCGCTCAGTCATGTCTGACTCTTAGCGACCCCATGGACTGCAGCCCACCAGGCTCCTCCATCCATGGGAATTTCCAGGCAAGAGTACTTTTACTTTCCAGGCAAGAGTACTTCACTACCTTTATTCAAATCCCCCTCTCCCTCACCACCTCCCTGCCTCTGGTAACCATGAATCTGATCTCTTCTATGAGTTTAAAACACACATTTTCTTTTATTTTTTAATTAGTTAACTTATTTTAATTGGAGGATAATTACTTTACAATATTGTGGTGGTTTTTGCTGTACATCAGCATGAATTGGCCACAGGTATACATGTGCCCCCCACATCCTGAACCCCCTTCCTGCCTCCCTCCGCACCCCATTCCTCTGGGTTGTCCCAGAGCACCAGCTCTGGGTGCCCTGCTTCATGCATCAAACTTGCACTGTTCATCTATTTTACACATGGACATGTACACGTTTCAATGCTAGTCTCTTAAATCACCCTACCCTTACCTTCTCCCACTGAGTCCAAAAGTCTCTTCTTTACGTCTGTGTCTTTTGCTGCCTTGCATGTAGGATCATTGGTATCATCTTTCTAAATTCTGTATATATGCGTTAATATACAGTATTTGTCTTTTTCTTTCTGACTTACTTCACTCTGTGTAATAAATAAGCTCCAGTTTCATCCACCTCATTAGAACTGACCCATGTGCTTTCCTTTTTATAGCGGAGTAATAGTCCATTATGTATATGTACCACAACTTCCTCATCCATTCTTCTGCCAGTGAACATTTAGGTTGCTTCCATGACCTAGCTATTGAAAATAGTGCTGCAGTGAAATTTGGGATATATGTGTCTCTTTCAGTTCTGGTTTCCTCAGGGAATATGCCCAGCAGTGGGATTGCTGGGTTGTATGGCAGTTCTATTCCCAGCTTTTTAAGGAATCTCCACACTGTTCTCCATAGTGCCTGTACCAATTTGCATTTCCACCAACAATGTAAGAGGGTCCCCTTTTCTCCACACCCCCTCCAGCATTTATTGTTTGTAGACTTTTTATGATGGCCATTCCGACCAGTGTGAGATGATAGCTCATTGTGGCTTTGATTTGCATTTCTCCAATAATGAGTGATGTAAAACACACATTTGAAATTAATGGGAAATTTTATGGTGGTTGGTCTCTCAAGCAGTTGACATGACTGCTCAAAAAAGACGTTATGATGTAGCGGGAAAAAAAGTCAGGTGGACTGAAAACAAAGTCAGCAGAGGCAAAACTGTGATGACACATGATCCTGGGGAGAGGGATCATTTTGACAGAAGTGTCAGTTACATTTCATGCGATTTTTTTTTTCTGAAGAAATATGACGTGTCATATGATTCTTAGGAAACAAAACACATTTTCAAACACTCAAAAATAACCTTTAATAAATTTCAGTGAATTCATACTGCTGAAATCTAGCTTTCATCTCATTAGCACCTTGCCGTGACTCCCAGATTCACTAAGCATAAGAACTAAGGCTTTTATAATGATACCTAAAACTCTACAAAACGTGGTCGCATTTCTAGTTTGGCTTCTCCGAATACGCTCCCGTTTGCTCAGTTTCCTCCATGCTGACCTCTGCAAGGCACACTCCCACCTGGAGTCTTTGCACTGGTTGTTTCTCTCACCTGAAGACTTTCTCCTGACATCAGGGGCGCACCTCCCTCAGCTTTGTAAGACTCTGCTCAAACGCCACCTTTCTAATAAAGCCTACCCACAGCCTCCTCTAATCCTGCTGCACTCAGCCACTCTGAACTTTTGAGCCTCTTATCCTGCTCTCCATTTTTCCTTTTTCCTTAGTATTCAATCACATTTAACAAACATACAATTAATTAATTTGTTTATTGTTTATTTTCTTTCCCTCTCTGCTAGGATGTGAGTTCCCCCAAGATAGGGAACTTTGTCTTTGTTACTCATTGTCATATCCCAAGCAGTCTGAACAGTGCCAGACTTATAATAGATGCTCAATAAATACTTTATTGGCTTGAACTGAACATCTTGAAGTTCTGGAGATAATATGCTTCCTCAGGCAGAAAAGTCATTGATGAAATTCTCCAAACTGACTGTACACTCACTAAGGGCTAGGCATGGATAACCTAGACATGATCCCCATCCTAAAAAAGGTCCCAGGCCACTGTGGACACAGGTACAGTCACAGAAAGTTACAGGCCAGAGAGATGGCCCCCTGACACAAGTATGCACGTTGGCTGTAGGGTTGCAGAGAAGGGGATGTTTGTATATGAGTGGTCAGGGAGATGTTAAGTGAGGAGACAACACTAAAGCTGACTTTTCACATAGAAATGGAGCTACCATGATGATGAAGGGAAGGACATTGGACTGGACTTTGTGCACATGAATTCTATCACATGTGAGTTGTAGAAATGAGAGTCAGTGTGGATGCTGACCTTCAACAATCCTTTAGGATCAACGCAGGGTCAGCTACTCCCCTCAGTTCATCTTCTGCCTCCCCTCATTTTGCCCTAAAAGTATAGACTATAAATAAATAAATAGTCAGACTCTAGAACTTCATGTATCTCTCCCTCAGTAATGAAAAGGGACTTTGGGAATCTGTGTAGGTTTATAATTTTCCCCTTCTCTATTGGGTTTTGTACTTCTGGTCAAGATCATAATTCAATTACTATATGTATTTCTCCTTTAAAATATCCATTGATTATGTGTTTACAAAGTTTTTTTGTTTCCAATTAAAACAAAACTCTGGCCTTATTCTTTCCACTTGATTCACCCATCCATTCAGCAATTTTTAAGTGCTTGCTCTGTACAGGCATCGTGCTAGATGTCAGGGAGAAGACCAGGAGCATTTTCCCTTCCCTTAAGAAGACTTTAATAGCAGGATAGGCAAATGTGAAGAAAAGAGAAGGAACACTGAAGCCTCATGTGTTGTGTGAAAGAAGGATTTAGGGCAATGATCACAGACTTCAGGTCAGATGTAGCCCACCCAAGTGTTTGTTTGGTTCAACAGTGTTGGGGTTTTTTCTTTCTTTGGAAAAAACAAAACAAAACTGAATTGCTTTTCACAAATTAATCTTGATTTCTGGCTGGTCTTAAAAGGAAGATCAGATCTGGCAATTCCAAGCCAGAGCTTCAAAAGAGCAACAGAAGGCCAGAGTTCAGGCAGGGCCACCCCTTCAGAGGGAGTGGTGAAGCGAGGGAAGGAAGGAGAGAAGCAGAGTGCCCTTGAGATTGTGGATGGGCTGGGAATGGGGGAAGAGATGCAGATTTTAAAAAATGGAGGGCATGTTTTGTCCATGGTCCAGTGAACTATGTGTAAACCTATATGAACTCTAACACTGCCCATGACAATGTTTAGTAAATGTCTGTGAGATGAGTAAGACCATGATCAAAAAATTTTATCCTATAAGAGATTATTTCATAGGTCATTTTGCAAAAGAAGCAGGAGTCTGGAGAGGCTGAATCATTCGCCTGGAGTGGTTCCCAGATTGTATCGAAGGCTGGAGGAAGCAGAGGGGAAGTGCAGCACGGAACGGACAGAGGGCACTGCTGTGTTACCTCTCCAGCACCCACTTCTCTCTCTGGATACGGGACCTTATTTTGCTTGAGGAGCCACCATTTCTCCTATTCCATGTGATGCTGATGGAACTGAGTCTATCTGGCTTCTGGAGTGGCATGTGACCCAAGCCTGGCCAGCCACACTGGAGTTGCTGAGAAAAAGGCATAGTTTTTCCACAGGGGACTGTCGAGAAGAAAAGATACAGTTCTGAATGATGCTATTAGTACCCAACCTGAGATAGCTTCCTTGGTGGCCCAGATGATAAAGAATCTGTCTGCAATGCAGGAGACCTGGGTTCAATCCCTGGGTCAGAAAGATCCCCTGGAGGAGGAAAAGGCAACCCACCCCAGTATCCTTGGACAGAGGAGCATGATGGGCTTCAGTCCATGGGGTCGCAAAGAGTTTGTCACGACTGAGCAACTAACATTTTGAGATAGCATGATACAATGAAAAGATGATAAGCTATATTTCCTGGATAAATTGCTTCATTACTCTAAACCTTAGTTACCACATCAGTAAATGGAAATAACCATTTCCTTACCTCAAAGGGCTGTGAAGAAACAATGCATGTAAAATGCCTGGCACACAGTAGGAGCTCACTAGTGCTGGCATCTTTTCTTTTCCTTCCGAATAATGTCAGATGGATGTAACACTACTGTAATTAAAGTGTAAGAAGTGCATTGGCAGACTTTCCTTACAACATATTGGGACCAGCTTTTTCAGTAGCTACCTTATGTGATTTCAGGGAATTGGGGAGGGGAAATAAAATAAAATGCAGCCTGCTTTCCTGGAATAATTCAAGCCATATCTAATGCTTGCCAAGTGTAGCCTACAATTCTATGTCTGCATTCTTCTATTATCTCACCTCTATTTAGATAAAGTGGTTTTCCTCCCCACTAACTGCCCATTTTATTTTTAAAATGGGAGCTCTTTTGAATCCATGGCAATCATTTAGCTGACAGTTTGGATCACAATGTAGTAATAACATTAGTGAGCAGTTGTATGACACTTTACGATTTTAAAGCACTTTACAAATCTGAGCTAATTAGCATGGATATTAACATGCCAGCTTTTTTTGTGGATTAATATTGCCATTATGCTTTGCTGTTTCAATAAAAAATGCAGTGATCTTTTTTCACCAAAAATGAGGGAAAAGGAAATGAATAAACTGCCTCTCCACTGGACTCAAACAAAATGCAGCAGAGATATGAGACAGACACTCCATTGACTGAAAGTTCAGGAGGGTTTACAGGTAAAGTACCTCCTGCTAATGCTATTTTAGGATCTACAAAGGGAATAGAGTGTATTAATGGGGGACAGAAGATTTGTAAACCCAAGACAGGTTTCCAGCCTTCAGAATACACTTTCTACTCATTTCTAGGCCTAAACACCTAAAAGAAGAACCTAATTGTGATTTATTCTTAAACCACATGAGGAAAATATCAATTCACATAATATTGCAAAATACCCTATTCTTTCTGTTGTAAATGGGAATGTAACAAAGTAAGTGTAGAGTGAGAAAGACCTGGCTTGGAATCCCAGCTCTGGTACTCAGCTATGTGACTGTATCTGAATCCTGGTTTCCTCACCTCTAAAAGGAAAGTGATCAGACTTATTTTGCAGGATTCCTATGAGGTCTAAAAATGATCCTGCCTTACACACGCTTAGGGGTATAATAGGTTGTCATGTTAGCTTTGGTTCACTCTCTGTCTGTAACTCATCTTCCTCCCTTTCCCCATCTAAAATTACTTTGACATTCATTCAGTTTATAGGAAAGCAGAGAGTCGTGATAAACTAAAATGCTCTTTCCTATATTCATGATACACATTTTTAAACAAATAATTAAATTTTAAAAGGACCAGGAATAATGTTTATACCATATGGTAGCCTATTAAGTGTGCAATAGCTTTATGTCTAAAAATACATAATTTTAAAAATATCCCCCCAAAATCTATTACAATAGTAATAGTTCATTTTAATGGGAAAAATCTAAACATAATTATTTGAAAGCTTGTCTTTTAACATACTATGAAAATGTAGAGATATGTCAGTTAAATTTGATCATTTCATCCTGTGCTCTTTTCTCTTTCTTTCTCTCTCTCTCTTTTTTTTTTTTTTTTGGCCATGCTATGAGGCCTATAGGACATTAATCCCCTGACCATGGATCAAACCTAGACCCTCCACAGTGAAAGAGCAGAGTGCTAACCACTGGACCACCAGGGTATTCCCCCAGAGTGTGTTCTTGGGTGAAATTAGTAAAAAGTGATGCCAAGAGGTGTGACAGTGGGAAGGTTGCTTGGGACAGTTTTACCTGTCAAGGCTTCCTTGAGCCAACTTCAATGTCTGACTTATCTTCTCAATGTGCAGCGTGGTCAGACCCAAGAAGCTGACTCACACTACTAGGAAGGCTTGCAAGATTGATGTGGCCACCAGTCTGGGTAATTATTCCTTCCATTGAGCAATTTATAGACTGCTGCTGCTGCTGCTGCTGCTAAGTCGCTTCAGTCGTGTCTGACTCTGTGCGACCCCATAGACAGTAGCCCACCAGGCTCCGCCGTCCCTGGGATTCTCCAGGCAAGAACACTGGAGTGGGTACACGTCTATAAATCTCATATCAGCATAATCAATCCAATCTCTTGTTTCTGTGCGAAGATCGTTCACAAAATCTGAAGGTTGCTATCTGAGAGGAGAGTTAAGTGTTTTCAATGTAGTGGTTTTGTACTATTAGTCATGGCCTTGTGTGACCATTTACTCAACAGAAAATAAATGCCTGTACACCTTTTCCTTTTATTGCTTAAAAAAATGATACAAATGACAAGTAAATTCTCATTGTTAATGTTCAAACTTTGTTTTGTTATTGTAGTGATTATTTTAGGGTTTATGCTATACAACCCTAATATGTAACAATGATGAAATATTCTAGTGATATTATATCACTTTATATAATAACTTCACAAAAATATACAGACAGACTTCATTCTATTGCACTTCACAGGCACTGTATATTTTACAAATTGAGGCTTTGTGTCAAGGCTGTGTCAAGCAAATCTATCTGTACCATTTTTCCAATAACATTTGCTCACTTCATTTCTCTCTGTCACATTTTGATAATTCTCACAATATTTCAAACTTTTAAGTACTATATATTTATTATAGTGATCTGTGATCAGTGATTTTTGATGTTACTATTGTAATAGGATTTTTTGGGGGTATTTTTTAAATTATGTATTTTTAGACACAAAGCTATTGCACACTTAATAGGCTACCGTATGGTATAAACATAACCTATGTGCACTAGAAAATCAAAAAATCTGTGTACTTGCTTCATGTAATATTCTTTTTATTGTGGTGATCTGATACAGAACATGCAGTATCTTTGAGATATGCCTGCACTTGTATCCCTCCCTTTCGAGACTTTATATTATTGTTCTCATATATTTCACTCATATATATGCTATTAATCTCACATTGGAAAAGGCAATGGCACCTCACTCCAGTACTCTTGCCTGGAAAATCCCACAGATGGAGGAGCCTGGTAGGCTGCAGTCCATGGGGTTGTGAAGAGTCGGACATGACTGAGAGACTTCACTTTCACTTTTCACTTTCCTGCATTGGAGAAGGAAATGGCAGCCCACTCTATTGTTCTTGCCTGGAGAATCCCAGGGATAGGGGAGCCTGGTGGGCTGCCGTCTATGGGGTCGCACAGAGTCGGACACGACTGAAGTGACTTAGCAGCAGTAGCAGCAATCTCACATTACATTGTAATTACTTTTGTTTAAACAGTCAATTCTCTTTTAAAGAGATTTAAATACTGATAGGAACAGACTGAAGGGACAAAAGAGGCAATTAAATGGTTAATCCCACTAGGGGATTATAAGAAGAAAAATACAGGAGATCCCTGTAAGTTAATAATTACTCAAGAAAGCAGATTTGCTTAACCACAAAAGCAAGCAGGCTTGCGTAGCAACAAAATCTTGCAACAGAAGCACAGGACAGGCCCCTAAACAATAAAACAATGGTTGCTTGAGACCCACATACTGTCCAGTGAGCTCAGTACACTAATGATTCCTAGAACATGCTCTCCACACACATAAAAAACAGTAATTGTGGACCTAGCTTGACCACAAAGGGACAAGAAAACTCCCTTTTTCAACCTGGAGGAGGAGCTGATGATGAAAACATTCAGTTCAGTTCAGTCACTCAGTCACGTCCAACTCTTTGCGACCCATGGACTGCAGCATGTCGGGTCTCCCTGTCCATCGCCAACTACCGAAGTTTACCCAAACTCATGTCCATTGAGTTGGTGATGCCATCCAACCATCTTATCCTCTGTTGTCTCCTTCTCCTCCCGCCTTCAATCTTTCCTGCATCAGGGTCTTTTCAAACGAGTCAGTTCTTTGCATCAGGTGGCCAAAGTATTGGAGTTTCAGCTTCAACATCAGTCCTACCAATGAATTTTTTGGGTTGATATCTTTTAGCATGGACTGGTTGAATCTCCTTGCAGTCCAAGGGACTCGCAAGAGTCTTCTCGATACCACAGTTCAAAAGCATCAATTCCACGCTCAGCGTTCTTGATAGTCCAACTCTCACCTCCATACATGACCACGGGAAAAACCATAGCCTAGACTAGACGGACCTTTGTTGGCAAAGTAACGTCTCTGCTTTTGAATATGCTGTCTAAGTTGGTCATAACTTTTCTTCCAAGGAGTAAGCGTCTTTCAATTTCATGGCTGCAGTCACCATCTGCAATGATTTTGGAGCCCCCCAAGAAAGATAAAAAAGTAAAGAAAGACAAGAAAGGTCCTCTGCCTTTCTTTACTTTTTCTTTGACTGTAAAACTGTTGCCCAGTAAGTTCTCAGGGTGTGGCATTTCTACCCACCCATGTGTAAGCCTCACAGGCCTCCTGTTCTAGTAAATCACTTTTTAGCTACCACTTTGCTCTCACTGAATTCTTCTCTGTGCTGAGATATAAAGACTATAGTATCAGAGCTCTTCAGAGACTCCTGAAATGACACTTCATGGTTTTGATACTAAGGAAAAAAATCTTATACATTTACCATGTCATTACCATTCCCTGAACTCTTCCTTCTTTTACATGGATTCAGATTTCCATCTGTCATTTCTTTCTGCCATATCACTTCATTTCTTTCTATAATTTCTTTCT
Source organism: Neotragus moschatus (assembly GCA_006410615.1). NCBI lineage: Eukaryota > Metazoa > Chordata > Mammalia > Artiodactyla > Bovidae > Neotragus > Neotragus moschatus. The sequence continues at coordinate 3,114,477 of SJYA01000596.1, read as the reverse complement.
TCAACATTTTTTGTAGTAGATAGGTTGATGATGTGTTCTTTCAGATTTTGTATCTCGAAAAGGCTTAACATTGCCTTCATTTTTGGAAGATATTTATACTAGATATAGAGTTCTCTAAGTTGCCTTTTTCCTTTCAGTAATTTTAAAATGTTGGCTTACTGTCTTCCTGCTTCCACTGTTTCTGACAAGAACTTTCTTGTCATTCTTATGTTTTTTCCTTTGTAGAGAATGTGCCTTTATTGTCTGAAAAGCTTGCTTTTCTATCACTGGTTTTGAGCAATTTGATTACAATGGGCCTTAGTATAGTTTCTTTATGTTTTCTAATGCCTAGAATTCTTTAGTTTTCTTGGATATATGAGTTTATAGTTTTCCTGAAATTTGGAAAATTTTTCCTTTTTTTCCTTCAAATACTTTTCCTGATCCCTACCATCCATTTTTCAGAGCCCCCAACTGAGCGTGACGTTATCCTACAGCTCATTGACTTTTCTGCTTATTTAAAAGTGTTTTCATTTCTCTGTATGTTTCATTATGGATAGTTCTTTGATTATATGCTCAAGTTCACTAATCTTTTATTTTGCAATGTCTAATTGTTACCTGTTTGATATCTAGTAGACTGAAGTTGAAGAAAGTGGAGAAAACCACTAGACCACTCAGGTATGACCTGAATCAAATCCCTTATAACTATACAGTCGAAGTGAGAAATAGATTTAAGGTACTAGATCTGATAGACAGAGTGCTTGATGAACTATGGACAGAGGTTCTTGACATTGTACAGGAGACAGGGATCAAGACCATCCCCAAGAAAAAAGAAATGCTAAAAAGCAAAATGGCTGTTTGAAGAGGCCTTACAAATAGCTGTGGAAAGAAGAGAAGTGAAAAGCAAAGGAGAAAAGGAAAGATATAAGCATNACACGACTAAGCGACTTCCCTTTCACTTTTCACCTTCATGCATTGGAGAAGGAAATGGCAACCCACTCCAGTGTTCTTGCCTGGAGAATCCCAGGGATGGCGGAGCCTGGTGGGCTGCCGTCTGTGGGGTCACACAGAGTCGGACACGACTGAAGTGACTTAGCAGCAGGCAGCAGTTACTAGCAGTGTGACTTCGGGCCTCAGACAACTTATATGTAAGCTATCATGTTATGTACCTTATACGGTTATTGTGAAGATCAAATGAAATGATTTGGGGATGTGCTCTAGTATAAGAGTTGCTCTCTAAGTCTTGTGTTCTTTACCTTCCTAACACGGATAGTATTTTGAGGACCCAGTGAGAGGTCACCATTTAGTACCAGTTCCTGCAGAGCAAGCCAGTGTGACTTTTAAAAAGCAGCCTCCAGCTTGAGGTATCTAGCTGTTTGACTCCTTGCTTGCAGAGAAACTGATACATGAGGTTTTAAAGATGTGCTTTCAGAATTCTCTTTTTTAATAGAAGAGGCTTAGACTGGTCAGGATCAGAAGACCTCAGTTCTCAACTCAGCCAGCTGTGTTGCTTATAACTATGAACAAGTTCATTAGAAGTCTCTACATTGAGCCAGGTAAAATTGTGAGGCTTAGACCATCTTTGACCTATAAAATAGCAATTTCACATGAACCAACCTAATAATAGCACCTTTGTAAATTGTGAAGAAGAGTACCAACTCTGTCCATGAGGGACTGAAACAGAGCCGTTTAAAGTTTTCCTGAACTTAAAACACTATAAAAATGAGAAGTAACTAAGTCTCCTTCAAATGTTTAGACAAAACAGTACGAGTCTATACAAATGAACAGAAAGCCTTTGATAACAATCTTTCACATTTGTGTAGGTCAAGTTAATCTTGACCAAGTGCTTTTGCATGCATGGTTTGATTTACTTTCCACAATAAGTGTTTGAAATAAGTGTGAGGGATTCTTATCTGAAGTTCAAAAGAGATGAGCTGCCCTTGGAAACACTAAAGATTATCTGAGAGCACTGACTCTTCCCCTTTTTCCATGGGTTTTTCTTTATTTTTGTGATTGTGTTTTCTCTTTTCTTTTTTCTTTCCTTTTTCTTATTATTCTGTTTGAGCCCAAAGTCTACTGATGGCACTTAGAGTCACATTAGTCTCATAAAACTAGTAACTGGTTGTTGGTTCCTGATGGTCATTCTCATTGTCTCACACAATTCTATAGAGCATCATGAACATTACAGTCTAGTGACAGTTGTTCCCTAGTGTTGGTACTCTAATCATGTGGAATTTGGTGTGAGTAAACACTTAGATGCCCCTCTGAATTGTTCAGTTATAGCTGATCGTGACATCTTGAGGATTAATTGAAAACACACTTTTAAATCCTTGCTAAGTGCTGGTTACCAAGGTTAGAAGATGCATTGAAATGTTTTGTTTCCCTTCTACCATTCTTTCTTATCCTGTTTCTTCTACTTGTTCTTTAAATCATAGTATTTCCAAGGAATTTTTGTCATAAGACTTCTTACTAACCATACAGTCCATCTCTCAAGGCTTAAATTTCTGTTAAGTTGGACCATATGAAAATTTCCCAATGTTCCACCAATTTTGACACACACAAATGACAGTTAATCCATCTAATAATAGGCTGATATTGCCCAAATCTGTCATCAACTCAAATCTCTCTCATGATCTTCAGATCCATTTATCCATTTTCCTGAATCTATTTTCCCTTGGGAGAGCCACAAGTTCCTCAGTCTCACTTTATAGAAACTTTCCTTACCCAACCTGCCTCTTCAAGTTCCCTAGTTCAATAAATGGCACCATCCACCCACTCATGCATGGAAGAGACCTAGATTTTAACGTTTTTCCTTACTTCTCTCCTATCAGAGAGTCTGTTGATTCTGAGTATCCTCTCAGATGTGTTCACTTCTTCCTGTTCACATTGCCTGTGCTTTAGGTCTAAGTTACTGTCACTTCTTTCTAGTATCTATGTAATCACTCCCTCTTATCTGCTTCTTGTCTCTTTGACCCTCTTCTAGTCTTTTCTGAAGTTAGAGTAGTCTTTTCTTACATCCAGATCTGATGATGGTACTCCCAACTCCCTAGAGACCTGTGTGATCCATACCCCACCTACCTGTTCATTCAATCATTCAACAAATATTGATTATCATTTATATGCCTAGCTCTAGGTTTATAGCACTTATCCAAACTAAGTCCTTGCTTTTATGGAACTCACATTCTTATTGGATGAGACAGACAATAAACTTTGTATTATAGCAGTTTCTAAGAGGTATAGCAGTTTCTAAGTATAGACTGGGAAAAGTCACTAACTAGGAAACTTTTATAACTTCAAAACATATAGAAGCAAATTTTAAATTTTAGTTATATCACAGATTGGGCCTCCTCAAACTTAACTATTCATATGAAGTGAACAGTGTGACTTTCAGTTCAGTTCAGTTGCTTAGTCGAGTCTGACTCTTTGTGACTCCATGGACTGTAGCATGCCAGGATTTCCTGTCACCAACTCCCAGGGCTTACTCAAACTCATGTCCATCAAGTCAGTGATGCCATCCAACCATCTCATCCTCTGTCATCCCCCTCTCCTGCCTTCAATCTTTCCCAGCAACAGGTTCTTTTCCAATNAGTCGAGTCTGACTCTTTGTGACTCCATGGACTGTAGCATGCCAGGATTTCCTGTCACCAACTCCCAGGGCTTACTCAAACTCATGTCCATCAAGTCAGTGATGCCATCCAACCATCTCATCCTCTGTCATCCCCCTCTCCTGCCTTCAATCTTTCCCAGCAACAGGTTCTTTTCCAATGAGTCACCTCTTCACATCAGGTGGCCAAAGTATTGGAGTTTCAGCTTCAGCATCCGTCCTTCCAATGAATATTCAGGACTGATTTCTTTAGGATGGACTGGTTGGATCTCGTTGCAGTCCAAGGGACTCTGAAAAGTTTTTTCTAGTACTGCAGTTCAAAAGCATCACTTCTTTGGCGCTCTGCTTTCTTGATAGTCCAGTCTCACATCCATACATGACTACTGGAAAAACCATAGCTTTGACTAGATAGACCTTTGTTGGCAAAGTAATGTCTCTGCTTTTTAATATGCCGTCTAGGTTGGTCATAGCTTTTCTTCCAAAGAGCAAGCATCGTTTAATTTCATGGCTGCAGTCACAGTCTTCAGTGATTTTGGAGCCCCCCGAAATTAAGTATCTCACTGTTTCCATTGTTTCCCCATCTAAACGGTGGAAGTAACTATGACTCTCTTAAGTGTGACTTTAGAGAGTTCTAATTAGTTAAAAGGCTGAGAATTAACAAAGTGGAATCCCTCATGGACATAGAAAAGCCCCCAGATAACTCAAGTTAGTTTTTGTTATATGAGTTAAAATGTCAAATTTCTTAGATCTCTTCACTGTACTGTCCTCCGTCAAGTATTTTCTTTTGTTTCTTCTGTTTCGTCTTGCTTTTTCTTCCACTTTGAGAGTGGTACTGTTAATGGGTGGCTTTTATGCTTTAGATGTAACCAAAAGAGTCATGACATTGAATCCCTGTATAGATGCACATGTTCATCAAAAGAAATCTGAAGCGTTGGTTCATAGCCACAGAATATGTTGTGTGTGGTTGCTGTTCGGAGGTAGTTTTTTCCTCATGGAGTTGTTTATTCCCAGGAAACAGAGAAGTAAAGAAACTTGATATTTGGCAGTTGAAATAGGATGGAGAAAGGAACTAAATATTTGTTTAACATATGAAACTTGTCAGTCACTGTGCTGTGTAAATTCATTAACTGGTATAATTTCACTTTCATACTTATTTTCTCAATTATTATAGAAGTGATGAAAATACAGCATCTGTTTTACAAGATCATTATCTTGATTCATCATGGAGAACTGAGAATGGTCTTATTGTAAGTATTTTATGGAAATATCAGGTATATTAACCTGTTACTCAGTGCCCAGAGTATCTCTCTCTTTTTTAACTTGGTGCTAGTTCTCAGTGGTCACAGAGGTAAGATAGTGAAACCTTTTTCTTAACTTAAAAATAGAAGGAATTTATTCTTTTTTTCTTTTGACTGAAAAAATGGCCTTCTGGGAAACAACTTTGGAGCCAGTTAGATTTAGGTACAAATTGGTTCTCTACCACTTATCAGATTTATGAACTGCAGTTTCTTCATCTAAAATATGGGGATTGTTGCATGGTTCATTTCTTCATTTAACTGTTATTTATTGAGTCCTTGGGCTTCCCTGGTGTCTCAGTAAAGAACCCCCTGCCATTGTAGGAGATGCAGGTTCGATCCCTGGGCCGGAAGATCCTCTGGAGGAGGAAATGGTGACCCTACTGCAGTATTCTTGCTTGGGGAAGCCCATGGACAGAGGAGCCTGGCAGGCTACAGTCCATGGGTTCACAAAAGAGTCACACACGACTTAGCGACTGAACAACAACTATTGAGTACTTACTATGTGCCAGACACCAGGCCAGGTTTTGGGGAATACAACCATAGTCAAGACAGACATGGTGAGGGAAACTGAGAAGGTGACATTTAAGTTGAAAGTAGGAGTAGGAATGTGAAGAGTAAAGATACTATATGCAGAAAGAACAGCAGCACGAAGGCTGTTGTTGAAATCCAGTATCTAGAATATAGTAGGAAAGGGGGAGAGGTGACAGGTTGGGGAGGCAAGTGATGGCCCTGTCACACTAGCAGGAGGCAGGAAGAAAATGAAAAAGACTAGTTAGGAAACATTTCTAGGCACCTACGCAAGATTTGGTGATGGCTTGGCCTCAGGTTGTGGCAGAAGTTGATAGATTTGAATTATGTTTTGGTGGTAGAAATGCTTGTTTTATTGGGTTTGAGGATTGAAGGAAAAGGAAAGAATCCAGGATGATTCCTGGGTTTCAGGCTGGAATAGCTTGGTGACTAGTAATGCTGCTTACAAAATTGGGAGGGCAGGAGAGAAGCTGGTGAAGGTTATGCTTTGGTAAATTTTGTTTTGAACATGTGAAGTTTAAGAAGCCTGTTAGGTATCCAAGAGGAAATTTTGAATGGGTAGTTAGTTATAACTGTCTAAATAGAGCTTGGAAAAGAGACTTGGCTGAAAATGTTTACATTTTAAGAGTTAAAAAGAAGTATGGAGAGATTGTGGCTTAAGGGGAAAAAAGGAATTGTGGTGAGTTTTGGAAATATTAATAGGTGAGGTATCTAGTAAAATCTTAGTAGTATCTTAATCGTTCCTCATGCAGGATAACCATTATTACTTTATCATGAGTAGGAGCCAGAGCCTAGGAATCTAAGGCTAAAGTCTCTTCTTTCCCACTTAAAACATTAGTTACTGCTTCTATGAATGCATCTGTGAAGTAGTGATGCCTGTCTCAGCATTATCATGGGAGTCCAAAGATATGTCTGTGTTTTTGGTAAATGGTAGCTTTATTATGTGTAATCATATTATTGTGTATTTTCATTTAACAAAATAGTAGTTGGTTTCAAAAAGCAGTAAATAAAAAAAATTATTCTTCCTTTTTTTTAATAGCCTTGGACCCTGGATAGCACCATCAGTGAAGAGAACAGAGCTGTCATTGAGAAAATGTTGTTGGAAGAAGAGTATCCTTTATTGACTATGAGGAAAGTAAAGATTTCAGGGTTAAAAACCCATTAATGCAAAACTTACAGAAGAGATCACTGTTAGTTGCTAGATATAATGCTAGTATATAATGTTACCTACCTATTCTGTTTTACCACTAAGTCGGAGATCTGACCCAATACTTTTCAGTTTCTGTTGTCAACCAACTCTTTCAATTACCTTAATATTGAACAGAAATTATAGTTTTTTTGGTGGTGGTTGTTTTGCTTTTATTTTTTATCTTTTTGCCATGCCACATGGCATGTGGGATCTTAGTTCCCAGACCAGGGATTGAACCCATTCCCCCTTTAGGGAAAGTGTGAAGTCCTAACCATGGACCAGCAGGGAGTTCCCAATAGAGTATTTTAAATCAGTTAGAATCCTTAGTTTAAGTCCAGATTTTCTAGTCCAGACCTCCCATTTTCAGTTGTATGAGATAATTAATTCATCCAAAGACACAGAATTAGAATATGTAAAAGTTCTCACTTCTTATTCTACCAATTTATAGGTGTTATTGGGAGCAATCTAAGTAAAAAGCACAAAACTGTAGAATGAAGATTTTTTTCTCCCAGAAGTTGTAGGTCTTTATTCACAGTTCAGCCACTGGCTTCTTGCCCTGTTTGTTTCATCTATTTGTGATATTTGTAACTTAAATTTTAGGGAACTCATACTTTTTTTACATGTAAAATAAAAGGATTGAATAAAAAGTTTTCTGATTTTCTCATTTATAAAGATTATTAATATAACTCTAATTAAAGTAGTGAGTGGTTTGTTTTCAACTCTTCTGTGTTTCATGGATTTTTATCTCCTTTTTAAGCCAGAATTTCTGTTCCTCTTACTCCCAGTTATTGCCGTGTTGTTTTCAGGATGTCTGTGTACCTTTAATTCTCATAGGTAAACACCTTTTAGGCTTTCTTACTCTCCAGCTCTCCCCAAACATTGCAGCTGTAGCCTGGATCATCGCTTTTCAGTAGAAAAATAGTGCCAGTCACATATGTCATTTACAGTTTTCTAGTAGCCATGTTTAAAACAGGGGAAATCAATTATAATAACATTTTATTTGACTCAGTATATTTAAAATATATTCAGCATTTAATATGTAAACATTGAGATGTTTTGCTTTCTTTGTTTTATACTCTTTGAAACCCAGTGTGCATTTTATATACTTAACAGTACATCTCAGTTTGTGCTAACCACATTTCAGGTATCCAGTAGCTACACATGTGGCTATTAGCCAGTGTGTTGAACAGTGTCATTCTAGATTAATGAATATTTAGGTAGTCAGTGGCTCACTTCCAGACTTGGGAGCAAAATAATGATAGTAAAAGCTATGTGAGCTCTTGCATAAACAAGGGTAATGTTTTCTTCTGTCCTTGTCTTCAGCACCTACATGATACATGGTCAATATTTGTTAAGTGAAGAATCTAAAATTATAACAGTATAGGCTAGGTTTAATCAATCTGAGAGGTAGATTTGACCCAAGCGTTCGTTATATTTGTTAGGGTAGAGAACAACCCTAAACTCTTCTCTGTTACCTTCAGAGATGTGAAAGCAGATACTCGTGAATTATCCTGGATGACCAATCAGATTCATCTGTTAATTCTCCATATGTGTTAGGGAAAAAAGATTTAAAATAAAACATTGAGGATATCTGTTTTCTTAGCCACTTCTAATAGGGAAGAAAGAGAAACTAGCATCTAGGTAGTAGACATTTTGTGCAGATACTGTGTATGTGTGACTTCATATGTAATATTTAATCCAGATAAAAGCCCTATGAGATATAAACATTTTTGTTATAATTATTACACACTTGGAAAGTTTTTTGAGAAGAATTGGTTTCACTTGAATTTAAGTGTGATTTTCAGGATATGTGAGTGCCTGCTTTATACAAATTGCATAATAATTTATAGGACTTTATTATTGTTTTAAAAGTTTCCTTAATAATTATATAGGTATTACTTATCCAATAAGTCACTTCCAGGAAAATTCTGGCTTGATCAAAAGGAGGATGATAAAAAATACTTGAAGAGGTAAAATCAATTTATAATACTTTTAAAAGTCTGACTTGTATTTTTAAAAACTTCACAAGCTTCCTTATTTTCTTTTTTCATGTGGTGCAGTCTGCAGAAAACAGCAAAAATCATGTATGTACTTACGTTTTATACTTTAAAACCTTTTTGATTAGTTAAAAGTTAGGGGAAAATTAAACAAATTATAGTTGGCCTGTGGAAAAATCCTATTGACCTTGGGTTTACACAAATATAAAATCAAAATTTCTTGTACGAATGTTGGAATGTTAAAAGATAATTTTATTATTTATTTGTCAGAACCTGTATGGCCCTACATAGGCAATTTTATTAAACTATGGAAAAGGTGATTTTCTAGGGATTTGTGGGGAAATTTTTTAAGCTGCCCTCTAATATATTATGAGTTGACTTGATTTCTGTTGCCTTGTCAGTCAATTTTCATTTGTTTCAAGTAAAACTTTAATTTGAATTTGTAGTTTTTAAAAATTATCTAGAGAAGTTAAGTATTAACTGTTTTATAAACATCCTTTCCCTATAATTGAAGACGGTTTGATGTTATTCAGTGTTTCTAAGCTTGCATGTTTATGATCCCTTCGAGGGTAGACTTGTAATTACCAAGAGTTTGAGCACTGAACAGACACTGAACAGACTTTGGCTTTTGCATTTTGCTGAACAAGCAACAACAACTAAAAAATGAAGTTAAAGAAGAAAGATTAATGGTTCACGTCAGTTGGCTTCATCTCAATTTTATTTTTAATTTCTTAATGTCCTGCATTTCAAAAGCAGTAATTATAATGTCATAGTACTTTTACCTCTTTTCTGGCTTGATATTTAGGTAGATTTACATAGAACAATCAGGTGGTATTTCTGGAGCCAGTTTTATCTCTGACAAGCCTCTCAGGTTTTGGAGATATATTAACATTTGCTACTTTGTGTCCAATCTAAGGAAGCCTATTTGTTATTTCCTTTGATGTCTTTTAGTGTTATCTTCACTCAGACCCAAGGATTATGTCTTTGGGGGCTCCTGTCCTGAGCTAGAGAAGTATATAAGTATATAAGACAGGGTAAATCTGGTCCCCCAGGTGGAGGCTGCGGCCTGCTTTTTCTTCTCTTCTTTTTGATTCTTAGACTCAAAAAGTATTAAGTTTAGCCCATGGCTATCTATAACCTTTAGCTGCATAAATATGGAATGTTCCATTTCAGAAATATTTTTGCAATTCCTCTTTTTCCCCTCAGGGTACACTCTCCTACAAAACCAGCCAGTTACTCAGTAAAGTGGACGATAGAAGAAAAAGAGCTGTTTGAACAAGGGCTGGTAAATAGAGCAATTTTTAATTTATAGTGAAATAATTCTAGAAGCAAATATTGATAGAATTATAAGGTTAAATTAATTTATAGAGACTGAAAATTTCATTTTAATTAAGTAATCACATTTATAGTTTTTCTGTAGTTAAATGATGTAGTTAGTTAGAATGATTATGTTTGTAGTGTAGTATGAGAGAATTCCTTTTAACTCATACTTAAGTTACTAAAATATTAAAATATCGATAGATTTGACTCAATATTTTAGGTAGTTTTTCACTCCTTTTTTAGTACTAATAAAACCCAAGAAATGTACTGTATCTTTATAACATTTTACCAGCCACCTGTACTGAAAGGCAAACTTACTTATAATTCACTGATTTTTCTCTTGGGGAAAAACTTGTGCTTGGAACAGTCTGGGTGATCAGCTGAGTTATTTTCAATTCTGATTTTGGCATTTGTACACACAATCTAAATATTTTAATGGATATAGTTAAAGACCAGAAACATTCCTTTTGCATGAATGTTTCACTGACATCTATTTAAATGTTAACAGTTGCATAATGGAAAAAAAAATGTACACAAGTTTCTAATTATGAGAAAGTACCTTAATATAATGAAACTTAACAAAATATGCAGGAATTTTTTTTAACTGTCTATAGTAGATTATATTTTTTTCTTTAAGGTACATATTACCCAATATTAATTCTGAAATTATATATATTTATATATTATATATGTAGAATATTTATGTAATATTATGTAGGATTCATGAATGCAAATTGAAACATAGTTAACATAACTACAGAAACTATTTTGAGGGTTATATCTCCTCCTGAGATTTTTCTCCTTTACTTTTGATGCTTTTTATACTGATATTTTAGTCTGTCGTGTGATTGTCATTTATATAATCTAATTAACCAGCCGTATATTTAAGATTGCTGACAACTTTGGTGTTTTGTCCATTACCAAAGATCAGAATATACACACAAATGGATTGTGAATTTTGGGGTTGTTCTTGTTGACATTGGAGGTAGTTATAGAGGCTTAGCTCCATGGTTCAGAACTCAAAAGGCACCTAAAGTTATAGAGTGCAAAGTCTCCTTCTGGCTCCTGTCTCAGCCTTTAGTTTTCTTTGCCTGTCACCTGTTCTTGTGAATCCTTCCAGAGATAATTTGTCCCCATAAAAGCAAGTGTCTTTATTTAGGTACATATGTAGATATCTATATCTATGTATGTATATATAAAGAGATATTTTAAACCTAAAATATTTTCCCACAAAAATACATGGAACCATTGGTTGTATTCGCAGCCTGTGTAACTCATTAGTATCATTTGCTTATAATCTGAATTCTCTCAGGCTTGAGAGTAGGAAATTATATGGTACTGAATGATGAAAGAAGATTTTTTTCCTTCTTGTCCCTTTGCTCTATTTTTAAATTGGTGAATGTTTTTTTTGCTTCTCTTGCTAGTGTCCCCTCTCCAATTTTCATAGTGCCCAAGCCCCTAGAATCCTAACTAGTCACACTTTATCCAGATCTTTCCTGTTTCCAAAAGTGCTACATGCTAGCAAATTACATATTTACCTTCATTACACAATGTGTGTGCTCAGTCACTCAGCTGTGTCTGACTCTTTGTGACCCTGTGGACTGTAGCCAGCCAGGCTTCTCTGTCCATGGGATTTTTCAGGCACCAGTACTGGAGCAGGTTGCCATTTCCTACTCCAGGAGATCTTCCTGACCCAGGGATCAAATCCGCTTCTCTTGTACCTCCTGCATTGGCAAGCAGATTGTTTACCACTGCGCCACCTTGGGAAGCCCGTAGCACATACTACAGCTAATTAAATCTTCAGAAAGTTGATCTCAGATATTAGTTAAGAACTATCATAAGTTGTTAATTTATACTTACTGATTTTCTCAGAAGTACTTTCAGTTTTAAGAAATTGTGCATATGTCAGATTTTCTATTGAATACCAGAAATAAGTGTGTAAGTTAAGATTTATCATTTAGGTCAGGATAATTTATTGCCATTAGTCTTGACTCTGGCATGTAAATCTGGCCCTGAGATCAACTTCTCTGAGTTGCTGTATTTTTTTTTTCCTTTAAATAGTTTTAGGAAATCTAAAAAAAGATTGTTGAGCTTCTTTGGGAAATGGAGAGTATCTTGTGTTAGAGATAATGTAAAGGAGATTTATGTATCAGATGATAGACTTGATAATTAAAAATACTGTCTAGCTTTAAAATTATACTGCATTCATGTCTGTACTTGAAAACGCACCAGAGCTCCCTCGGGTTCTCAGTTTTTCCCTTCACAGCCTCGATGTTAGTAGGTACACAGCCTTTGACAATGAAGGGATATAGGGAGGTGTTGGTTGGAGGTCACTTTATTTGTGATTCAATCTTTTAAGTCAGTTTACTGTGATATCTGAACAGTGTAAAAGTTAGAATATGTAATGTATATTTTAATATGGAATCTGAGTAAGAAAATTTTTTTTTGAAATTAGTGTTGGAACATAGTCAATTGATTCTGTAATTGAAAAATAGAACATACAACCCACCTCCCTTTCAATGCACTGTTTTGTTGAGTTATCCTTAATTTTGGAACATCATAATGTATAATGCTAATACATACTGTAGAAGTACATAGAAGTGATGGATCTTCATTTAGGCAGCTATAGAAAGAAATTTCTAAATCATCTTGGTCTGCTTTCAGAAGTCAAGATTCAAAGAGAAGATTGTGGGCTTTGATTTTAAGAGTCTTAACTATATATGAAACTTGTATGTTTTAGAAAACAAAAATAGATCATTTTACTTTTTTTTAATTTGGCAGTAATTTGGAATGTTAATTAAGCTAATCAAAAACAATTTCTTTTCCATTTTGATAACATAGGCTAAATTTGGCCGAAGGTGGACCAAAATTGCAAAGCTAATTGAAAGTCGCACTGTTTTACAAGTGAAGAGTTATGCGAGACAGTACTTTAAAAATAAGGTAAGCAGGATATAAATAGCCTAGTGATCATATTTAAAATAAATAAAATTAATAAGCATAAATAGTTCTTTAATTCAGGCATGCTTGCATACATGCTAAGTCGCTTCAGTCATGTCCAACTCTTTGTGACCCTATAAACTGTAGTCCACCAGGCTCCTCTGTCTGTGAGGATTGTCCAGGCAAGAATACTGGAGTGGGTTCCTCCAGGAGATCTTCCCAACCCAGGGATTGAATCCATGTCTCTTACATCTCCTGCATTGGCAGGCGAGTTCTTTTCCACTTGTGCCACCTGGCATTAAAGTCTTAATGTTCAGAGTGTTTATAGTGAAAATATTTTATAGCCATAAAGTACCCTATAAATGTTTGTCTTCAAAAATCTCAAAGCATATCTTCAATGTATTGAGTATTGCTGTTAAATTGGTATTATTATGTTACTCCACTTAATTTCATGCAGTTAAATAAGGCAAATTATTAGTTGCTCAAAAACATCCTATAAAGCAAATAGTATTCCAGAGAGAAAACCTTAGAGGTCATTGCTTCCTGGAAAATTTTTTTCCTTTTTAAATATTTGCATTAAACTTTTAAGAATTATTAAAGCTTAGGGGCCAAAAATGCTAACATGATTCTAAAATCTTTTTAATAGCAATGAAACTTGTACAATTATTGTAAAGAACTGTCTGAAAACTCTAATAAATTGCAGTGTTCAAAAATGTACAGTTACGGTCTAGTTCCTTAGTCTCGAAAGTAATTTGTGCTGTATTCAACCATGTAGTTCTGATATTTAGAATTTTTCTAATATGTTCTGCTTGAGTACTAGAAGCATAATTATATAGAATTTGAAGTGTCTTAAGTGAAATTTGGTGCTTTCTTTTCATGTAAATTGGGTTGACCCTTGAACAAAACAGGCTTGAACTGAGCTGATCCACTTATATGTGGATTTTTTTTCAATAGTCAGTAATACAGCACTGTACCATCCACTGAGGTGGAACTGCAGATGTGAAACTGCAGATGCTAAGGGACTGCGTAAAGGGAAGGCCAACTTTAAGTTATATGCAGATTTTCAACTGTATGGTGCTCCTAACCCCTTGTTGTTCAAGGGTCGGCTGTATTGGGTTTTACCTTGTATACAACACTTACCTAATTTAGTGTCATTTGGTCATAGGAAGTAAGTAATGGAATGCATTCATTATAAATCAGTCAGTCTGCTCCCTCTTTTAATCAGCAAAAGCATTTTCCAGATAGCCTACTAAGGTCAGGGTATCACTAGACAGAATAAGCCTAGTGTAGTTATTCTTACCTGTGCTTCTCCAGCTGGCATGTGCAGGACTTTTTGCAGTGTCAGTTTTTCTCAGAGGCTTGAGATGAAAGGGTACATTTTAATATTAAAAAAATTAATATGTAATGAAATACAATGCAAAATTTTGTCAGAAATTTTAAGCTAAAAATGAGAGACTTCAAATAAATCGGTTGTTAAAGGCTATTTCAGGCTAAATGTCCAAATTTCATTTTCCCTCCTGCTACCCTTTCCTTTATCTCTACATAGTCAGCCAGTTAACTACAGTGCAGTATCCTTGGAGTCTGTTGTGATAAAGGATCTATACATAATCTCTTTTTAGGAGCTGTTATGTCTTGAGTGTGTTAGTTATTTGCAAGATTTTTCAAAATTATATGTAACAGATTTTATTTCAAATCATATATACTTGTTAGCATTCATTTTCTTTTCCTTATTACAACATATTTATGTTTATAAGAGCAGGTATGATAGTTTCATGTCTTAAATTATAAGCTCTATAATATTAGAGCTACATTAAATGAACGTGCGAAAGCCAGTTTGTTTCTATTGTCTTATTTAAATGAAAGATGATTTTAATTTACTCAGTAAATATATGCGAGATAGACTCCTTTAACTAAAAGGAGTTTTTAGCATTATAAAAAATAATCGGCTGAGGTATGAGATATTCTGAGAAATAAGCCTTTGCAATATCTTAAAAATACCTTGTATGATGGTTTTTGGTTAATTTTCTATGGTTGATCTGAGCCAGATTCCCATTTTAAGCTTCATACTGAAAACTAAGTATTAATAGTAGGTTATAATTATTTGATTGGTAAAAGTCACCATTTGACCATGAATGAGTCAGATATATTTATGGAAATTTAAAGTGATGATCTTTTACATTTAAAATGTAGTTGTAACCCCTTCAGAAAAAGCACAGTGAAGATATACCATTGACATGTATTCAGTTTAATAACTTTGTATCTTATTTTGTGTGTGTGTGCCAGTGATTACATTTTAAACATGTTAATATTATGGAGATTTTATCTTGATTTTTAATAAGGTAAAATTAGATGGTCCAGAAAAGGAAACACCAAATCAGAAGAATAGCTGTGGCTTCCAGATGAAAAATGAAGATGAAGTGACAAAGGCATGGACACCATCAGGTTTAAGGGGACGTGCTGATCCCAACTTGAATGCTGTAAAAATTGAAAAGTTATCCGATGATGAAGAAGTAGACATCACAGATGAAACTGATGAGTTGACTTCTCAAGTTCCCCAAAAGGATCTTAGCAGTGTTCTCTTGTTAGACATCTCTAATAATAAAAGACCTGAAACCAGTAAGGCACTGGTTTCTGACAGCCAAGAAGATCCCATTTCTAAATCTTCCAAGGAATATCTTCAGAATATAAAGCAAGGTGAGATGGAAACACTTTCAAGCTCAGGAATTAGACTTTGGACTGAAAATTACAACACCAGTGACCAAAAATTAGTTGAATTAAATGATCAGAAATGTGATAAGCTGATGAAGAACTGTGATAAACATGACGGGAATGGAATAACAGATGATGCCAGACAGTTGCCTTCTTCAGAGCCTTGTGAAGTTCAGAAAGACTTGAGTGATAATGAATTGCGTTTTCATTCCTCCTGCCAAATGGAGGAGGAGAGCCAAGAGGAAGAAGAGCTTAAGCCACCAGAACAAGAAATAGAAGTTGATAGAAATATCATTCAAGAAGAGGAAAAACAAGCAATTCCTGAGTTTTTTGAGGGGCGCCAAGCTAAAACACCAGAACGCTATTTGAAAATTAGGAATTATATTTTGGATCAGTGGTAAGGAAAAATTGTATTTTAGATGCTATTTTAAAGCTTATGAAACTCTAAAGTATGTGCATGTGCCTATGCAGAATTTAGTATTTTACAGTCCTAGTGTTCCAGAGAGCTTTAACATATTAATACATTTCAGTAGGCAAGACTTGGTTTCTCATAGTGAAACCGTTTGAAAGTTTTGGGAAATGTCATCTGTAGCTGTCTTAACCCATCTGTCTGTCATTTTATTAGAGTCTGTGGTCCTAAAAGAAAAGGGATAAATCATTACCTTAAAAAGCAGTTTTGTAAGACAATGTTAGGAAGATATAAAAAACACTACTGAACTGAAAGAGGGGAAGAATGTCTATCTTAGTTTATGGTGTACTTTGAAGTACAAAGAGAAAACTTTGGTGACAAGGATAGTATCATTTAATGTGGCTTGATTTCAGAAACTATTCTAAAAATCTGCCTTAAGTGCTTTTGACTTTGAACTTGTGACATAATATGTCAGTAGTTCCTTTATCAGAATATAAGAATTTTTTTATATATTCAGTTTACCCTCTAAATTGTCAGTACCTTTTATTTGAATTACTTAGTGAGAGATGGGGAACAAGCCAAAAAACTTCCCACCTTATTAGCTTAAATGCTGTGAAAGTGATTTGCATTTTTCGTAATAGTTTAATTAAGACATCATCAAACATTCATGATTGTTACTGCTTCAGGAGCTATAAAATTGTGTAGAGCTGTCTTTACAGAGGGCTTCTGTTCTGACCTAGGAAGATTACCAAAGGAAAAAACCAGGCTTGTTAAATCAGTAACTTTCATTTTACCCACATAATATTAGGCATTTTGACATCTAAAGAAAGCCCTATTCTAAAAGAAAAAAAAATTTTTTTTCTCGCTCTTAACTCTTGGTTATTTTGCAGATGATTGAGGTTGGGAAAATGCTAAGTGAGGGTGGTATCAAAGTAAAAGAATACCTATAAGAAACCAGTCCTGATATTGGCATAGGGTTTTATAGTTTACAGAGAGCTTTTCTCTATCTGATTGCTCAGAACAATCCTGTAAACTAGGCAGGTGGGGTTTTCTCCCTTTGAAAGAATGAGCTTGAGGTCAGGAGAGGCTTAGGGTGCTGCCTTGGATTATACAGACCGGTTGTTGACGAAAGAAGGACTTCAACGCAAGTCCTGTAAATCACCTTTTCCATTATTCTACATTGCCTAGTTCACACTTAAAACAGAAAAATTAAATTAAATCTCCCTTGGTATCTAATTTTGTTTTTGGAAATAAGAGCATGAATGGCCAAAATTGAAGTACTTCAAAATAATGACAAAATCAAAAGTGTCTATATAAATTATCAAAGACAGTTTAATGTTACTTTAATAAAATTTCATTTGTTATTTTGGATTTACAGGCAGAATAATTTACATGGGTACCATAAGTTATATGGCAATAGTTTCCTAATGTCATTGCCTTAGCTCATGAAACCAGTTAAATATTGCTGTTTCAGTATGATGATTTAGCTGAACAGTATGAAAGCAAAAATAAATGTTTTGAACAGGAACTCAAACCTATTCTCTTCAGAAATAGAACAGAGTATTTAGAGACTGGAGGCGGTGTTAAAAAAAAAAAAATGAAGAGTTCAAGTTTTAAGATAAAAAAAGTCCTGCTAGGTTTGTTTGTAGCTAGAAGATCTTTTCCATAAGAGCACATGCAGTTGACTCCCTGTTTTGGGGGCTATTTTATTAAAATAGTAACCAGTAATCATTGCATACTTACGAAATGCCCAACATTGTATTTATCTCTAGTCCTCTTTGACAGCCTTGTCCTCATTTTACAGATGAGAGAAATGAGGTTGAGAGAGGGAACAGGTTGTTCCTCGTCGCATTAGGTGGAGGTGATTCCAGAGAATGCAGTCTTGACCCATTATTTTCACACTTACCACTCTGGGCCTTGACTGACTTTTCACGCTGCCTCAAATGCTTTTCCCCACTGGATTTTGGTGAATCTCACTTCCTCTTCTCTTTCAGTTCTGCTCAAGGGAGATTAAACGCCTTCTTTCTCTACCCTGTGTCTACAATAGCTCACATATCTCCACCCTCTCATTCTCTTACCCTGTATTTTATATATCTTATAGAACTTCTTATCACTGAAAATACTATATTTTTATTTGTGTTTTGTCTCCCCTCTCCCTACCGCAATGATAAATATAGGCTCCATGTTCATTGTTAATTGTTTTGTCCGTCCTGCTTAGAACAATGCTTGGAATACAGAGACAGATTGAAAGAATGAATCACCATTATATCATAAGCAGATATTTCTAGAGGCCTTACCACTTGTTCAGTGCTGTACTAATACTAAGCTCTTTGTTTAAAGCCTTTGATTTGTGTAATCTTTAATTAGACCAATACAGTTTATAGTTTCATAGTTTTTTGGTAGCTGGGTATCCCCTGCCCATTCCAGCTATCCTGCCTTCATTTGTGTGTTGTGTGTACTTTTCACTCAAGACACACTGAAATCCCACCTTTTTAATGGAACTTCTGATATCCTCCCACATCCCAGATTATCAATACTTTTACCCTCACTGACCTTCAGAATTTATTTTAAATTTGGTTTCTGCTTAGGTCTTCCCTGAACACCCTATCTAAAATAGGCTGTACCTCTCTGCCCTGCTGTATCCCCTTATCCTTATTCTGTCTTCCTAGCGCTATTGCTACCTGACAATACCGTATTTATTCACTCATTTACTGACTTACTAGAATGTAAGGTCTGAAACTTCAGGAACTTCAGATTCATCTCTGTATCTGTGCCTAGAACAGTGCCTGACATGTAGGACACAAAATATATATTTGTAGTATAAAGATTGATTAAGGAATTCCTATGTTATGTAATATATCTGAACACTCAGTTTATAAAGTCCGTGTTTGAATCTTGTCACTTCCTTAACAAAGTGCTTTAATTTCTCTTACCTTCTTGTTGCTTCATCTCAAAAGTAAGAATAATAAAGTCTACTTTGTAGAGTTGTATATAACCCATAGTGTGGCATCTGTTCTAAGTACTCAGTAATTGTTTGCTACTCTGACTAAGTTCCATTACTAAGACTTCATGTTATACCATCTAGCATGATATATTAAGTGTATTTAGTTGTTGTTGTTCAGTTGCTCAGTCGTGTCCAACTCTTTGCAACCCCGTGGACTGCAGCATGCCAGACTTCCCTGTCCTTCACCATCTCCCAGAGCTTGCTCAAACTCCTGGTCGTTGAGTCGGTCATGTCATCTAACCATCTCGTCCTTTGTCCCCTTCTCCTGCCTTCAGTCTTTCCCAGCATCAGTGAGAAAAGTGAAAGTGAAAGTCAGTCAGTCGAATCCAACTCTTTGTGACACCATGGACTGTATACTGTATACAGGCCAGGATACTGGAGTGGGTAGCCTTTCTCTTCTCCAGGGGATCTTCCCAACCCAGGGATCGAAGCCAGGTCTCCTGCATTGCAGGCAGATTCTGTACCAGAGCCACAAGGGAAGCCCAAGAATGCTGGAGTGGGTAGCCTGTCCCTTCTGCAGCGGATCTTCCTGACCCAGGAATCGAACCAGGGTCTCATGCATTGCAGGCAGATTCTTTACCAACTGAGCTATCAGGGAAGCCCTCCCAGCATCAGGGTCTTTTCTAATAAGTCACCTCTTCATATCAGGTGACCAAAATATTTAGTAATTGTTATATTTTGTAAACCTCTTCTTTCTTTCAGTCTTTGGGTGTTTCTTGATTCTTTAGCATGGAATATAGTATCTGTTTTCCACTGAGAGCACTTAATGTTATTGGCATAATGATTAAAACTAATATATAACTTTTAAGCATTTATAAGGTAGCTTGTAATTAAAAGATGCTGTCCAGCAAAGTTAAAGTAGATGAACCTAAGCAATGTATTAAAAATTGGAATATCTAATACTAAGCATTTTCAACATATGAATGTGCCCTTTTTATTCAAAGATTGAGGCTTGCATTTGGGTCTGTAGATAAATATGCTTCTTACTTCAAAGTCCTGGGATCTATGGAGTTTAATATTGGGGAAGAAATGATACTTGTAAAAGTCACACTGTACTTGTTAATGAGTGTATCATTGAAAAATATTTCAGAAAAAAGTACACTTGGGTATTACATATTAGCATTGTATTTACTACACATTTACATATTGAGAAGGGGGTACATTTTAAAAATATTTCAAGTATTAAAAATTTTCCCCAGAAGTCGTCTTTTATGTTTTTATTTATCCAAAATAATTGTACTTCCGTCTCTTAGGGAGATATGCAAACCGAAATACTTAAATAAGACCTCAGTACGTCCTGGCCTGAAGAACTGTGGGGATGTTAATTGTATTGGACGGATTCATACATACCTCGAGTTGATAGGAGCAATCAATTTTGGATGTGGTAAAAATAAAAACCCAACAACATCTTTTACTCAACGTTTTTTATCCTTACAGCACCCATTAATTTCTTTGATAGTCAAAATTCAAGTATATTTAGTATTGATAGGGAATACAGAAAGGTGCTCTGATGTTATAGAATAAATGTATTCAGATTTTGTTTTAAAACAGATTTCTGTTGATAAACTATATTTCCTTTTTACCTATAGTCAAAATTGGTGCTTTTAAAGGAAAAATATTAAGTAGTAGAAATGATTTAAGGACACAGTTCTTTGTCAAGTAAAAGTAAATTTTATGAAAAGTCCAATCAAAGCCCATTTAATTTGGAAATACTGTATTAATGCTAAACATATTGTCTAGCAGTATTAAGATAAAATAATTTATGAGCCTTTATACTTAAATGTAATAAAAGTGCCAAAATATTTTTTGTGGTAGAAAGTTTCTTTCATCCTAGTTTTTCTCAAATGTAAAGTCATGCATATTTTTAATGTGTTCTGCCCTTTTATTGAATTGCTGCTGCTGCTGTACATGAATGTTTTCATATACAAGCTGCTGGAGTTGGTGCTAGTCATACATAATTTTGAAGAAAGATAATAGTTATAATAGTTGGAAAGTGATGTTAATTAGAATGTTGTAACCCGTGGTTTGAGTGGAGTATATTCTGTGTTCTGTGTCTATGAAAAGACAGCCAGAAAACTTCCTACCAGAGATTATTTCATTTCATGTAGAGAGAGAGAGAATTTACAGTCTTCCGTGGGCTCTATTCTTCGTTTTAGTGCCTTTTCTTGCCCAAAGCAAGGTACCAGGAATGGCTCTATAGGAAAACTAAGATGCCATAGCTTCCCTAGCCATGCAAAGAAAAGTGAAATCATGTTTACTGTATTAGAATACCAAAATTAGCAAAGTAGGCTTAGCACTCATTTAATCAAAAATTAAACAAATGACCCATTTCCTAAATGTTTCATTTTATTGAGATTTCCTTATGAAAACAGCCTTACTTTCATGTGAGAACTACCAAGTAGCACATCAGATGTGTATTGTGGAATAAAATAGAAACACAGATACTTAAAAAAAAACTTAGAAATTGGCTTATAATTGTAGATGTGTTGGACAAATAATTCTACAAAATAATAGACTGTTTTCTTTTTTTCTGGATTCCAATAGAACAGGCTGTATATAACAGGCCACAACCAGTTGACAAAGTACGAATCAGAGACAGAAAAGACACAGTAGAAGCGTACCAGCTTGCCCAGCGTCTGCAGTCTATGGTAAGCAGCCCCGGGGCTCACTGAATGATGGGGTGTTCTTTGCTCTGTTGAGTAGGCTGTGCTTACTTCTCTTCACCTGTTTGATAAATGGCCATCTAGTAGAAGATGTTTTCTTTCACCCAGGCCATTCACTTTTGTTTCCATTCAGTTTAGTGTTAATTTATAGGCAAAAAACAAACCCCCAAAATCTGAAAATCATTCACAAACCTTACACAAGCATGATGTTTTGCTTAAAGTGGTCTTAACTGCTTCATTTTGATATCCGTATCTAACATATCTTTTAAAAGCCTTACATTTAAGCTCTTTTTTGTTTCCATTTTCTTTTTGTTTGCTTAAAATTCTTGCCATAAGATTTAGCTTTTCAGAAGAGCTGTTCAAAATATTTTAGTCTTTTTTAATTTTTGAGGTTAATGAGTTTTACAGGCTTCCATGGTTTTACCTGGCTCAGTGGTAAAGAATTCACCTGCCATTGCAGCAGCCGTGGATTCAATACCTAGGTCAGGAAGATCCCCTGGAAAAGGAAATGGCAACCCGCTCCAGCATTCTTGCCTGGGAAATCCCATGGACGGAGAAGCCTGGTAGGCTGCAGTCTGTGAGGTCACAGAAAAGTCAGACATGACTAAGCAACTAAACAGCAATGAGTTTTACTGTGTTTTACAATGCGTGCATCTTATTTTAAAGATAGGTGACCCAACAAGTCTCCCAAAAGGCAGAGTCATGCTGTGGTCTTGTTGGCTTTTACTAATTGTTGCTGTTGTTTAGTTGGTAAGGCGTGTCTGACTCTTCTGCGACCCCATGGACTATAACCCACCGGGCTAGAGATTTCCCGGGGAGGAATACTGGAGTGGGTTGCCATTTCCTTCTCCAGGGCTTTACTAATAAAATAGGTGAAATTGCTAATAGGTAAGGTAAATAGAAAAGAATAGAAGATGAAAGAGCAGATTTTTTTTCCTCAGAGTATTTAGTCTGTAAAACATGTCTACCCTAGTTTTTTTGTTTTTTAAAGAAAGAATGTTTTCATGTACAGTTGCTGGAGTTGGTGCTAGTCATACATATTCGTAAGTCTGAGATGCAATTATTTTGCTTCTAGTTTTCATTATTATACCTCTGGCTGTGTGCTGTTTCTAGTTTTCTACCATGAATTCATTTCTGTGGTTGGTCTTCTTGGCCCTAAAAAATATTCCTTTCCTACAGTTGTAACTCCCATATGGTGAAAGGAAATGAAAATTAAAGGAAAAATCAGAATAAAATTTCAAAAATCATTACTTATTTTTGAGCCAAATGCTAACTATTGAACATAAATTAATAAAATATAGTCAAGCATTGCTGATCAGGGATTACAGTAATTTAATGGAGAAATTGATGTTTAGGAAATTATCATTTTGGTTCTATATATTAGTGTGCTGTGATTTCTCCAAGCTAATCTTGTTATCTTTTGCTTTATTTTTAATTACATAACAGCGCACGAGGCGACGCAGAGTCCGAGACCCTTGGGGAAATTGGTGTGATGCAAAAGATTTGGAAGGGCAGACATTTGAGGTAACTTTGATCCCTTCAGATGACTCAGAAGTAAAAATTGTTTGTCAGTATGCATTTGTGTATCTTTAATGACACATATATTACACTTGTTTTATATGTCTACACGTATAGGTCTCTTTCCCATGTTAATTTGTTTGTCTAAAAGTCATCAATAAACAACAAAGAGAAAGATATTGAGGATGCAGTTAACTAGAAGTTTGACTGATTTTCAGAACTGTGACTATCTGTCCCAGTATTCTGGTCTTAAGCTCCAGAATATCTGTCAACGTGCCAGGGAGTTGTGCCCTGTTCATTTCAGTAAACAGTTCTTGAATGATGTTCTGATATACCAATTATGTTGTTCCTGAGCATTCGACATAAATTGAATTACAAATATTGAAGTATTATTTCTACTAACAAAAATTATGGTTCTATAAAGAAACATAGGCAGTGAGTTATGTATGTACGTGTGTGCACACACACACACCTTCTATGACTATATAATCTATGCAGTTAAATGGGAAGAGTGTATGAATGTGTACTACTGGCTTTGTTACACTGGGTAACTATCAAATCTCAGGGTTTTATTTATAATCCCCTCAAAGGTTGAATTAAATGAAATAAAATGTATGAAGGTCCTAATACTCGGTGCTCAGTAAGTCTTGCATATACCAGGTATTCAAGAAATGTTAGTTCTCTTCTTTCTCTCTTCCCCATTCCCTGCCCCCAGCCTCACACATGAGTATTATTCTAGGCACAGCAATTAATGACACATGGTCCCTGCCTTGAAGGAATTTACGTTTCTAGTAGGAAGGATAGAACCTTTGGTGAGTTCCATCAAATTGCTTCCAAGAAATAAAAGATTGACCTAACAGGTATGATCAGGGTAGGTTTCACAGAAGATGTGATGTTTCATCTGTGACTTAAAGGATGAGCAAGAGAATCTCACAATGTGGAAATGTAGATGAGGGACTCATGGCTGAAAGAGACATATAAGTAAAGGTACAGACATATACCAGATGTGGGAAAATACCAGCTATAGTCTGGAAAAGGTATGTAGTTCATATGGGCTGGAGTATAAGACTGATAGGTGAGTTTGTGCACTTTAGTCGCTTCATTCGTGTCTGACTTTGCGACCCCATGGACTGTAGCCTTCCAGGCTCCTCTGTCCATGGGTTGCCATGACCTGCTCCAGGGGATCTTCCCAACCCAGGGATCAAACCCATGACTCTCATCTCCTGCATTGGCAGGCGGGTTCTGTACCACTAGTGCAACCTGGGAAACCCAATAAGACTGGTAGTAGATAAGAAATGAGAGTTATTTTATTTTATATTTATGTAGGATTTACTATGTTAGACGCTACTGTCAGTATTTCACAAACATTAATTCGTTTAGTCTTCACAGTAACATCATAGTGTTGTTATTATTGTTGTTCCCGTTTTAAAGATGAGGAAAACAAACACAGAAAGCTTCAGTAACTTGGCCAGAGTCACCCAGCTAGTGTGAGGCAGAGCCAGGCATTGTCTCTGCAGAATCTGTGCACGTTAGCTTTATGCTGTCATGTCTCTTTACTAATTCTCCCTTCAGTGGTTGATGATGCTTTGATGTTTTTTTTAGCATCTCTCTGCTGAGGAGTTGGCAAGAAGAAGAGAAGAGGAAAAATGCAAACTTGGTAAACCTTCGAAAGTACCAAGACCAACAAAAAGGTATAATGTGACATTATGCAAGTGTGATTTTGTTAATAATCATAAATGATTAGAAAATGTATGGAAGGAATATTTGATGTTGTAGCATTATATTGTTCACTTATTAAGTTTAAAAATGCTGCTGAAAGTTAAAATTTTTTTTATTTCACTGATTGTTAATTTGGGAGACCATAGCAAAAGTTTTAATTTGTTCGTGTTCAATAAATATAGGATCCAACATATGTTGTGAGGCCTTGTTTATGACAGATGGTTATTTAGCTCCTTAGACATTATAAACCAGTAACCTCATGAAATGACTAGTTCCTTCTTTGGTTGGTGCTGAATGTTAGTGAGGCTCTTTTTTTTCTTTTTTTTTTTTAAATAATATAAAATATGTAGCTTGTAACATTAAGTGTCACTGTATCAATTAAATGCCTTGATTTTCTAGACCCTCACTTCCTGCAGATGACCCATGAAATAGTCTGTAGTTCTGTCAAGTGTCCCTTTTAAAACAAGATATCCAGGAACACCTCTTGCTTATTTTCAGTGGAAAGAGCCCTAATACTCAGCAGTTAGATGTTCCTGGGTAAGTTACATAATGCCTTTATAAGCCTTAGGTCCTCATTTATAAAATAATAACTTTAGGAGTTAGCACTGTTAGCTGTGTTTTAAGCATATCATATATATTAACTCATTTAATGCTCATAACAACCCTATGAAGTAGTTAATATAATCATTCCCATTTTATAAATGAGGAGACTGAGAGGCACAGAGGTTGTATAACTTGCCCATGCTTGTTAATGGTGGTGGTGTCATTTAACCCAGGCATTAAGGCTTAAGAATCCGTGCTCCTAAACATTACATTATATATCACCTCTCTAAAATTAAAATCAAACTTTAGAATTGTTGTGAGAATAAATTAAGTAGATAAGCTACTACTACTACTACTACTACTAAGTCATTTCAGTCGTGTCTGACTCTGTGTGACCCTATAGACGGCAGCCCACCAGGCCCCCTTGTCCCTGGGATTCTCCAGGCAAGAACACTGGAGTGGGTTGCCATTTCCTTCTCCAATGCATGAAAGTGAAAAATGAAAGTGAAAGTGAAGTCGCTCAATTGTATCCGACTTGTAGCAACCCCACGGACTGCAGCCTATCAGGCTTCTCTGTCCATGGGATTTTCCAGGCAAGAGTACTGGAGTGGGATGCCATTGCCTTCTCTGAGATAAGCTACAGTCATTCATAAACTAGGACTCCTCATCTCATGGCCAGACATTTGATTTCCTGAATCTAAATGTGAAGCATACTGTAATTTTCAAGTCATTCTTCCAGGTAGGATCTTTTTTGAATCCGGATCCACTTTTTTCATATTAGTCTTCGTAGCTTTGAATCATCAACATTTCAGTAAGCTTGCCTTGTCCACCATTGATCACTGATTAAAATGTTAAACTGAAATATATGTGAACCTCAGACATCATTGTTGAATCAGCTATATATTACCACAATTAACCCAATTAACCCATTCTTCATCTTATGCAGAAGAATAATCATAGCAGATGTCTTGCTTACATTTAATAACTATATTTGAGTCTTTATGAGTCTGCTAGTTTCTAGCATATCATTGCTATAAATTTAAGTGTATCTATCATGACTTATATTTTCATGAGCCCATTATTCTTAGTCACCTCTTCACTTGCTAAAGGCTTGCAAAGCAGTTGTTAAATAACCTTTACTAGAATTTTCCTCTGCTGCTTTTTTGATGTTTTGAAAACAGGCCCAGTAATTGCCTATTCCTAGTCCTCCAGTAATTTTCCATTCTCTACAGTGCCTCAAAAAGTGTTGATGATGGTTTGGGATGATGGTTCTTCAAAGTGCTCTGGGATGTAAATGCTTTGTTTCTATTTTCTTAACTCTCTTGACTTTTTTTTTTTTTTCCATTTTATTTGCGTTGATTAAACACTTTCTAACTTGAACATCTTCCTCATTCAGCAAACACTTTTTAAATGCCTACTGTTCTCAGTATTTGGAATACAGTATTCAGCAAAACAAAGTGTCTCATCTCCTAGCACTAAGTCTCTGGTAGAATAGGAACTAAATAGTTCTGCTCTTTTCCAGTTGTTAACAGCATATTCCTTGTTCATTTGCTTTCTCTGGATGTAGCCTAACAGTTTTTATTTTTCTGAAACCTCAATTCTTTATTGGTCAAAGCCTTTCTAATATTTCTCTCACATTTATACATGTTTTTGTATCTAGCTTTGGTTAGGTAGCCCTCTTTCCATCTTTTATACTTCATTTTAAAAGATGAGTTTACCATAGAACTTTGTCTATACATTAATTTCTTTAACAGAATTATTTGTCATTTATTCATTCAGCAAAGATTTACTGAGTGCTTCCTTTATCCTGAACACATTGTACTGACAGAAGTGTTTCTGAGAAACATCTATCTTTCTTGAACTTCATTTCCTATCTTATGTCAGAGTTAGGTTTCCATTGAAACTTGCTTTCAGTGTAGGACGTCTGGCCATTTATAATGTTCTCTTTGGGTGTTAAAAGAAATTAGGACAACAAAATTACTTTCTCAAAGGTCCTATTGTTTCTCAAATTTTTAGTCAAGTCCAAAAGAACCGTGCTTCTTTCCAAAGGGTTATATCATAAATTCTCCTAATTTATTATTTTTCCACTTGGACAGA
Source organism: Neotragus moschatus (assembly GCA_006410615.1). Taxonomy (NCBI): domain Eukaryota; kingdom Metazoa; phylum Chordata; class Mammalia; order Artiodactyla; family Bovidae; genus Neotragus; species Neotragus moschatus. Next base: position 3,086,966 of record SJYA01000596.1, on the reverse strand, counting down.
ATTTAGGTTTAGATTATTGGTATACATTTTCAAATTTGTGAATAAATTATGTTTTTGAAATTATATTAGGAATGATTTTCTTTTCTTTTTCCTTTTCCAGCTCATTTGATCCCTTCCAACTGATACCTTGTAATTTTTTCAGTGAAGAAAAGCAGGTACTATTCATTCATCACGGAATGACCATAAATAATACCCTCCTTTCTGACATGAAATATTCTTTCTATGTGTGCAAGGCATGAAAGGTTAGATAAGGCAGGGTACACTAAGGGTCAGATGAGTGATACAGATGGAAAATGAGAAAGAATTTCTCCATGCTAGGGCTTTGAATTATACATATATTTCTTTAAAAGTCTGATTTGTGCTGAGCCTTAGTTGGTAGTGAGAACTTGGTATGATAGATAAAGGAGAAAAGGGTGAACATTCCAGTTAGAAGGAATAAAATCTCTATTTTTATGCTCCCCCATTTTTTTTTTTATATTTCAGGAGCCATTTCAGGTGAAAGTAGCTTCAGAAGCACTTTTAATAATGGATTTGGTAAGGATATTATATTGTGTTTACTTAGTTATTCTGATTTCCATTCTTGTGTATTTTTATTGCAGGCATAAGAGAGAGTATGGAAGACGTGTATTTTGGATCTTAACTATCCTCTTTTACAAGGAATCTAAAAATAAGTCTTTTCTTTTGGAGAAAAGCCAAACAATTACATGTTTCCATATTTTAGAGAAAATAAATTAATGTGAGTTTTTGCAGACTGTTTCTCATCATTAACCCTATTTTAATTTCCTGGTATCCTTGTCTGCTGCCTTTAACTGCAACAAAGCACAACTCATAATTTGGAGGCTCCTTGTTTTACACTAAACTACTGAGATCTCCAATAGTTGTGTGTGTGTTCATGGTATTTTTCTATAGGAGAACCCAGAGTAGTTTTACTTTGTATCCTTATGATACCTTTCCTGTGTAGGGAGAGCAAAACAGTATCTTCATTTTGTAAATGTAAAAAATGGCATCTTGGAGTGTTTAAATGTTTGGTTCATTTTCTCAGCCAGCAGTAAAGATAGGTCTTAAATCCTAAGTCTGTGTATGCTGAGCCTAGCATCTGGTTCCTCTACTGTGTTAATTCAATTTAGAAAAGTATAATTATCATACTTGTAAATGACTCCTATGATAAGTGAGATTTGTTCTGGTATTTTGTCAGATGGATTTGGTTTGTATGTTTGGACTAAGTCTATCTTGTGTTTCTTTTAGCATGCTCATGTTTCTATGGCAGAAGTGATTGGTCTGTTAGGAGGAAGATATTCAGAAGCTGATAAAATAGTTGAGGTAAGTTTTCTCTTAAAATCTTAAAAATTATTTAGTCTTGCTGCTATACCAAGTGTTTTTATAGATTTCGGTACATACCATTAATATATAAACTTTATGATATAAATGAGAATATGCGAATGTAGAAAGTTATTTGTTCCCTGGGACTTCCCTGGTGACCCAGTGGTTAAGAATCTGCCTTGCAATGCAGGGGATGCGGGTTTGATCCCTGGCCTGGAAGTTGAGATCCCGCGTGCCGCGGGGCAACTAAGCCTATGCGCTGCGTCACGCACAGCCACGAAGAGCCTGCGTGCCACAGCTAAGACCCGATGCAGCCAAATAAGTAAATATTTTTTTTTTAAAGAAGAAAGAAAGTTATGTGTTTCTGGAGGTTACTGAACATTCCATGTATTGAGCACCTGTTTTCTTTTTCCACCAAGAAGGAGGGAACATTGCCAGGCCTTGGTTCCATTTTGCCTTCACCAGTAAAAGCTTCAACTCCTAAGAGGTCACCTTATAATAGGAACTCGGTATACATTATTTGCTAGAAATTGCCATAAATAATAGGGGTCATTGAATGACTTTTTACAAACATTAATATGGGCTGACCAACACTTCACTTATCAGAGTAGAAAAACGGATTTTGAGTTCCTAGCATACAGTCACACTTTTGGAGAGTGCTTCATTTGCAAGTTAAAGGCTGCCTGTGATAGAGACAAATAAAAGACTTGGCTTTAAAAAGTTTATGTTCCTGTGTATGAATTCTGTGTAGAATTACAGAATTTCAGTATACTCATTTAAGGATTAATCCTTTATAGGTCTGTGCAGCAGAACCATGTAACAGTCTGAGTACAGGACTACAGTGTGAGATGGATCCTGTCTCACAAACGCAAGCCTCGGAAACCTTGGCTGTCAGGGGCTATAGTGTTATTGGATGGTATCATTCTCACCCTGCCTTTGACCCTAATCCTTCCTTACGAGATATTGACACTCAAGCCAAATACCAGGTGTGTTTATAGGTCTTTGTGTATATAGTCTGTAAATAATTGCACATTCTCTCCCCCTCATTGTTTTCTGTTAATTAAATATGCTTAGAAATAACATTTCTAGCAAAGTAATTACAAGAGTAAGATACGTATTTTGTTTAATACAGACAAGTCATTACAGTACGGTGATAATTCTTCCCAGAGACTTTAAAAATGATGGGCTGACTAGGACAGAGACTGGGTACAACTGAAATAATTGGAAATATCATGTACTTTGCATCGCTGGAAAAAAGTTTTGTTTTATTCTTCAGTTTTATGTTTGATATCTGGATGTTTTCACTGTTGGCAACTGATTGTAACTTACTACCATATTGGTAAAGATTATAGCTGATGGGTAGTGAATAAAATTTATAAATGTATTCATGGAAAGTGTAGATTATATAGGCCAGGTGATCTTTTCAGGTTGGGTTGGACATATCTTAGCCTGAAAATTTTAGGGTATGGAATAAATTTAATTTAGTTGCTGTTTGGAAGTGAAGTTTCTAACACATCTTTGCATTCCCTTGTCCTTTGTTAGATGTATAAAATGTTGGTATGGATAAATACTGACTTTTAAGTTTATGTAGTTGAACTAATTATACTTTTTTTTTTTAATTGTAGAGTTACTTCTCCAGAGGCGGTGCAAAGTTCATTGGGATGATTGTTAGTCCTTATAATCGAAATAATCCTTTACCTTATTCTCAGATTACCTGCCTGGTTATAAGTGATGAAATTAGCCCAGATGGCTCTTACCGTAAGTTTTCAACAAAAACAGTTCTACCTGTACTTTCATTTTTTTGAATCTTACAGATCACAGAATTTACACCTAGGCAGAGCAATTTGATGGAAAAGTCTGTGTCCTCAACTAGGGAATCACTGTTCACATACCATGTAGTACAGCCACCTTCTTTTCTTTTATGATTTCCTCCTACAGTAAAGCCCCCATGGTTACCACGGCCACTGGGCAAAAACATTACAGTGCAGTGATAACATACAGCTAGCTAGTGTGTATATGAGGTCTTGGAGACTGCAGAAAGCAGAACAGACAAAACCTCTTCTGTTTTCTTGAACGTTTTTTGATAAATACAGTTTTTTCTCTGCAATGGCATCAAATGAATAAAAAGATAAAAAGAACAGTGACCACCCTACTACACACTCTCCATGAGCTCCCAGTTTAGGCTCAACAGTGCTTATTTTTATATCTATCTCAAGAAAGAATTTGGGTTAGTTTAGCCCATCATGACTCAGTTCCTTTGGGACTTATGTCCACTGCTGTTCCAGTCAGCTCTGGCTGGATAGGGAATTAGACTAAGAAAAGTAGGGATGTTTAAGATGGGAATGCAGATAGAAGTGACAGATTAGAGGAAACAATTAGCATCGCTAGGATATTTTCTTTTTATCCTAATACCACTGCTCTAGTTGATTGGCTATACTTTCTGGGTGCTGTCACGCTACATTATATTCTTTCCCATTAGCTCATGAGCCCCTTGAACATAGATAACTATATTGTACTCATTTTTCTACTCTCAGTTTCTAGCCCAGCGCATGGTGTAATGTAGATTTAACAAATTAATTTCTTCATTCTTAATGATGTCGCTCAGATGCCCTCTCTCTGGTAAAGACCCCAGCACCACTACCCTCCATCTCATTTACTACTAGTGTCTGTTCTTTGTGTACCTGCAACACTTGTTTCCTGCCTTCTTGGTTATTTTCATCTTTTAATATAATTTATTTAGCTTGTCTCACTAAACTGTGAGCCCCAGAGAGCAGGAACTATATCTTTGTATCTCCTGTAGCACCTAATCACTTGCCTTACGTGTAAGGAGTGGTCAGTGCTCTATATCGGTTTATTGAATGAGTAATAGTGATGTTAACTTTTTCCAAAATGCCCATTTTGAGCATAGCACACATGTATACATTCATATATATCTGTGTGTATATATATATCGTTCTTTACCCCAGTATAATTTTACAAAAAGTTTCAAAAGGAAGAATCACTGTAAAATTGTTCTCAGTTTAAGTCATGTCTTAATATCACATACTGCTAGATTTGGGGAGTGAACCTCTACTGTGCTGTCTGTACATTCACCTGTGGCTACATATAATGGCTTAAATTCATTAGAATTAAATGAAATTTAAAATTTAGCTCCTAGAATCCTACTTCTGGTCAAAACGAAGTAACAAGGACCTGTCTGATACAACCGAAAAACTAGACAAAAGAAAGAACACAATGGCATTTATAATATCAAGCAATGAAGGGTATGATTGCTGAGAGATGGGAAGCATAAAAGCGAGCCCAAGTTACCCTGTCTTATTAACCTAAAACAAATTCTAGGTATGGCACAGAGAGGAGAAACCCACCCAGAATCTAGCTGACTCTGAGTTGACATGATGGAGATAAGACCAAGGAGACCAGGACAACTAAATTTGCAGGACAGAGTACCAGAGAGCAGAATGCCACCTGGAAAAACTCCAGAGATGTATAGAAGCTTCAGATTTACTATTTAGCAAGACATAGACCAATGCATGTGTGTGAAGAAACTACCCCAAATGAGAAGGAATCACCCAAAAGATTAGCAGGCCCAGTGCTGGAGGATCACGTAAGCTACTGTCAGACAGCACACAAGTGTCCATATGAACATGACTGCAAAAAGTTCTCTTGAGTAGAGCTGCCTCTTCCATTGTTAACACTGCTTATTAGGTCTTAATCCTTGGTCCTTTGCTCCTCTTGGAAACCTTCTGGTTCAAGAATTGATTAAAATTTCTCATAAGCCATGCGATACCTTGTATTACAGTACTTTGAACTGGGTGCTTGGCATGTTGGTTTGTTTGTTCATTAATTTATGTCTAATGGCTAATCATTTCTCTACTTAGGCAGCAAATATACTTAGTGATTAGTTTTATTCTGACATTTGCAGTTAAAAATAATCAGTGCATATATGTGTAATTGAATTATTTTGCTGTATACTTGAAAATAGCATATTATAAATTATACCTCAATTTTAAAAAATAATAAGCCTATCAAAAGTAATCAGTACAAAAGGAAATTTTTACTGGTTTAGTACCCTTTTTTAACTTATAAAATACTCATTACCAAATAGAGATGTATAATGTGTGTGTATTTTCTTTTTTATGAGCACAGACTGAACATGCATTTATTTGTTTACCTCTATTTTAGTCTCATTTTTACTTCCATTAAGAATAGAAGTTGCTTACCTGGATTCAGATCCCAGCTCTGACATGCTTTTGTAATTTTACCTAGGGCAGGTTACTTAATATCACTCATTCTTTGCCACCTCTGTAAAATGAGAAAAAATTATTACCTTGCTTACGGGGCATTGTAGAGACTGTCAGTAATGCATGTAAGTGCCTAGTAAATAATAGGTCTAAAGTAGGTGGTTACAATTACAGTTATAGCCTGTGCTTACTCGGTAATCAAAACATATCAAGTAAATGATTGTTATCACAAAAGGAGTTTGTGTGGTAGCTTATGTACTGTAATGTGTCACTCTTCTTAAGTTCTTGGAGGGGGAAAACAAAATAGAAGAGAACTGAGAAATGAAAAAAATCAGCTGTCATCATGCTGTTTGTTCCCTTCTCTCCTTCCATACACCTGAAAACAAAATGGGGAGAAAAAGCCTTCTTAGAACATATTGAAAAATTATGTTTGCATTGTATGGAAGTATAGTTATGATTCCTTTTTTTCCCTAATACCTTCTGATTTGCTGGCATTTTATTTACTTGAAAAGCTTTATGATGGCAAAAATGCAAGTTGAGAGGCAGTATGATGTAAAGGTTAAGAACATAAGCTTGAGCCAAACTGCCTGACTTCAAATCCTGGCTCTGTCTCTTGCTAGTTATGTATTAATAAATCCAAGAACAGATTATTTAATATAGCCTTTCTGTGGCTCAGTGTCATTAAAAAAAAAGGGAATAATACTGGTTGCTAGTTCATGTGGTGTTGGTGGTAGTCGCTCAGTCATGTCCGACTCTTTGCAGTCCTATTGACTGTATCTCCTCTGTCCATGGATTCTCCAGACAAGAATACTGGAGTGGGTTGCCATTCCCTTCTCCAAGCTAGTAAATGGCCTTTATTGTTATTCAGTCGCTAAGTCAAGTCTGGCTCTTTGGGACCCTATGTTCTGTAGTACACCAGGCTCCTCTGTCCTCCATTGTCTCTCAGAGTTTGCTCAAATTCCCATCCATTGAGTCAGTAATGCTATCTAACCTTCTCATACTCTGCCACCCCCTGCTCCTATTGTCTTTAGTCCTTCCCAGCATCAGGGTCTTTTCCAATGAGTCAGTTCTTTGCATCAGGTGGCCAAAGTATTGGAGCTTCATTTTCAGCTCAGTCCTTCCAATGATTATTCAGGACTTATTTCCTTTACTATTGACTGGTTGGATCTCCTTGCAGTCCAAGGGACTCTCAAGAGTCTCCTCTTGAGACTCCTCCTCCAGCACCACAATTCAAAAGCATCAGTTCTGTGGTACTCAACCTTCTTTATGGTCCAGCTCTCATTTCCATACATAACTGCTGGAAAAACCATAGCTTTGACTAGACGGACCTTTGTTGGCAAAGTGATGTCTCTGTTTTTGAATATGCTGTCTAGATTTGTCATAGCTTTCCTTCCAGGGAGCAGGCATCTTCTGATTTCATGGCTGCAGTTGCCATTTGCAGTGATTTGGGAGCCTAAGAAAAGGAAATCTGTTACTGCTTTCACTCCTTCTATTTGCCATGAAGTAATGGGACCAGTGGAAAAGGAAATGGCACCCTACTCCAGTACTCTTACCTGGAAAATCCCAGGGACGGGGGAGCCTGGTGGGCTGCCGTCTGTGGGGTCACACTGAGTCAGACACGACTGTAGTGACTTAGCAACAGCAGCAATGGGACCAGATGCCATGGTTTTCATTTGAATGTCAAGTTTAAAGCCAGCTTTTTCACTCTCCTTTTTCAAGAGGCTCTTTAGTTCCTCTTCACTTTCTGCCATTAGTATGGTGTCATCTGCATATCTGAGGTTGTTGAAAGTTCTCCCGGCAGTCTTGATTCCAGCTTGTGATTTATCCTGCCCAGCATTTCGCATGATATACTCTGCATATAAGTAAAATAAGCAGGGTGACAGTATTCAGCCTTGTCATACTCCTTTTCCAGTTTGGAACCAGTCCATTGTTCCATGTCCAGTTTTAACTGTTCCTTCTTGACCCATATAAAAGTTTCTCTGGAGGCAGGTAGGGTGGTCTGGTACTCCCATCTCTTTAAGAATTTTCCACAATTTGTTGTGATCCACACAGTCAAAGACTTTAGTGTAGTCATTGAAGCAGAAGTAGATGTTTTTCTGGAACTCTCTTGTTTTCTCCATGATCCACTGCATGTTGGCAATTTGATCTCTCGTTCTCTGCCTCTTTGAAACCCAGTTTATATATCTGGAAGTTCTCGGTGTGTGTACTGCTAAAGTCTCGCTTGAATGATTTTGAGCATAACCTTGCTAGCATGTGAAATGAGCACAATTGTACAGTTGTTTAAACATTATTTGGGATTGCCTTTCTTTGGGATTGGAATGAAAACTGACCTTTTCTAGTCCTGTAGCCACTGCTGTGTAAGTGGCCTTACATCCGTACAAAATCCATACGAAAGTCCCCTCTAGGGACTTTTCTGGTGGTCCAGTGGCTAGGACTCTATGGTCCCAATGCGAGGGGCTCAGTTCTAATCCCTTGTCAGGGAACTGTATCCTGGATGCCATAGCTAAGACCCAATACAGCCAAATTAATTAATTAAAGAAAAATACCTTTATATAAAGCCTGGCACATAGTAAGCATTATACTGCTGCTGCTGCTGCTGCTGCGTCGCTTCAGTCGTGTCCGACTCAGTGCGACCCCATAGACGGCAGCCCACCGGGCTATCCCGTCCCTGGGATTCTCCAAGCAAGAACACTGGAGTGGGTTGCGTTTCCTTCTCCAATGCATGAAAGTGAAAAGTGAAAGTGAAGTCGCTCAGTCGTGTCTGACTCTTTTCGACCCCATGGACTGCAGCCTAGCAGGCTCTTCCGTCCATGGGATTTTCCAGACAAGAGTACTGGAGTGAGGTGCCACTGTCTTCTCCAAGCATTATACTAGTGTTACTATTATTATTATTGGCCTTTGGTAATGAATCACCTGAGCTTTTAAAATATACCACAAACATAACTACATGGGGATTTTGAAGGATATATGAGAAATTTCTAAGTAGGCTCATCTTTTGGTATTTTTACCTTTCTAACTTAAGTCAATGGCACCCCGCTTCAGTACTCTTGCCTGGAAAATCCCATGGACGGAGGAGCCTGGTAGGCTGCAGTCCATGGGGTCGCTAAGAGTCGGGCACGACTAAGCGACTTCACTTTCACTTTTCACTTTCATGCATTGAAGAAGGAAATGGCAACGCGCTCCAGTGTTCTTGCCTGGAGAATCCCAGGGATGGGGGAGCCTGGTGGGCTGCCGTCTATGGGGTCGCAAAGAGTCGGACACGACTGAAGCGACTTAGCAACAGCAGCAGCAACTTATGTAAGTGATATCTACCCTTTGCACTTATTTCCTCCAGACTGACTCAAATGTAGTTACTGCCTCTCCAGAATTAAATCTAGCTTCTCCCTGCCTAGTCTTAGGTCAGCACACAGAGGGAGGTGGAATGAATGTAGGCTCAGAAGTCAGACAAGACAGTTGGAGTGTGAAATCCAAGCTCTTCACTTTACTAGCGGAAACAGCTTGTTCAACCCGTCTCAGCCTCAGTTTTATGTGTTAAATAGGAATAATGCTACCTGTCTTATAGCACTGTGTTGATAACCTGTGTTTTAAAAAAAGTCATTGGGTTGGAACATAGCTTGGTTTGCCTAAGTTAATCCCTGTTTAAGCCTGTGGTTGTGGCAGGTATATCTAAGTGCCCACTTTCACTCCAGAAGCGTCTTGGTTTGGATGATAATTTATGTGATCGTCTTACCTGTCACAGTTCTTTGCATAGAATTGTCATGCAAATGGCACTGTTACTTTTCTTTATTAATTGCTTGGCATTAATAGGCTTGATGGGCCAAGTTCATCCAGGCAATACATAATTAATGAATGCCTCCTGTGTTTAAAGTGCTGCTTAGCTGGTCTGCCAAGTTGCGATTGTGAAAACATTGATGGGAATTGTAAGTAATTAAAAGGAGATTGGAGATTCAAGAAATAGTTGGTAAAAATGTGCTTCTTTATGCTTTTCTAGGTTTACCTTATAAATTTGAAGTACAACAGATGTTAGAAGAACCTCGGTGGGAGTTAGTGTTTGAAAAGACAAGATGGATAATAGAAAAATACAGGCTATGCCAGAGGTATGTGCTGTGGTTTGAGAGGGTTGCACATCTGCAGTGTTCTCATTAAACCATGTTTTAGGGAAAACCCAGGTAAATATAAAATTGTGATGTATGGCATCAGTGATAGTTTATTACAAAACTAATGTGTTTATGGTATTTGTTTCATTGGTTTGTTTTCGTATTTCTTCCAACAGTAGTGTCCCCATGGATAAAATCTTTCGCCGAGATTCTGACCTGACTTGTTTGCAGAAAGTAAGCTTCCTTCAGTTTAATTGGCTTCATTGTTCATAGATTCTAAAGCTATTCATCTTGATGTGTTTTCCCATGATGTCTGATGCTTTGTGGATACATTTTCTGTGTTTCTTTTATTGCTTTTTCCTTTCTAAAATTAATTTCTAGGAGATAATTAGTAACGTGTTTTGTTGCCCACGCTTGCATATAGAAATAATATTGTTTTAGAACAAAATTTGTCAATGTTGGCTGATTATTATTGTACACAATGGAGAGCATTTTTCTTATTTTATTAAATTCCAAAGCACCATGTTTCCATTTAGCTTTAACAATTGATCATTTTTAAAAGTGGTAGTATAAAACTAACAAATTTAAACGGTCATTTCACTTAACTTGTGGTAGAAAATAAGAGTCTTGAATTATTTCATTTCTAGTTTTGTTTCTATGAGTGTATTGAGAGATTGGCAAGGTTTGTCTTTCTTTTTTTCTTTTGGTAACAGTTTGGAAATAGAAACTTATTAAGTTTCTTCTTTAATATTTTTTACCCTCTCCTATTGTAGTCACTTTTTCTTAGTTCTATTGGAAGATTAATATACACATTTCCCAGGAACTAGACTCTAGCATCCTATATTTGAAATGGTACAATCTTGTATTTTAATGAAATCTTTGTGAATAAAACTACTTAAAGCAAATCCACAAGTTCGTAGAAAGTGTGATACATACAGTCTCAAGTTTATCTCCTTATATAAAATCAGAAGGAACTAACTTAAGCATTCCTCAACAATGGTTTCCTACACTTCAGCTGTATGATTATTAAACACAAGTTTATCCTCAACCTTCTTTAAGGAGAGTGTTTCTAATTTAAGCACTAGAATTTTTCTAAGTTAAGCACTATAAAATAGATTTGGAAAGGGATAAAATTATAGTAATGCAAACCCTCTTCTTCTACGTTTATGTATTTAAGTATAAAACTTTTCTTTTCAACTAGCTTTTGGAGTGTCTGAGGAAAACTTTGAGCAAAGTGACCAATTGCTTCATTGCTGAAGAATTCTTGACCCAAGTAGAAAATTTATTCCTTTCCAGTTACCAAAGCAAGCCAGAGAATGGAGTGGCTGAAGAGAACTGTACTGTGGGGCAAAAGGAATTGTTAATGTAATTATCTTAAAGTAAGATATTTTAATCTTGACACAGTAGATCCTACTTTGAGAGTTATAACGTTGAAATTATTGTTTAACTGTGGTACGGCTTTGATTTTTCTTTGCTAGTTCCTGAAATCCAAACTTCGCCACATACGCCACCAGGCAGGAAAGAGAGCTGGACTTGTTTTCGCATGTGGTGCTCAGAGTGTTGTGTGCAGTGGGGCCGGCCTGCAGGCTCAGTCCTCCACAGCCAGTCAGGGCATGAGCTGGAGGGCGGCCTCCCTGCTGTCTTCAGGCTGATGAACGGGTTGTGTCTCGAATTTTTACTTCCCCTGAACTAGTCGGTCCAGTTTTGCTGTCTTGAGTCTCATTAGGAGCAGCTCCATTCTCTTCATGTGTTTTTTTGAGGCTTGTTTATGGTTGCAGATGAGATTCGGGTGGGTGGTCACTGAAGGAATGAACGTGGTTGAGAACTGCTGGTTTAATGAATCTAACAACATACTGTGCGAGGCCAGGGGAGGCCTGGAGAAGAGACCTAGAGGAGAGAATCAAATTACCAGCTTTTCAATTACAGATATTTGCTTCCATTTTCCTTTAAAACCGCACTGCTGTAGGATATGCCATCTTATCAGCTGTAACATTTTGTCTGGCTTTCAGACACATAATATAAGTAGCTTCAACTTTAGGTACCACTTACACTAGTGTTTGTGATAAAACTCAGTTAACTAGAATGCAGGTAATCATAACCCTTAAAGTAGATTTTTTATTTTTCCTCCTACTACCTGCTATGAGGAGAAAGAGGCAAATTACAATAAAGCTTAAATAAATTAGATTTGATTTTAAAAACAAAAAATCCTTCCAGGACATATTTATTCAGCCCAGTTCTGTATACTTGCCGAATCCAGAACAGGGGTCAGTGGACCCTTTATGGAAAAGGGCAGTTAATAACTTAGGCTTGGCAGACTACATACCATCTCTGTTGGTCATTCTTTATATTTTTAACAACTCTTTCAAAATGTAAAACCATTTTTAATTCATGAGCCTCACAAAAGACAGGTTGCTGGCTGTTGTCTTCCAAACGCTGCTCCAGAGGATTGCAGATATTTAGAATTTATTTTCAAGTGCATGAGCCTGAGCCACTGAGGGTCTTGCATCATCTTCATCAGTTTTATTGCATCTAATCTGGGTATAATTCTTTAATTTTACCTTTTTTTTTGTTTTAATGAATATCCAAGGAAAATAAGTCAGTGTTGGAAGGAGCAGTGAGCCAGTTTTGAATGATCTGGGTCTTGACTCAGTCTTGTGAATTGAGGGAATATAGTCTACCTTCTCTCGGCCTAAATTCATGTGTAACTGAGGTCTAAATTATCTTCCCTGCGTCCTACAAGGTCTAAAATCTTGTGATTCATTCTAATCATTGGACTTACTCACCTGGAGCTTATATTTTGAGATGGTACAGTTCCAAAGTTAATTTTAAATGTTTTTAAAGGAAAGTGTTAGTATTTTCCATTTTTCTATATGCATTTAGGATAAACAGTGAAACATAACTTACAAAGCAGTTATTTTGGGGACCAGGGATATTAGAACTGTAGACCAAAAATAGGAAACCTGAGTTCTTACCTGAATTCTCTTAGCAGCTTTGTTGTGTGACAGTCATGTAACCTTCTGTGCCTCAGGCTCCTCACGCGTAATTCAGGTGCAGAAAGTGCTTCTGTAAAAGGAAGTGGTCCATTCCTTTGTACTCTTCCTTTGGACGTGTTTTCTTCATTATACCTCAGGAACAGACCCTAGAAAGTGGTATTAATTAGCTTTCTTAATTGACATTTCCCTGTTACATTGATAAACTGGGGTTGGAAAATAGTGAAAATTAAGAATTCTGTTCTCAGTCTGGGTCCTCTGCATGCTTGTGGGTTACTGCATTTAGTAACCTAAGCTGTACTATGAGGAACTCAAACATGGTAGTGTTCAGAGTTTAGTGCTTTGGGAGCACAGTTTTTTTAAGTAATACTTCCTGACTTTTTTCTGATGATAGAGTACATTTATCTTTTTAGAAGATAATTTTTAAAAACCAGAAACCATGGTTAACATTGTAGTATAAACCTTTAACATCATGTAATTTTGATGACAGTCTGTGACATTTTCCTCCCCTCCTCCCTCATTCATTCCTTTATATTTTTCTTATGAGAGCCTTAAAACATTTTTGCAGCTCTCGGTGCCCACATTCCTATCACTGCCAACCTTGGCCTGCCGAGGGCAGTAGGAGTCAAGCCTTGAGAAGCACAGGAAGTCTTGAAATGAGTGGCAGTGTGGAAGTTTAAGAGGCAGGGTCTCAGAGGGAAACCTACCTCTAGCAATGTTTACAGAGTGGAGATAGGACTTGAAAACATCAGAGTCTCTTCATCCTGATTTGGTCCTTACTTTTGTGCAATGACAGTAAGTAATGAGCTTAGTTTTGTTTCATTTTATTTTTTTTCTTTTTCCAGCTTGCCTACTGGAAACTGACATTACAATTACTTCACTAGTATTAGCTTTCTTTTACAGTCTTATCCCAAAGTAATATTCAAAAAAAGAAAAATCAGTGAAATAAGATCCTCAAGACCAGAGGCTGCCCCAGGGTAATTTCAGCCTTAGCCCATCGGCCCTCAGTGCTGCACTATAACTTCCGTAGGCCTTAGACACTTTGGCCTTTTTGACCCTCTTCTTCCACAAAAAAACTACTAAAAATTAATGTTACAACTGCATTTGTATAAAATGAATTTAATATTGTATATGCATACATCCTTCCATCTGAAAGTGTTTTTTTTGTTGTTATAAGTTTAAAAGAAAACATTTGGGAGGGCCTCTGAATGTATTATAAACATGAGACCTGGTGTCTGATAGCTCAGTGGGCCCTGCCTGTATTCTGTTACCCCTCCCCTATAAACTGACCTCACAAACCCTAGCGGAGCTTTGCCACACAACCAAAAACACTGCAGTTCCTGTGGCTTTAGATCCATAGACATGAACTTTGGTCTTTACTGACTCCACCAACATTCACAGGACTTAGTTGGAACCATTCATCCCCCAAAGAAAGATGGGCTGCAGTGGCCAATTTTAGTTTTCAAGTGGATATTTTGTTCTGATTCTTAATACAAGTCACAGCTCCTGCCACCTTTTCTTCCTGCATTTCCCTCAAGCTCTTTTTCTTTCATTCCCACTCTCTCACTTGTCACCTGTCGGTTTGTAGGTATGAGATCCTTCATTGTCATGTGTTGAAAGCAAGGCGTGAAGAATAGAGCTGAACAGAAGCATTCTTGTTTCCCAGAAGCTGACTAATGCTGCCCCAGCCTTCTCTCCGTAACTTTCCTCCCCCACAGGAGTGGGGCAAGGGCTGTGAGGTGCAGATTTTGGGGCAGCAAGGAGACAGTGGCCTCGGCATGCCACCCTGAGTGGGCCTCCTGCTCTTCAGTTTACCTTCTTGTTTATCTTGCTGGGTCTTCATGAGCTGAGCTGGAGGACCTGGAGAAGCAGGTACAGGCAGGAGGCCCTAGGACTGATGCTCTGTCCCGTCCCTACACCACCTGGAAGGTAGCTACCATCTCAGGGGACACCCAGCTGGCGTTAGCTGCACTCTTCCCTACCCAGAGCTAGAGGGTCAATCTAGTCACACATTATGACATTTAGGAAAGCTTACTTCACACAAGCACAAAGAGAAAAAGACATACGTTTGTGTCATCATCTGTTCCATCAGAGTTACTACAGCATTTAACAAAGAAATGTGATCATTTCCAGCTTACAGTAGTTTAATAGCTTTCTTACAAATTAATATATTTTGCAATATTTCCAGAAAACCACTGTGGAGAATAATGTAATATGCTTTAGCATAATTCCTTACCTTTTCTTAAATGGCTTTAAGCATGCTGTTCCCTCAAACTCTTGTTTTTTCATTTAACCTATAATTTGGGCTTTCTGGTATTTTCTAAATCTTTTCTTTTAAGCTTCCTTAAATCCTTTCTAGAGCAAGGCAAGAGTAACTATGTTATCCCAGCTAAGTCAGGAGAAAGTCAAATATCCCAGAGAAGCTGTGACTATGCCAGGGGCTCTATACCAAACTAAATTTGAGAAAGTAAAATTAATTCATGATATGTGGGTTGTTTTATTCCTTTTACTGTATTTATGAATATATTCATAAGAACTCTTAATTTCTGCCAAAAAAAAAAAAGCATGATCTGCCATCTTTGAGGTTTCCTGGAATACTCTCTTAGGAATTAAGAAATATGTTAACTATGATCTTATAGTTTGTATTCCTGTTTCATAGGTTACCACAGAACATTTGTTTCATATGAATTATAAAATAATATTTAGATTCTAGCATGATTTAAATAGATGGGTCATATATATCTTCAAATTTGTGGATCTGATGTGTAAATTGTGTATTATGTACAAGTTTACCATGATTATTAATAAGCCTGTTGCTGTTGTTTTCCCCAAATGTTATTAATAGTGTTTATGGAATTTCTTTCATTAGTTTGAATCTTGGAATGTTCTGTACTAAAATATAATTTAAAACATTTTGTACAATTAAATATGCCATGTTGTGTATATCTGTATTAAAGAATATTGTAAATATTAATGTTTATACAATTATGAAAAGCTTTTCCTCAAAATAAGTGAATTCTCCTCCTTGTACTTAAATTGTGACATAAAATAACTGGTTTTAAACTTTGGGGGTTTATCTTATAAAAATTTAAGGGAAACATTCTAAAGATTCTATATAAATAAAATTTTGAAAATAAAGTGGTGAATCATTTGGTCTCTGTCTAAGTTATTAGCAGCATACACGCTGATTACAAACAATGCCCACATTAATTTGGCAAATATTTGTTGAGCATTTTAGGGACACAAAGGTGAATAAGGTCTTGGTTCCTTTCCACAAGAATCCTAGTACCTAATCCTACCACCTGATAAATGAGAAGCATATAGAACCTGACATAGGTAGGTGAGACACTAAGGTAAAAACTGGAACTGATTATAAATGCCTGTAAGACTTCAAGGGTAAGAGCTGTGTAGATAAATGAGAAATTCTTTAGGATATAAGCAGTGAGATTGATTGCCTGGAAGAGATCACCTTTAAACCTTAATGATATTTGGGGAAGATGTTCCAGGTAGATGTTTCAGAGATGAGTGACCTTGGAGCATAGACATGGAGGTAAAGAATGAGAGAGTTAGAGAATGATGAGTCTTGGGTTTAAGAGAAAAGTCTCACTGAGGAATTAACTCATTAACTAGTCCTTAACTTCCCAGTTCTTACTTTCTACGAAACCTATCAATTTGAAAAACTGAACAACAGGGTCAGACTTGTGTATATTCAGTACATACATATCTTCAATGCCTGTCCTTTTATCGAGGACTTCTTTCCATTCAGCACATAAACATCTACTCGTTCTTTGCAAACAGTGCTGCACTCTATAGTACAAGTTTGCCATTATCAGCTTTGAACTGATAAACTTCAGATGTTCCCATTTTTCTATGAAAAGTTATTTTTGTTTGCACACTTCTAAAACTTCTCTGAATAGACTCCTAGATACTTCACTGCTAGATGAAGATCTGGGTATAAATATAAATAGATTTATATTTTGTTAGTAGTAGGAAATTTTCCATTTCTACAAGTGAGTTTTTCTCTTAGTAGTACAGTTCATTATCTTGTTTACAGAGCCAGTTGGAATTCAGGCTCCTAAATGAAAACAATTGAGGTGGCAAAGTATAATCTTAGGAGTTCTAGTTCCATGAGGCGTTTGTTTCATTGGACGTCCATTCCTGTGTATAGCTGTTAATAGATTCCTGCTAATCAAGCATTTGCTATAATTCTGGTTGGCCAGCATCATAGTCTGCGTATGGCTCCAGATAGGATTGTCCACAGACCTATTTGTACTGTAATAATGGTTTTTCTCACTGTTGCTGATGTGTTTCTACACCACTGATTCCCAATTACCTTCCCATAGAATGCTAGCTTAAAAGAAAATACTACTTGCCGCAGCTGCTGCTGCTGAGTCGCTTCAGTCGTGTCCGACTATGCAGCCCCATAGACGGCAGCCCACCAGGCTCTCCCATTTCTGGGATTCTCCAGGCAAGAATACTGGAGTGGGTTGTCATTTCCTTCTCCAATGCATGAAAGCAAAAAGTGAAAGTAAGTCCCTCAGTCGTGTCCAGCTCCTAGCGACCCCATGGACTGCAGTCTACCAGGCTCCTCTATCCATGGAATTTTCCAGGCAAGCCTAACGAGTGAGTTGCCATTGCCTTCTAGTATTTGCAGAATTATAGCTAAATTAAAAAACCTGTGTTTGTCTTCGGTATTTTTTCTACTATCAAAAACAAGCTTTATCAGTTAATAACTCTGATAACCAGGTATAATCGAGGATTCCTTGCCCATCTCCTCCATTAACAAGTTAACCTCAAAATGTGGAATTGGATAGTTCTGAAAACAAGTTAACTGCTTAGATTATTTTACCCAGATTAGTGATAACTGAACTTTCTTGTGTTCCAAAACATCTGTTAAACTCAACAGTAATGATGGTATCTTTAACCATCAATAGGCTTCCCTGGTGGCTCAGATGGTAAAGAATCTGCCTACAGTATGGGAGACTGGGGTTTGATCCCTGGGTTGAGAAGATCCCCTGGAGAAGGAAATGGCAGCCCACTCTAGCCTTCTTGCCTGGAGACTTCTATGGACCACGGGGTCGCAAAGACTGAGCTTGGAACCATCAATAACTAGGAGATTGTCCACACCAGGCACCCTTTGTGTAACAAAATAGTTTAAAGGAAATCTTGGTAAGATGGTTTTCAGAACAGAATTATCTTCCTAATCACAAAAAATGAGTGAACTAATAATCTTCCCTGCCTCTCCTCAAACACACCCTCCCCTAGAGAGAGTTTCCTTTTGTACAGAATCTAATTCGACTGTAACACCACAGAGTTGGAGGGTATGCTAGGAAAATTAAACCTCTCTGTTGTAACACCCTCCCCCCTAATCTTCAATGTCTTAACATAGTAGGTTTATTTCTCACACTGCAGGGTCTCTGCCTGGCTCCCCTGGGCAGCTCCCCTCCCGTGGGTAATTCAGGTAACCAGATTATTTTACATGTGCCTCTGTCCTGTGACTGTAAGTAGCCCAGGTGTCTTCCATTTGGGGACAAGTGGATAAGAGAATCACACACGATCATTTACCTTGGCTTGGAGTATCCACATCATTTTTGCTTTCAGTTTATTGATAAAAACTAGTCGTATGGTCGACCCTAACACTAAGAGGGACTGCTCAGTAGGGTCCTCANTTCTCGAGGCAGGTCAGTTGGTCTGGTATTCCCATCTCTCTCAGAACCTTCCACAGTTGATTGTGATCCACACAGTCAAAGGCTTTGGCATAGTCAATAAAGCAGAAATAGATGTTTTTCTGGAACTCTCTTGCTTTTTCCATGGTCCAGCAGATGTTGGCAATTTGATGTCTGGTTCCTCTGCCTTTTCTGAAACCAACTTGAACATCAGGAATTTCACAGTTCACATATTGCTGAAGCCTGGCTTGGAGAATTTTGAGTATTACTTTACTGGAGTGTGAGATGAGTGCAATTGTGTGTTAGTTTGAGCATTCTTTGGCAATGCCTTCCTTTGGGATTGGAATTNCTCTGCCTTTTCTGAAACCAACTTGAACATCAGGAATTTCACAGTTCACATATTGCTGAAGCCTGGCTTGGAGAATTTTGAGTATTACTTTACTGGAGTGTGAGATGAGTGCAATTGTGTGTTAGTTTGAGCATTCTTTGGCAATGCCTTCCTTTGGGATTGGAATTAAAATTGACCTTTTCCAGTCCTGTGGCCACTGCTGAGTTTTACAAATTTGCTGGCATATTGAGTGCAGCACTTTCACAGCATCATCTTTCAGGATTTAAAATAGCTGAACTGGAATGCCATCACCTCCCCTAGCTTTGTTCATAGTGATGCTTTCTAAGGCCCACTTGACAAGACATAAAAATTATTTCATTTTATAAAATGTCTATTTGTGATTATCAAAGAAATATCCATACCTTATAGTAAATAAAAATATATCTCAAGAGAATACAAAGCTAAAAGCACAACATCTATATAATACCTTAACATGTCAGTATAAAGTCATCACAGCATATCTTTATTATATAATAAATATAAATGTGTTATGCAGTTACATCCTGATTTTTTACTTTATATTATTTTAATGTGGTATCAGGCCATTAAACATTTTTGTTTCTATGCATACTTTTAGTGAATAATAGTATATTGTGACTATATATCTTAATTCTTTCTTCTAATGTTAGATTTTTATACTGCTTCTGATTTCTACCATGTGAATAGTGCTGAAAGTCCTAGCCACAGCAATCAGAGGAGAAAAGGAAATAAAAGAAATCTTCTTAGAAAAGAAGAAATAAAACTCTCACTGCAGATGACATGATCCTCTACATAGAAAACCCTAAAGACATCACCAGAAAATTACTAGAGCTAATCAATGGATATAGTAAAGTTGCAGAATAAAAAATTAATACAGAAAGCCCTTGCATTCCCATACACTAATGATGAGAAAACAGAAAGAGAAATTAAGGAAACAATTTCATTCACCATTGCAAAGTAAAGAATAAAATACTTAAGAATCAATTTACCTAAAGAAACAAAAGACCTATATATAGAAAACTGTGAAATACTAATAAAAGAAACCAAAGAGCACACAAATAGATGGAGAAATATACTATATTCATGGATTGGAAAAATAAATATAGTGAAAATGAGTATACTACTCAAGGCAATCTACAGATTCAGCAAATCCCTATCAAGCTACTAGGGTATTTTTCACAGAATTAAAAGAAATAATTTCACAATTTGTATAGAAACACAAAAAGCCTTGAATAGCCAAAGAAATCTTGAGAAAGAAGAATGGAACTGGAGGAATCGACCTGCCTGTCTTCAGACTATACTACAAAGCTACAGTCATCAAGACAGCATGGTACTGGTATAAATATAGAAACATAGATCAATGGAACAAGATAGAAAGCCCAGAGATAAATACATGCACCTATGGACACCTTATCTTTAACAAAGGAGGCAAAAATATACAATGGTGAAAAGACAATCTTTTTAACAAGCATTGTTGGGAAAACTGGTCAATGAGCTGTTAAATAACAAAACTAGAACACTTTCTAACATCATACACACACACACACACACAAAAAAAAAAAAAAAAAAAAAAACTCAAAATGGTTTAAAGATCTAAATGTACGACTGGAAACTATAAAACTCTTAGATACAAAAATAGCCAGAACACTGTCTGACATAAATCACAGCAAGATCCTCTATGATTCACCACCAAAAGTAATGGAAATAAAAGCAAAAATAAACAAATGGAACCTAATTAAACCTAAAAGCTTTTGCAAAATGAAGGAAAATATAAGCAAGGTGAAAAGGCAGCTTTCAGAATGGGAAAAGATAATTGAAACTGAAACAACTGACAAAGAATTTATCTCCAAAATATATAAGCCGGTCATGCAGCTCAATATCAGAAAAATAAATGGGCCAAGAAACTAAACAAACATTTCTCCAAAGAAAGCATAAAGATGTCTAACAAACACATGAAAAGATGTTCAACATCACTCATTATCAGAGAAATGCAAATCAAAACCATAATGAGGTACCATCTCATGCTAGTCAGAATGGCTGCCATCAAAAAGTCTACAAACAATAAATCCCAGAGATGGTGTGGAGAAAGGGAACCCTCTTACATTGTTGGTGGGAATACAAGCTAATGTAGCCACTATGGATAACAGGGTGGAGATTCCTTAAAAAAATGGAAATAGAACTGCCATATGACCCAGCAATCCCACTGCTTGGCATACACACCAAGTAAACCAGAATTTTAAAAGACACATTCCACTGTGTTCATCGCAGCACTGTTTATAATCACTAGAATGGAATAAACCTAGATGTCCATCAACAGATGAATTGATAAGGAAGTTGTGATACATATATACACAATGGAATAATACTCAGCTGTTACAAAGAAAACATTTGAGTCGGTTCTAATGAGTTGAATGAAACTGGAGCCTATTAGACAGAGTGAGTAAAGCCAGAAAGACAAACACCAATACAGTGTATTAATGCATATATATGGAATTTAGAAAGAAGGTAAAGATGACCCTACTTGCAAGACAGCAAAAGAGACACAGATTTAAAGAACAGACTTTTGGACTCTTTGGGAGAAGGTGAGGGAGGGAAGATATGAGAGAGTAGCATTGAAATATGTACATTACCATATGTAAAATAGATGACCAGTGCAAATTCAATGTATGAAGCAGGACACCCAAAGCTGGTGCTCTGGGACAACCCAGAGGGATGGTGTGGGAAGGGAGATGGGAGGGGAGTTCAGGACAGTGGGACACATGTACACCCATGGCTGGTTCATTTCAATATACGGCAGAAACCACCACAGCATGGTAAAATAATTAGCCTCTGATTAAAATAAATTAACTAATTTTTTTTAGACAAAAAAGAAAGAAAGCACATTCTGGCATGATTTACTCCATCCCCTTCTAAACAGGTTTATAAATTTCCCTGAAATAAAAAGTCATAATTTCACAAAGTCATCTCTACAGAATGATGCATTCTGGAATTCTTAGATTGTGAATAAATAAAAAAATAAAAATGAATGGAAAAGGCAAACACTAGAGAGAAGGTATACTTTTTTATTCCTTCAGTGTACTGTTTGAAATCAGTTGATTTCTGTTGACCTTTTTCTTCCCCAATCACTAGCAATTGTTATTTATTGACTGGGAAGCCAACCCACTGCAACTGCGGGGCTTTGCCTTCAGCAGGGAAATTGAACTGAAAGCCCTAGAATAAGATATCGTGAAATGAGCGGCAAGTGGCTGAGAGGAGATACACCATGTCCAAGGTCAGGAGCAGCAGCAGAGAGGAGATGCCTCATGTCCAAGGTCAAGAGTGGTGGCTGAGAGGAGATACCCCACATTCAAGGTAAGGAAGAGTGGCTGCACGTTGCTGGAGCAGCCGTGAAGAGATAACCCATGTCCAAGATAAAAAAAAAAAAAAAAACCCACTGAGATGGTAGGCCCAGAGAGAGGGCATCAGAAGGCAGACAGACTGAAACCACAATCACAGAAAATTAGCCAATCTGATCATATGGACCACAGCCTTGTCTAACTCAATGAAACTAAGCCATGTCATGTAGGGCCACCCAAAATGGATGGGTCATGGTGGAGAGTTCTGAGAAAATGTGGTCCACTGGAGAAGGGTATGGCAAACCACATCAGTATTCTTGCCTTGAGAAACCCATGAACAGTATGAAAATCAAAAAGATAGGACATTGAGAAATGAACTCCCTGCATTGGTAGGTGCCCAATATGCTATTGGAGATTAGGGGAGAAGTAACTCCAGAAAGAATGAAAGGATGGAACCAAAGCAAAACAACACCCAGTTGTGGGTGTGACTGGTGATAGAAGCAAGATCCAATGTGGTAAAGAGCAATGTTGCATAGGAACGTGGAATGTTAGGTCCATGAATCAAGGCAAACTGGAAGTGGTCAAACAGGAGATGGCAAGAGTGAACATCTACATTCTAGGAATCACTGAACTAATATGGACTGGAATGGGTGAATTTAACTCAGATGACCATTACATCTACCACTGTGGGCAGAAATCCCTTAGAAGAAATAGAGTAGCCATCATGGTCAACAAAAGAGTCAAAAATGCAGAACTTGGATGCAATCTCAAAAATGACAGAATGATCTCTGTTCATTTCCAAGGCAAACAATTCAATATCACAGTAATTCAAGCCTATGTCCAACCAGTAACACTGAAAAAGCTGAAGTTGAATGGTTATATGAAGACCTACAAGACATTCTAGAGCTAATACCCCAGAAAAGATGTCCTTTTCATTATAGGGGAATGGAATACAAAAATAGGAAGTCAAGAAACACCTGGAGTAACAGGCAAATTTGGCCTTGGAGTACAGAATGAAGCAGGGCAAGGACTAATAGACTTTTGCCAAGAGAACACACTACTCATAGCAAACACCCTCTTCCAACAACACAAGGGAAGATTCTACACATGGCCATCAGCAGATGGTCAATATTGAAATTAGATTGATTATATTCTTTGCAGCCAAAGATGGAGAAGCTCTATATAGTCAGCAAAAACAAGAATGGGAGCTGACTGTGGTTCAGATTATGAACTTATTGCCAAATTCAGACATAAGTTGAAGAAAGTGGGGAAACCCACTAGACCATTCAGGTATGACCTAAATCAAATCTCTTATGATTATACAGTGGAATTTAGAAATAGATTTAAGTGTCTAAATTGATAGAGTGCCTGAAAAACTATGGACAGAGGTTCATGACATTGTACAGGAGACAGGGAGCAAGACCATCCCCAGGAAAAAGAAATGCGAAAAAGCTAAGCGGCTCTGAGGAGGGCTTAAAATAGCTTTGAAAAGAAGAGAAGCAAAAAGGAAAAGAGAAAAGGAAAGATATACCCAATTGAATGCAGAGTTCCAAAGAATAGCAAGGAGAGATAAGAAAGCATTACTCAGTGATCAGTGCAAAGAAATAAGGGAAAAGAAAAAAATGGGAAAGACCAGAGATTTCTTCAAGAAAAGTAGAGATACCACGGGAACATTTCATGCAAAGATGGGCTCGATAAAGGACAGAAATGGTACGGACCTAACAGAAGCAGAAGATATTAAGAAGACCTGGCAAGAATACACAGAAGAACTGTATAAAAAAAGCTCTTCATGACCCAATAATCATGATGGTGTGATTACTCACCTAGAGCCAGACATCCTAGAATGCGAAGTTAAGTGGGCCTTAAGAAGCATCACTATAAACAAAATTAGTGGAAGTGATGGAATTCCAATTGAGCTATTTCAACTCCTGAAAGATAATGCTGTGAAAGTGCTGCACTCAATATGCCAGCAAATTTGGAAAACTCAGCAGTGGCCATAGGTCTCGACAAATCAGTTTTCATTCCAATCCCAAAGAAAGGCAATGCCAAAGAATGCTCAAACTACACAACTGCACTTATCTCACACGATAGCAAAGCAATGCTCCAAATTCTCCAAGCCAGGCTTAGCAATAAATGAACCATGAACTTCCAGATGTTCAAGCTGGTTGTAGACAAGGCAGAGGAACCCAAGATCAAATTGCCAGCATCTGTTGGATCATGGAAAAAGCAAGAGAGTTCCAGAAAAACATCTATCTCTGCTTTATTGACTATGCCAAAGCCTTTGACTGTGTGAATCACAATAAACTGTAGAAAATTCTGAGATATGGGAATACCAGACCACCTGACCTACCTTCTGCAAAATCTTTATGCAGGTCAAGAAATAACAATTAGATCTGGACATGGAACAACAGACTGGTTCCAAATAGGAAAAGGAGTACGTCAAGGCTGTATATGTCATCCTGTTTATTTAACTTATATGCAGAGTACATCATGAGAAACGCTGGGCTGGAAGAAGCACAAGATGGAATCAAGACGGCTTGGGGAAATATCAGTAACCTCAGATATGCAGATAACACCGCCCTTATGTCAGAAAGTGAAGAACTAAAGAGCCTCCTGATGAAAGTCAAAGAGGAGAGTGAAAAACGTTGCTTAAAGCTCAACAATCAGAAAACTAATATCATGGCATCTGGTCCCATCCTGTCATGGCAAATAGATGGGGAAACAGTGGATGACTTTACTTTTTTGGGCTCCAAAATCACTGTAGATGGCGACTGCAGCCATGAAATTAAAAGACTCATACTCCTTGGAAAGAAAGTTAAGACCATCCTAGACAGCATATTAAAAAGCAGAGACATTACTTTTTCAACAAAAATCTCTCTAGTCAAGGCTATGGTTTTCCCAGTACTCATGTATGGATGTGAGAGTTGAACTGTAAAGAAAGCTGAGTGCTGAAGGATTGATGCTTTTAATGTTGGAGAAGACTCATGAGAGTCCCTTAGACTGCAAAGAGATCCAGCCAGTCTATCCTAAAGGAAATCAGCTCTGGGTGTTCATTGGAGGAACTTATTTTGAAGCTGAAACTCCAATACTTTGGCCACCTGATGTGAAGAGCTGACTCATTGGAAAAGACCCTGCTGCTGGGGAAGATTGAGGGCAGATGGAGATGGGCGTGACAGAGGATGAGATGGTTAGATGGCATCACCGACGCAATGGACATGAGTTTGGGTAGACTCCAGGAGTTGCTGATGGATAGGGAAGGCCTGGGGTGCTGCACTCCATTGGGTCACAGGGAGTTGGACATGACTGAGTGACTAAACTGAACTATAACTGAAACCCACTACTTTGTATGACATTTAAATTCAATTAATTATTTTTTTTTCATAATCTGAGGAGTCAAAATACACACAGTTCAAACTTTGCACATAAGAATATAGTTCCTTCTCATTAGGCTATTTTTATTTTCTAGGCATCATTGCTGCTGCTTCTGCTGTCGCTTCAGTCGTATCCGACTCTATGCGACCCCATAGACGGCAGCCCACTAGGCTCCCCCATCCCTGGGATTCTCCAGGCAAGAATACTGGAGTGGGTTGCCAATTCCTTCTCCAATGCATGAAAGTGAAAGTGAAGTTGCTCAGTAGTGCCAGACTCTTAGCAACCCCATGGACTGTAGCCTACCAGGCTCCTCCATCCATGGGATTTTCCAGGCAAGAGTACTGGAGTAGGTTGCCATTGCCTTCTCCAGCCATCATTAGTTACATTCTATATTCTGAAGAGCTGTCATTTGTTTCATAAGATCTACTCTTCATCCTTCTATTACATCAATGGTCTGACCTGTACTCCAGTGTGGCAAGTATAAGAAACAAGAAGGAGGTACCAAGGCTGGCAGAAGTGGGAGTTCAGGGCATTTATTTTCCCAGCTTTCTCTCAATCTGAACACGGGTTTAAAGTATTACTCTTTTAGTAACTATAGCTCCTGTCAGATGGCTTTATCACACAGTTCTCTCTTGTGTCATGAACCCAAGATTATTGTCCCATCTCTTGCCATTGTCCTAAACCCATCCACCTCTTTGAAAGTAATCTCTTCATTAAACTGTCCTCAAATTACCAATATGAATGTGTCATAAGTTTCTTGCTGTGCTCTCAATTCATGCAGCTTCTTGGAGAGAGAAGAGGCTACCTGGAGATGCCACAGATCTTACCATTTAGAATTTATGTGATCTGGTTAAATTGCTTGATATCATTTAGCCTTCTTCATCTGTCATGATGTCTAATAATATCTACCTGTAAAGATGTTGTGAGAAGAAAAGTGCACTTGGGACATGATGGGTATAATGTAGGTAGTATCTGGTATTATTTTTACTTTTCTTGGCCAAATTATCTTAGTAAGAATAAAAAATAAACACGTCTATATATGTAAGGGGAAATGATATTATCCATTAATGGCACTATAAAATTTGAATTGATTCTTTAATTCTATTTCAAACACAGGACATATGAAATTGTTTTCAAACAACATATAATGGTAGGTATATGCAAATTTAATCCACATCATACATTGCAAGTTTTAATGTCACTTGTAGTGAAGACCAAAACTCAAAATTTCTGTGAAAATTACATCTAGCAAAACAACAATGGCAAAAAGCACAGTATTAAAATACAAAAAATACTGTCTAATTGATGCCATTGACTGTATATGGCAAAATTATCAAATTACTGCTAATTTTCATATATCCATGTAAATGACATTATATATCAGAATGGTCTATTATGGCTATGATTTCACAATACAACACAGATTTTTATGCTTATATATTTTTATCTTCTTCCAATCATTTCTAGGCATCAAGCACTTCTGAAGCATATACTGTTCAAAAAATCAACTTTATAACATTGGCATTAGGTTCAGTCAATAAATGTAGTATAAACAAATATTAATATTGACATGGATTCTATTAATGAATGCATTATAATTTCATGGGATGCATGAACAGATCATTGATTTTTCCACTTCTGTGTTTCAATATTGCTATAAGTGTTAGAGATCTCTTTTAACTTTAGAGCTAATTTGGCTCCCAACATCCTACTATTATAATCATAAATAAGATGTACATAACCACTTCAACCTAAAGATGCTTTATGTTAGGGATATTTTAAAGAGTGAAGGAAACATAAAATGTTTCTGGATATAGTGCCATTCTTGAAAAATTGATACATTCTGAAATTTTAATAAAAACACTTTCATTTTTGGTATATCATAAGAACAGTTAAGGAAATCTGCTTTTGAGGCTCTTATCATATTTTCTTCATTGTAGGTAAGATTAGGAGAGAATAAGTTAAAATATATTTCATTTCCCTGTGGAACAAACATCTATTTAATTCTGTGCCATGAAATGTACTAAGTACATTTATTGAACTAATTAATATTTTACAAATGAAGCTATTTAAGAGACACATAAAGTATCTTTAACATGAAGATGGTAAGCAAAGTAGCTATAATTGAAGCACAGACAATATAAATCCAAAGTCTACCATTTCAACTACTATATTATATTTTCCCCAAACTCAGTACCATTAATATACTTACTTTTTATAAATTTACAAAATTCAGATGAAAATATACTCTCAAATAACAAAATATGGTTCAATTCACTTGCTCAGTGGTGTCCAACTCTTTGCAACCCCATGGACTGCAGCATGCCAGGCTTCCCTGTCCATCACCAACTCCTGAAACTTACTCAAACTCATGTCCATTGGGTAGGTGATGCCATCCAACCAGCTCATCCTCTGTTGTCCCCCCTCTTCCTGTCTTCAATCTTTCCCAGCATCAGGGTCTTTTCCAACAAAGTCAGTTAATCGCATCAGGTAGCAAAACTACTGAAGTTTCAGATTCAGCATCAGTCCTTACAATAAATATTCAAGACTTATTTCCTTTAAGATTGACTGGTTTGATCTCCTTGCAGTTCAATGGACTCTCAAGAATCTTCTCCGAAAGCATAGCTCAAAAGCATCATTTCTTCAGGGCTCAGCTTTTTTATAGTCCAAGTTTCATATCCATACATGACTACTGGAAAAAACTTAGCTTTGACCAGATGGACCTTTCTTAGCAAAGCAATGTCTCTGTATTTAATATGCTGCCTAGGTTGGTCATAGCTTTTCTTTCAAGGATCAAGCATCTTTTAATTTCATGGCTGCAGTCACTATCTGCAGTGATTTTGGAGCCCCCAAAATAAAGTCCGTCACAGTTTCCATTGTTTCCCCATCTATTGCCAAGAAGTGATAGGACTGTATATCATAATATTAGTTTTCTGAATGCTAGTTTTAAGTCAATTGTTTTATTATTTTTAATAATTTTATGTATTTTTAATATAAATTTATTTATTTTAATTGGAAGTTATTACTTTATAATATTGTATTGGTTTTGCCATACATCAACATGAATCCACCACAGGTATACAAATTTTTCACTCTCCTCTTTCAATTTCATCAAGAAGCTTATTAGTTCTTTATCACTTTCTGCCATAAGGGTGGTGTCATCTGCATATCTGAGGTTACTGATATTTCTCCTAGCAATTTTGATGCCAGCTTGTGCTTCATTCAGCCCAGCGTTTCTCGTGATGTGGACTGTAAAGAAAGCTGAGTGCAGAATTGTTGCTTTTGAATTGTGGTGTTGGAGAAGACTCTTGAGAGTCCTTTAGACTATAAGGAGATCCAGCCAGTCCATCCTAAAGGAGATCAGTATTGGGTATTCATTGGAAGGATGGATGTTGAAGCTGAAACTCCAATACTTTGGCCACCTGATGTGAAGAGCTGACTCATTGGAAAAGACCCTGATGCTGGGAAATATTGAGGGCAGGAGGAGAAGGGGATGACAGAGGATGAGATGTTTAGATGGCATCACTGACTCAATGGACATGGGCTTGGCTGGACTCCAGGGGTTGGTGATGGACAGGGAGGCCTGGCGTGCTGCGGTTCATGGGGTTGCAAAGAGTCGGACACAACTGAGTGACTGAACTGAACTGAACTCTGCATATAAGTTAAATAAGCAGGTGACAATATACAGCCTTGACATACTCCTTTCCCAATTTGAAACATATCTGTTGTTCCATGTCCAGTTCTAAGTGTTGCTTCCTGACCTGCATACAGATTTCACAGGAAGCAGGTCAGGTGGTCTGGTATTCCCAATTCTTGAAGAATTTTCCACATTTTGTTGTGATCCACACAGTCCAAGGCTTTAGTATAGTCAATAAGCAGATGTAGTTGTTGTTCTGGAACTCCCTTGCTTTTTTGATGATCTAACGGGTATTGGCAATTTGATCTCAGGTTCCTCTGCCTTTTGTAAATCTAGCTTGAAGATCTGGAAATTCAGGGTTCACATACTGTTGAAGCTGTGCTTGGAGAATTTTGAGAATTACTTGGCTAACATGTGAGATGTGTGCAATTGTGCAGTAGTTTGAACATTCTTTGCCTTTGCTTTTCTTTGGGATCAGAATGAAAACTGACCTTTTCTAGTACTGTGGCCACTGCTGAGTTTTCCAGATTTGCTGGCATATTGAGTGCACCACTTTCACAGCATCATCTTTGAGGATTTGAAATAGCTCAATTGGAATTCCATCACCTCCACTACATTTGTTGGTAGTGAGTCTTCCTATAGCCCACTTAACTTCGCATTCCAGGATGTCTGGCTCTAGGTGAGTGATCACACCATCATGGTTATCTGGGTCATGATGATCTTTTTTTTATATAGTTCTTCTGTGTATTCTTACCACTTCTTAATATCTGCTGCTTTTTTTAGGTCTTTGTCATTTCTGTCTTTTATTGTGTCCATCTTTGCATTACATGTTCCCTTGGCATCTCTAAGTTTCTTGAAGAGAGCTCTAGTCTTTCGTATTCTATTGTTTTCCTCTATTTCTTTGCACTGATCACTGAGGAATGCTTTCTTATCTCTCCTTGCTATTTTTTGGAACTCTGCACTCAAATGGATATATCTTTCCTTTTCCCCTTTGCCTTTCACTTCTCTTTTCTCACCTATTTGTAAGGCCTCCTCAGACAACCATTTTTCCTTTTTGCATTTCTTTTTCTTGGGAATGGTCTTGATCACTGCTCCTGTACAATACACAAGCCTCCATCTGTAGTTCTTCAGGCACTTTGTCTATCTATGTTATATAACATCTATTAAAGTGAGTTGGACCGTGAAGAAGGCTGAGTGCTGAAGAATTGATGCTTTTGAACTGTGGTGTTGGAGAAGACTCTTGAGAGTCCCTTGGACTGCAAGGAGATCCAACCAGTCCATTCTGACAGAGATCGGCCCTGGGATTTCTTTGGAAGGAATGATGCTAAAGCTGAAACTCCAGTACTTTGGCCACCTCATGCGAAGAGTTTACACATTGGAAAAGACTGTGATGCTAGGAGGGATTGGGGGCAGGAGGAGAAGGGGACAACAGAGGATGAGATGGCTGGATGGCATCACTGACTCAATGGGCATGAATCTGAATGAACTCCAGGAGTTGGTGATGGACAGGGAGGCCTGGCATGCTGTGATTCATGGGGTCGCAAAGAGTCGGACACAACTGAGCAACTGAACTGAACTGAAAGTGTTTTTATCTTAGTATGTCTTTTCAGTTATAGCATGCTAATTATAATTATCTTTGATAGCTCCAAAGTCTAGAAGCTCTTCTTAGTAGGCAAGAAATTATAATGTATTCAGTGCAATTGTGGGGTTAAATATTTTAATATTCAATTTCTCTCAAAATTATTAATCCACATTTAATATCAAGTAATTTTCCTTTATTTATATATTTTTTTTCTAACTGGAATAAACATTTCTTGAATATGTTTTATAGTGGTATATGTCTCTCTGTAGCTTAAGAAGCATAGAAATATTTTATTTCAACAAAATATTATAAAGATAGTATACAATACTAGCTGAAATCTTGCAACTAGTGTTGTAAATCTTGGAGCTCAGAAATACATCATGGGTTTAAAATAACCATGTCTTCACTATCCTTATAACTACTGAAAGAAGAAACATAGGAAATACATTAAATTTCTCATTTGTACCCATCTTTAGCACATAGTTAATCACTAATATCTATAGATATTTGCATCTCAGTATCTTTTTTATTTATTACCTCTCACTGTCTAAAGATGAAATGCTACTGTTTATTTTCATTGCTTTTGATGAAGAAAAGTAAAGAACAGAGTCATGCTTTGGATATATTTTTCATTCTGAACTATATTTTTATTTCTTGCCTTGGACTACAGCTTTATTTGTTAATTGCATTAATGTTAGTAATATGTAATTGTATTAGTATAGCTAAGAACTGATACTTTACATTAAATAAGTATTTTAAAGGCATCAATATTTTTTAAAAGTCTTGTCAGTTTCGCCTGTTATTTTTAGATAAATATAGTTGCTTTAATTATAAAAGTCAACATTAACAGAACAAAACAAAAAATATATGAAACTATCTCAAGAGATTTAGGAAAGCATTTGACAAGCTCCTATGTATCATAAAAGTTATTGACAAGCAGGAAGTACAAGTAATATCTTAATATGACAAAGCACAACAAAATCAAACTACACTAAATTTCATATTTAAAGGTAAAATACAAAAGTCTTTTCCTGTATAATAAAAATGAAAACAATTATCTCCTATTATCTTTGAAATTTATATTTTTCTTGAGAGTATACACAGAGTAATCAGTCAAAATAAATAAATTGTATATAGACAGGAAAGAAAGAGATTTAACTCTCATAATAATAAGCAGAGAACTTGAGAGTCTACATAGAAAAATAAAATAATTCTATGGGTCAACTACTAGAGTTATTAATTGCCTATAACAAGTTTACTAGAAATTAGATCATTACATAAAAATCTATTTATATATTAAGTGTAATTGGTCAAAAGGAATATAAATAGATGTTCATTCCTATTGGTAATAAGAGAAACTATAATAAAGACTACAATCAGGTACTATTAGAGCAAAATTTCTAGATAAAGAAGATTGATAAGGATTGGGATTTACTGAAATTTTCACATACTGTGAATGGTGGGGATGTAAGTTAATTTAGAAGTCTTAGAAACTGTCAGTTTTATCCAAAGTAAATTAATGACCCAAAGATTCTACTCTAGATCTACATTTACAGAAAAGCTCAAGTGTCCCAGAAGACAAAATTTCATTCAGTGTTATTTAAAACAGTGAGATTTGGAAAACAACTCAAACGTCCATAAAAACAAGAATGAGATACATTCTTATAATGGAAGAGTGCAATGAAACTTTGTTGATACTTATATTGAATTGGATGAATCTCTGAAAAATAAGGTTTAGACAAAAGTGAAAGAAACTGAAAGTTGCTTAGTCATGTCCAACTCTTTGCGACCCCATGAACTATACTGTCCATGGAATTCTCCAGGCCAGAATACTGGAGTGGGTAGCCTTTCCCTTCTCCAGGGGATCTTCCCAACCCAGGGATCAGACACAGGTCTCCCACATTGTGGTTGGACTCTTTACTAACTTAGCCACCAGGGAAGCCCAAGAATCCTGGAGTGGGTAGCCTACCACTTCTCAAGTGAATCTTTCCCACCCAGGAATCAAACTGTGATCTCCAGCATTGCAGGTGGATTCTTTACCAACTAAGCTACCAGGGAAGCCCTAGAGATGAATAGAAGCTTATGGATTTTATAATTCATTCAATGTATTAAGAGAAATACATATTAAGATAATTTTATTAAGAAAATTTGTAAAATTCTTTTAAAATTGTATTAAGAGAATTTTAAAATCCACAAAATCCTTAATTGTATTTTTTTCTGGCCTTGAGATTTGATTTTGATAATTTGGATTTACGGCCATCTCAGACAACATGCCAAGGATAAAGAAGAAAGAAAAATAAAGCTATTTTTTTTTTGCTTTGTTAAACTATATCAATCCAAAATTAAATGATGTGTGGTTCTCAGAATGCAAAGTCCAATGATGAAAGATGCTACTTAAGTAATCATTGAGTTGTATCACTTTTACATTTTAATTTGTTAAAATCTCAATTTAAGAATTGCACTTTATTTCTGAAGAAAACACACTAGCAAAAATTCTATGTACATACAAATATTCAGAGCATGTTCTGAAGATCTTTTTATGTCTCTTCCTCAGCTATATTTTATTTCTCATGTAAAATATGAAAACATTCAATATAAATGTTCAGATAGTATTGGCATAAATCTAATTAGCATAATATTATTCAACCAACCAAAAGTAATGTTTTTATAAATGTTCCTAAACAAAACTTCATAATCGTTCAGTGTCTCACCCATTCATAAAATGATCATATTTCTTCTGATGAACTACAGTAGTAAAAAGAACAAGCCAAAAAAAAAAAAAATCAAGTTTGTAAAGATCTTTATTTAGTAATTCAGAAAATCACACTGCAGACCTGTTGTAACAGAATATAGATTTTAAGTGTCTGTGAGATATGTACATAGACTTGATCTTTATTTGAGTCTCTGTGAAAAATTAATTAAATATATGCAGCAACAGGTACATGTGGAATACTATGATAAGTTTAAAAAGTATTTTGCCTCCTATCAGCAAATAAATATTTGAGGAGGGTAATACTATCTTTACTATAAGAATAGGGATTTTCAGCTTACTTGGGCCCTTTCCCAGGATCACAAAACTAGCAAATGAGAAACTCATTCAACTTTGGAGTCTGTTCTGGTTACAAATCCTTGTTTCAACTTTGCTATGCTTAGTCACTCAGTCATGTCCACCTCTCTGTGGCCCCATGGACTGCACCCCACCCCCCACCACTCCCAGGATCCTTTGCCTGTGGGATTCTCCAGGCAAGAATACTGGAGTAGGTTGACATTTCCTTCTCCAGGAGATCTTCCCAACCCAGGGATTAAGCCCATGTCTCCCATATTGCAAGTGGATTCTTTACCATCTGAGCCACCAAGGAATATTTTAAAATGTCTGAATATTTTGGGAATTTTGCATTTCCAGTTATTTGTACTATTAAAACAATGAATATAAAGTTCATACATATTGGGTTCTTCTGTCTTTTTGCAGTGATAAGATTAAGCAGATAATTGGTAAATCTTGGATGTTATCTGCATGTTGGCATGAATATCCATTTATATTTTAAAAGGCACTTTTTCCATTTGATGCAAAAGAAACATATTTGCACATAGTATATTTTTTTAAGTCAAATATATTTGGAATACCTAAATATTCCAAAATATAACTAAAGCTATATATTTTGTTCTCTAAAATAATATTTTTCCCTGACAGACTTTATAATGAATAAAACTATTATATGCATGCTACTTATGGTTTGTGGAATTTCTAACCTATACCTATTCATAAAGATCACCAAATCAGTGTAAGAAGGGGAAATTCTTTCCACCTCTTCATAGTTAAGCAAGAAGAGATGTTGACATATTGAAAGGCATTCAGAAATAAAACTGACATTTTTATTTCAAGGTTTTGCTCTTCTTTCAAGCACATGATCTACCTTGTACCAAGGCTTAAATTTGCAAAGTTTGCATTATCATTGTTTTCTAAAATTTTATTTTGTATTTCAGCCACCTGAGAGGAGTAGCATTTATATTATCAGGCACAGGAAAAAAGATTTCCTGTTCATTGAAGTAATACTTCTCAAAGTTTACAGTACATGATACCATGTTAAATCTTGGATATAGCTGAGTCCCTACTCTGGCTTTCTTTCTCGTCTAAAACATGTTTTTCATTATCTACACAACTTCATAGTAACAACATAACAAGTCAGTTAGGTGCTTGAAGCGGAGCTACTACACTCTTGCTACATCATCTGTATTCATAAAATATGCTTCGGGCTTTTTTTGTATACTGGTGTGATATGATTTGCTGTTGTTCCTGTGGAAGATGGTAGTGGTGGTGATCAGGGTTGTCCAGTGTTAACTGTTCAGTCAGAGTCATGAGAAAGGATAAGAGAGGTCACAGTGATGCCTGCCCACATTTGGGCAAGTAAGAAAGGCTGTAGTCTTTATGACTTGACAGACAAAGACTCATGAAAGTTTCTTCCAAAAGATCTTGGGAGAGGCAGAACTTGAGAATGTGAGGTGCAGTACAGAATCAACAAAAATGTATTTTCTTGACACAGATTCCAGTACAGTTGTGATAATTGTAAAGTTGGCAGCTTTACAGTACCGTATGATAAAACATCTTTAGATGCATAGTTGCTGAGACTACCTAGTCTGTGAAAATTGCTGGAAGTAAAAAAAAAAAACCTAAAATAGAAAGAGTGGCAAAAAAAAAGAGAGAGAGAGGTGCACAGAAGATTCTGTGTAGTTGGTGATATGCTGATTAATGTTTAACAACTGATTTTCAGACTAAAAATGGTTTGTAGCATTTGCCAATTCCCATGGCATAAATATTCCCACCCGGGGTGATTTCAGATTACCAACACGAAGTAATTTAACATAGAGTTTGGGTGAGCCACAGAAGCTGGCTCAAGCACAGAGATGCATGCAGTAATTCCAGGTTGCTGTGCCGTGCTAAGTTGCTTCAGTCGTGTCTGGCTCTGTGTAACCCTATGGACTGTAGCCTGCCAGGCTTCTCTGTCAGTGGGATTCTCCAGGCAAGAATACTGGAGCGGGTCACCATGCCCCTCTCTAGGGGATCTTCTTGACCCAGGGGTCGAACTGGAGTCTTTTAGGTCTCCTACATTGGCAGATGGGTTCTCACTGGTGACAAACAGGAAGCTTTAAAGTACCCACCCTTTTTGTTTACTCTCAGACATATCATTGCAAATGTTTGTGTAAAATGAACACAATTGGAGCAGTTTGGGTGTTCAGGCCATTGTAATTTGACCAAAAATACCGTAATTGGACTCTGGGCAACATATCAGTTACATTTAATATTGCTTTATATAAAATGTGGTTTGGGAAATGTTCTGATCCTATCCTTAGGAGCTTCAAATGCTGTCAGCACTATTTTCTAAATGCATCTTGAATACTTCTCCTGTCTGTTCATTAGCTCAACTTTATGTCCCAAGTACTAGTCTTGTCACTAGAAATACAATGATGAAAAAGATAGGAAAGACTCCTGCCCTTATCATTTCTTGCTTCAGCTATGACACCCTTCTGATATGTTTTACTGTATCCAGTGTCTTCATTCCATTTTAACACTGGCCAGACTGACGTTTTCCCCCAAAACTGCAAAAATGATGATCCCGTTCTCCCAGTTATATTTTCCCCCAAAGTCCCTCAAAATTAGCCCTTGCCTGGTTTATTCCAGTATCTATCCTAACTCTCTGCTACTCGAGTCATGCCAAATATCTTGTCAGTTTTAGAACATATGATAAATCCAGCTCTCTTGCCTTTGTATATAAGGCACTTTCTGTCTTTCCCATCTCACACTGGAAAACACCTATCTTATGGTTCACACAAGATGACTTTCTCTGTAAAGCTTTCTCTGGCTTATCCCAGAGAAACACTAGGTCCTCCATTTCCTACCCCTGCATATTCACTGTGCCCTCTCTAATGGTTTGCTGTTTTTCACTTTTTTCCTTTTGCAAAAGACCATCACATATAGCCACACCACATATGCTGCTGCTGCTGCTGCTAAGTCACTTCAGTCGTGTCCAACTCTGTGCGACCCCATAGACGGCAGCCTGCCAGGCTCCCTCATCCCTGGGATTCTCCAGGCAAGAACACTGAAGTGGGTTGCCATTTCCTTCTCCAATGCATGAAAGTGAAAATTGAAAGTGAAGTCGCTCAGTCGTATCCGACTCTTTGCGACCCCATGGACTGCAGCCCACCAGGCTCTCCCATCCCTGGGATTCTCCAGGCAAGAACACTGGAATGGGTTGCCATTTCCTTCTCCATAGCTACACACATATAGCTCTGTGTGTCCTGCAGGGTCTGAGGGAACCCTCTTCACAGAAAAAGCTATGTCATGATTAAAGGAGTGATAATTGTAACCTGTGTGAACGAAGAATGTTTGTAACATGGTAACCTTGATACTGTATTTTCCAACAAAATGCAAAATCACCATGGAAAGAAATTGTGTTTTATCCATTTGTTAAAAATTGCCTATAAACTATACAGAAGCCAATTTTTGTTGAAATGATTTACTGAATACAAAGAAGTGTATATTTACCAGTCACTTGTATGAATAAGTCCTACTAATGATGTCACCACTAAAGACCGTAAGATCTGATGTTGATTAATCTGTAATTCACACCATGAAAGCTCTTAATCTGAAGTATTTTCAGGTAGTTAAAAATGACCATATTTTAAATTGACTGTAGTTTATTGGTGCTTTATTAACTGTTGCATATCTCTAGATTCATATAAATGGCATGTTGTTAATCTACTTCATATACCTAGAAAAAATTTTCATGGAGTAATAGACAATAGTCTCTGATTCGGATTCACAATTAATTAGCACAGCCAAAGGTTGTGCTTTTGGCTCTGTCCCTTCAGTAAATTCTGCTATGACACGTATTTGCATTTACTTAGCACAGCTGGTTTTCATGAAAAGAGCATTTGCCATCAGAATATTTTAAAGCAAATACAGAATGGCTTCATTCCTAAAAGAAGAAAACCAGCATGTAAAGCAAGTGGCTTAAATGTGGACAAATAATATTTTTCATGTATGTTCTCTTAGTGAATTTTTTTTAAAGAAGCTCTCACTTGTTCAATTTTTTAAAAACCCATAGTAAAACATAAATAGCACATAATATTCTGCAATTCCATATTATTCTATTCTTTGAAATGTAAATATTTATATAGTACATTAAGACCATTCTATACTATTTTATTAGGTAATTGTTCTACTCAAAGCTATTGATCTGGTTTTTTGGAGAAAAAAAATCTTATGGCAGTTTCAGTTCAGTTCAGTTCAGTTCAGTTGCTCAGTCGTGTCCAACTCTTCGTAACCATATGAATCGCAGCACATTAGGCCTCCCTGTCCATCACCAATTCCTGGAGTTCATTCAAACTCACATACATCAAGTCGGTGATGCCATCCAGCCATGTTATCCTCTCTCATCCTGACACCTTCTCCTCCTGACACCAATCCTGCCCAACATCAGGGTATTTTCCAATGAGTCAACTCTTTGCATCAGGTGGCCAATGTATTGGAGTTTCAGCTTTATATTCAGTCCTTCCAATGAACACCCAGGACTGATCTCCTTTAGAATGGACTGGTTGGATCTCCATGCAGTCCAAGGGACTCTCAAGAGTCTTCTCCAGCACCACAGTTCAAAAGCATCAATTCTTCTGTGCTCAATACTTGACCACTGGAAAAACCATAGCCTTGACTAGACAGTCCTTTGTTGGCAAAGTAATGGCTGCTTTTCAATATGCTATCTAAGTTGATCAAAACTTTCCTTCCAAGGAGTAAGCATCTTTTACTTTCACAGCTGCAATCATCATCTGCAGTGATTTTGGAGCCCCCAAATTAAAGTGTCACACTGTTTCCACTGTTTCCCCATGGATTTCCCATGAAGTGATGGGATCAAATGCCATGATCTTCGTTTTCTGAATGTTGAGCTTTAAGCCAACTTTTTAACTCTCCTCTTTCACTTTCATCAAGAGGCTTTTTAGTTCTTCCTCACTTTCTGCCATAAGGGTGGTTTCATCTGCATATCTGAGGTTAGTGATATTTCTCCCAGCAATCTTGATTCCAGCTTGTGTTTCTTCCAGTCCAGCGTTTCTCATGATGTACTCTGCATATAAGTTAAATAAGCAGGGTGACAATATACAGCCTTGATGTACTCCTTTTCCTATTTGGAACCAGTCTGTTGTTCCATGTCCAGTTCTAAGTGTTGCTTCCTGACCTGCATACAGATTTCTCAAGAGGCAGGTCAGGTGGTCTGGTATTCCCATCTCTCTCAGAATTTTCCACAGTTGATTGCGATCCACACAGTCAAAGGCTTTGGCATAGTCGATAAAGCAGAAATAGATATTTTTCTGGAACTCTCTTGCTTTGAACACCAAATCTTTGCTGTTTGCTTATAATCCACAAAGCTACATTTGTTCCATCATTTTAATGAAAATGTTAATATCTAAAGCCACTAGAGGGCGCTCCATCACAGTCTATGAACTCGACGATCTCGGTCCTGTAGTGTTGATTGGCTTTGCAAAGTCAGGGAAAGTTACACATCTGGCTCAATTTACGAACACTTTAAAACATTCATCTGTCTAGTACCTTTAGCCTGTGTGATCTTGGGGTGAGTGTCCTTGTTTCATGGTATCTCCAAGTAGTCATTTTCATTTTTGAAGTTTTCATTTTGCAGGTATTACAGTAATAGCATGCATCCTTTTAAATGCTGTACATATAATATATCACATTTATTCCCCACAATATCCCTGCAAGAAGTTTTATTATTCCCATTTTAAACTTAGCTTTAGGGAGTTCTCTGGCGGTCCAGTGGTTAGATGGAGAAGGAAATGGTGNTTTGAAGTTTTCATTTTGCAGGTATTACAGTAATAGCATGCATCCTTTTAAATGCTGTACATATAATATATCACATTTATTCCCCACAATATCCCTGCAAGAAGTTTTATTATTCCCATTTTAAACTTAGCTTTAGGGAGTTCTCTGGCGGTCCAGTGGTTAGATGGAGAAGGAAATGGTGACCCACTCCAGTATTCTTGCCTGAAAAATCCCATGGACAGAGGAGCCTGGTGGGCTACTACAGTCTATGGGGTCACAAAGAGTCAGGCATGACTGAGAACACAGGCATGCCAGTGGTTACGACTTGGCGCTTTCACGGCCAAAGGCCTGGGTTCAATCCCTGAGCAGGGAACTAAAACCACAAGCTGCATAGCACAGCCAAAAGTAAATAAATAATAAACTTACTTTAGAATGTTTAAATAACTTATGCAAGGTTTTGCAGTAAGAAGTAGCAAAAACAGAATTCAAACTGCTCAAAATCATCTCACCAAACTATCATGTTACTGGTTTCAGAGCTACAAGAAACCTAAAAAACAACTTGGTTCTTAATGAAGAACTGAATTTAGTTCTTTAGTTTTAGATGAGAGAAATAATACCCAAAGATGAGGAGTGACTTGTTCAAGTCACAGATTCAGGCAAGGCCAGATTGAGAAATCAAGGTCCTTCTGGATCACATTGCATGGGAATCCCCTCCTTCTCTGGGGCAAAGAAATCCTGTGCTCACAGATGCCGCGCCATGCTGCACCCTAACATGGCAGATGAAGTCATTGGATTATACATACAACCGTCTGTTGCCTAGACAATAGGGCTTCCCAGGTGGCTAAAGAATCCACCTGCAATGCAGGAGACTCAAGTTTGATCCCTGGGTTGAGAAGCTCCCCTGAAGAAGGAAAAAGCAACCCCCTCCAATATTCTTGCCTAGAGAATCCTATGGACAGAGGAGCCTGGCAGGCTGTAGTCCCTGGGGTTGCAAAAGAGTCAGACATAACTTAGTAACTAAACAACAACCTAGACAAAAGAAATGGACCTCATAGACAGAAATTCGCTCTAGCGTGGTTCCCCGTCTTTCCTATTACAGCCAAACCTGGAAGAAGCAAATTCATAAAAACACCTTGCATTTTCAAAAGTAATTAATCTCTCTGCCTCCAATAGGTCCCCCCTACCTCCACACTCCAGAAGGATTTTCTTTTTTGTGAAGCATGGAATCTGAAGCATGTCCTTTCTCTGCTGAAAATTCCCCAGTGGCTTACCAAGCTTTCTGCACCAAGTCCAGCTCAGAAGACCCTTATCCATTTCACCTCTTACCAGTCTTCCAGCCCTTCCAGTCCAACACACAAACACAGACACACAGACATGCAGACACACACACACACACACAGACACACACACATACACACACACACTTGCATTCTTTGCACTCTCTAGTCACACTGCACTATTGGATAAATCCATACACGTGCCAGCTTCCCCTGCAGCCTGTCCATGCTGCTCCCCCTGCATGGGACACCTGCCCCTGGCCCCACTGTTGTCTTACTTCTGTGAAAACTTCAAACTCAGACACCACTGCTGCCTGGACTCCCGTTCTTCACTCTTCTGCTCTTCCCTCCAGACTGGGCTGATCCCGTTCCCTGAGCCCCTCTGACATCCTGTTCTTACCCAGGCACGTTGGATCTCACTTGGCTCTGTACTTTTCTGCCACCTTCGCTGGCCTGTGAGCCTCTGAACAGCATGGACCTTAACTTTTACATTTTATCCCCAGTGCCTATTATGATGCCTAACACGGATTAACGAGGCACTGAGTGGCAGTCTGATGAATGAACAAATGAGTGAATGAATGAAGGAAAGCAGAAAGCGAAAAAGAAAGGCAGATCTCTTGGTTGGGGGTGGAGGGGGATGCAGTTCTTTTACATTCAGATACCAGGTGTTTTTGTTTCCCACTATAAGGAGGGGAAAAGAACAGGCAGGACTGTTTGTTCTGAAAAATGAGCCCCAGAATAGAGTTGGGGTTGGAGGTGGGGGGAGGAGCTGAGGGCCCGGGAGAAGCAGCATGCCTTCATTAGCCTAAGTGGTGTTGAGAGCTTCTGGAGACAAGAATCAACTGATTAGCGAGGGCTGCTTGCTCCAGAAAATGTATCCTCCTGCAATTTCCTCAGAAACACAAAGACAGGTGAGATTATAACGCTATAAACATAATTGCATTTTCTAATCAAAAGTGCAACAGAACTCGGGTAATTATGAGCCTTCAGTTACTTAGCCATTTTGCATTCTGGGTATTTTCCTCACTGAGAGCTGCTGGAGTGGGGTGGGGGAGGTGGGACGGTGCTCAAGCATTTTGATCCACTGCTTCGTGCTCTTTTCTGCAGCATCTCCACGGAGGAAACAACTCGCAGTGGAAGAGCCAGCATGAGGTGGCAGCCGTTTCAAGATAACAAAAGCGCCTGAGTAACTTGAGGCCAGGCAGTGAATTTAGGGGCAACTGGTGTTTCTCTGTTGGGCAAGTGGGGACATAAGGACGTCATCTCAGGCCGTCTGAGTGGAGCAGGAGGGGCAGTGCCAGCTGACATCCACGCCCTTTCTCCACCCTGACGCAAACCCTTGAACTGCACTATCTTCTCATCCAGGGACTCAGCACAGCCCTGGCAACAAGTGGAGGGTGGAGTGTGCTCTGGGCAGACCCAGAGCGGACTGATCTCTCCTCTGCTGGAGAGAGAAGAGCGACAGCAAAACCCAGAAAAACAAAAACACAAACCAGGCCTTTGTGGAACTGGAGGGCTCTTTTTATGGCTGTAGAAGGAAAAGAAAAGCATCCTGCTGAACTTTGCTGGTGGTCCAGGGGTTAAGACTCCATGCTGCCACTGCAGGGGGCATCAGTTCGATCCCTGGTCAGGCAACTAAGAGTCCATGTGCTGTGTGGTGTGGCCAAAAGTTTTTTTAAAAAGAAGATCCTGCCAAACCCAACTCCTCTCCCCAAGGTTTAGGTATGCAACAGCACTTCCTCCTGGCCCTCAGACACAGGACCCAGCTGTGAGTCTTGCAAGGCTCCGCATAACAGGCTTTTTTTTTTTTTGGTTTTGCAGATAGGCAGGGCCACATGGAGGGAGCCCTGGAATTCAAATGAGATTTCTCTGTAAAACAGAGCACAGTCAGAGAAAGCCATTCTGGGCAGAAGGTACTGGGGCAGCAGTGACGTGGTGATAAGAGAAGACAGTGCCACGTGGGGTGACATGATGGTTCCACGCAGTTGGTACACATAGTGTGTAGGGCCATGACCCAAGATGTGGAAACAGGGTCATGCCTTGAGGTTGTCAGCCGCCATCCTACAGAGAGGTGTTATCTGTGAGCCTCATGAGAAAAGAGTAAGGCCATCAACAGTCATCGTCTTCAAATCCCAAAATGAAAGGGTTCTGCTAAGTCAGTAGTGTGCGGGCTTTCTTTTTTTTTTTTTCTTTTTTAGGTGGAGATCTTAAAATTTTAAGGCTTTTCAGGTTACTCAGTGGTAAAGAATCCACCTGCCAATATGCAGGAGATGCAGGTTCGATCCCCAGGTCAGGAAGATCCTCTGGAGAATGAAACAGCAACCCACTCCAGTATTCTTGCCTGGCTAATTCCACGGACAGAGGAGCCTGGCGGGCTACAGTCCACGGGGTCGCAAAGTTGGACACGACTGAGGCAGTGAGCACACACACATTTGAAAGCTTACATAAAATCAAGCTCTTGTGACAGACGATAAAACAAGTATTATATGTAAAATAGACAACAGCTCAAAAGTAGAAATAATCAATTGGCCATCAGCTGGAAAATGGGTAAACAAAATGTGGTCAATCCATACAATGAATTGATATTCAGCCATAAAAAGGAACGAGATACCAACAGACAGTAAGACAGAGATAAGCCTTGAGAACATTGTGTTCAGTGGAAGAAGCCCGTCACATGCATGCATGTGAAATGTCCAGAAAAGATCAATAACAGAAAGAGAAAGTAGACTGATGGTTGCTAGGGGCTCCAGGGCGGAAGGAACGGGGAGTGGCTGTAGTGGATACAGGGTTTCTTTCTGGAGTAATGAAAATGATCTGGAATTAGGTGGTGGTGGTGGTGATGATGATGGTGGTTGAACAACATTGTGAATTCCTAAGAACCACTGAATGTGCTAAAACCGTTTAGAATGGTGAATTGTGTGGTATGTGAAATTTTGTCTCAAAACCAAACCAAAACAAAAACCAGATAAAGCAGGACTGATGTGGGAGAAGGCAGACTGCCTGTAGCCTTCACAGCTGCTTTGACCACTTTGTGCCTCTGCCCATCATCTAGAGCTTTCTAGCCTGGCTTTCAGCACCTGTGGAGCGAAGTAGGGGGGAAAGTGGGACTTGTAAAATTGAGAAAGTAAACTTTCACTTAATTTTCCTGTTTTTCCCAATCCAAAAAAAGTTCTGCTTTCCTAGTCTGCTTTCTCCAGATGCCACACAGGTGGTGACCTATTAGGGTTGGGGAGGTTCAGGTGCCCACTGAGGAGGGAGCAGGGAAGCACCAAGGGGCAACTCTTCTTAAACTGTTTTTTTTTTTTTTTTTTTTTTTAAAGCTGGAGTTTCCTCCTCCACGGGATCTTCCTGACCCAGGGAACGAATCCCTGTCTCCAGCATCTCCTGCAGTGGCAGGCAGATTCTTTACCACTGAGCCACCTGGGAAGCCCCTTTAAACTGCTTCTTAACTTCTCTGGTACTTCCTCCCTTCTCTTCTTACCAGCCCTCACCCTTTTAGCCCCAGCTCCATCCCCAAGTCCAGCTGCTCTGAGTGCTGTAGATCCCTGACCCTTGAGCGGTTAGAGCGTTCTACAGGTAAATGGGTTACTTCTTGCCTTGCTCTGACTTTCCCTGGTCTGCTAAGTCAGGCCTCTCCTATTTCTCTTTCACATCACACCTGTCAGTACAAACCAACCACCACCATTTTGCTG
Source organism: Neotragus moschatus (assembly GCA_006410615.1). NCBI lineage: Eukaryota > Metazoa > Chordata > Mammalia > Artiodactyla > Bovidae > Neotragus > Neotragus moschatus. Next base: position 3,042,566 of record SJYA01000596.1, on the reverse strand, counting down.
TGTTTTTCTGATGTTCCAGGAGAGATCAGAGGTTAACTGTGCATAGTCAATATTTCATCTTTAACCCAGAGGTAAAGCCATGGCTTTCCATATTTCTTAAATTCCCTTCAATTAGCACACAATTTTATAGTTGAGAAAAAAACAGAAGGAGAAAGGTGAACACTTTGGAGGTCAATTTGAAACTTGCAAACTGCAAACAGATTTGAGAGTGAGGCAGGAGTCCAGAGAAATGGGAGGGCAGAGGTGCCATTGGCAGAGAGGTGGAGTCAGACTCCAGAAGCAGGTTTGATGTGATGTGTCAGAGTTATGCTTCTCTGTTCTTCAGGGTGGGATCCAATTTTGAGCTATGACCACAGGACACATGGGGAAAGATCAGCTTTCCAGAATGAGCACTTGGGTGTGCAGTATCACCAAGGACTGACCCAATGCCCCAGCTGCCCCTGACCTTGGAAATTGGAGCCAAGGTTGGACACCCTATAACCCTGAACCTAGGCTCGTCTTCCCTATATTCTGGAACTAGTTCTAACTCTAGTGAGGGTGGGTGAGATACAGGCCATCCTGGACTCTGGAGAGTTTAGCATCCGGGAAGTCCAACCACAAATTCCCCTCCAATTCATACCTCAACTCTAATAACCATCCAGTGGAAAAGGCCCCAGCTTACAGCCCAGTTCTAGCACCAACCTACCCAAACATATTTCCAAATCCATATGATCTGGGCCTGCTACCAAGGCCTAAAATCAAAGCCAGAACACACACCCTGTAGCTAGATCCTTGTTAACCTGTGGTCAATAGTCTTTGGCACGCCCTTTGATGATTCTCAAGACCTCCTACCCAGCTCCCATCCAGAACCAAATGCTGCTTCACCCAGGCACGTTCATGATCAGTAAGGCAGTTAACGTAGCCAACATCATCTTCATCCCTGGAGCCCTGAGGTCAAGACTCAGGAGTAGGAGAAAGAAGCAAGTCTCATCTCAGTTAGCTGCTCCAGGCTTACCCTCAAGTGGATCTCAACCCCTGGGCTATGTCCAGACCTGGCCTGTCTTTCCAGAGCTTTCTGGAGCACTTAAAAGCTTCATGATGAAAAGAAGCTCATTATTAGAGAATAAATCAAAACAACTAAGTATCACCTCACACCAGTCAGAATGGTCATCAGCAAAAAATCTACAAACCATAAATGTTAGAGAGGGTGTGAAGAAAAGGGAACCCTCCTACATTGTTGGTGAAAATGCAAATTGATACAACTCTGGAGAACAGTGTGGAGGTTCAACTACTGTGAGACACAGCAATCCCACTGCTGGACACATACCCTGAGAAAACCATCACTGAAAAAGACACATGTATCCCCAATGTTCATTGCAGCACTATTTACAATAGCTAGGACACGGAAGCAACGTAGCTGTCCACCGACAGATGAATGGATGAACGAAGAAGTTGTGAAACATATATAGGATGGAATATTGCTCCACCATAAGAAAGAATGAATTTGAGTCAGTTCTAGTGAGGTAGATGAACCTAGAGCCTGTCATACAGAGTGAAGTGAGTCAGAAAGAGGAAAACAAATATCATATATTAATGTATACATATGAGATCTAGAAAACTGGTACTGATGGACCTGTTTGCAGGGCAGGAAGAGAGGTGCAGACGTAGAGAGAAGGGACTTAGGGACACGGAGGGGAACGAGAGGGTGGGACGAGTTGCGAGTGTGGCACTGACGTGTATACACCCCCAAGCGTGAAGTAGATGGCCGGTGGGAAGCCGTGCACAGCACGGGAGGCTCAGCTCAGTGCTGAGCTCAGTGTGATGGCCTAGAGGGTGGGCTGGGGCTGCATGCGGAAGGCTCAAGGCGGGGACCTGGGTACACACAGCTGATTCACGATGTAGTACAGCAGCAACTGACACAACAGAGTAAAGGAATTATATTCCAATTTAAAAAAAAACAGATTCAATAGATTAAAAAAACAAACAAACAAAAAAAGCTTCATGATTTCTTCCCAATGACAATAGATACATTTTCCTGTTGCCCAGATTAGACCTGGGAAGGTCCCATCTAGAGCCTGCTCAGCCAGTTTTGCAATATACATTCAGAGGAAAGACTACACAGGAACCATAGTAATAAGACTGCATTTTCTATTGTAATCGGATCTTACTGGTTCTCCACTAGTAATTACCATAAGTGCTTTTTAAATGGTTAAAGCCAGTGAGGGGTCAGGGAGCCCTGGGATCAAGTGGGAGAAATAGACAAGATATCTAAGAAAGACATCTTCCTGGCTATTTTCATTTTTGCGGCAGTGCACAGGTTTAAATCCATGCCATCACTCGCTATGTGTGTGACCTTGGGCAATTATTCTGCATCTCAGTCACCCATGCTGCCTGACTCATTTGGTTGTTGCAAGGAAGAAATGAACTAATACATGCAAAACACTTAGAACAATTCCTAGGATGAGGCAGGAGCTCCATAAATAGTAGTGATCATCATTATTGATTTTACCATTCATATTATGATTATAAATGACGTTGGTATTATTTAAATACAATTATTTCTTTATTGTGTGTGCTAAGTCACTTCAGTCTCGTCTGTCTCTTTGCAACCCCGTGGATTGTAGCCCACCTGGCCCCTCTGTCCATGGGATTCTCCAGGCAAGAGTACTGGAGTGCGTTGCCATGCCCTCCTCCAGGGGATCTTCTTGACCCAGGGATCGAACTTGCCTCTTTTATGTCTCCTGCAGTGGCAGGTGGGTTCTTTATCACTAGCGCCACCATTGTGAAAGTGAAGCCGCTCAGTCGTGTCTGACTCTTTGTGACCCCGTGGACTGTAGCCTACCAGGCTCTTCAATCCATGGAATTCTCCAGGCAAGAGTACTGGAATGTTTTGCCATTTCCTTCTCCAGGGGATCTTCCCAATCCAGGGATTGAACCTGGGTCTCCCGCACTGCAGGCAGATGCTTTACCATTTGAGCTACCAGGGAAGCCCCCCATTACTATTATTTAAATCACTCAAGCTTCAGTGTGGGAAACAGAAACCACTGTAGGTGTTGTATACAAGAGGGGATTTAACACAGGAAATTAGATGCTTACAAAACTACTGGAAAAGAGCTGAAGGTGTGTGCTACAGTCAAGGCCTCCAGGAATGACCACCAGGTGACAGGTCAGTGTTGCTAGATTATCTGAGGTTGTCCCTGGAGCCTGCTGGAATTAAAATCCCACCACTGCTGCTTCCGCTGTCTCTGAGCGCTGGGAGGTTATGTCAGTCACCCAGAGGATAGGATGCTGGTGAAGGAACCCTTGTCAGCAACTGACGGACAGACAGATGGTAGATGCACAGAAAATTCTCATCTCCACACTTGCAGCAATAACACCCCAAAGACGCAGGAAGATGGCTTTCCCCTCACGTCCACCTGCCAGGTCTCCTGAAAGAACATCCAAATGACACGACCTAATTAGCATGTGGAACTCTAAGGGTCTGGAAGTGAGGTTTTGTTTTCCAATTGTTCCAGTGAGAAGGAACAGGAACAGATGTAAGGAGAGACATCCAGGCAGGCAGCCAGATGAGAAGAATGTCCTAAGCCGAAGGCACCCCTCTGTCCAGAAAGTGGGCCTCCTGAAGGAGGAGGCCATTCCTAGCATTGGTGCATCAAACCAGATGAGGAGGGAGTCCTGCGGCAGTCCAGTGGTTAAGACTCCCCACTTCCACGGTAGGGGGGACAGGTTCGATCCCTGGCTGGGGAACTGAGATCCCACATGCCATGCAGCATGGCCAAAATTTAAAAAAAAATTAAAAGAGAACCCTCTTACACTGTTGGTAGGAATGCGAACTAGTACAGCCACTATGGAGAACAGTGTGGAGATTCTTTATAAAACTGGAATTAGAACCGCCATATGCTCCAGCAATCCCACTGCTGGGCATACATACCGAGGAAATCAGAATTGAAAGAGACACATGTACCCCAATGTTCATTCCAGCACTGTTTACAATAGCCAGGACATGTAAACAACCTACATGTCCATCGGCAGATGGATGGATAAGAAAGCTATGGTACATATACACAATGGAATGTTACTCAGCAAGTAAAAAGAATGCATTTGAATCAGTTCTAATGAGCTGGATGAAACTGGAGCAGATTATACAGAGTGAAGTAAGTCAGAAAGAAAAACCCCAATACAGTATATTAACGCATATATATGGAATTTAGAAAGATGGTAATGATGACCCTATATGTGAGACAGCAAAAGAGACACAGATGTAAAGAACAGACTTTTGGCCTCTGTGGGAGAAGGCGAGGGTGGAATGATTTGAGAGAATAGCATTGAAACATGTATATTACCATATGTGAAATAGATCGCCAGTCCAGGTTTGATGCATAAAACAGGGTGCTCAGGGCTGGTGCACTGGGAAGACCCTGAGGTGGGATGGGGAGGGAGTTGGAAGTGAGGGTCAGGATGGGGAACACATGTATACCCATGGCTGATTCATGTCAATGTATAGCAAAAACCACCACAATATTGTAAAGTAATTAGTCTCCAATTAAAATAAATTAATTTTTAAAAAGGCACCTACATTAAACAACAAAACAGATGAGGATAGAGAAAGTGTGTAGGTAGGAACAGAGGGGATCTCAGTCTCCTGGCCTTTACCATGAAGTTAGGTCTATCATGGGTAGACATATTATCACCCAAGAGAACACAGGAGAATGTTCTTGGAACACTTGCCTTTCAGGCAAAGCACAAAATTCAGAAGCCACAAGAAAAAAGACTGACCTATTCAACCAAAGCAAAAACCTAAAATAGAAAGACAAGTGAAAGTTTGAGGGGAACTATTTACAATTCAAATAATCAGTTAATATCCACACTATATCAAGAGCTCCAATAAGACAGTAGGGTTCAAAAGTTTGACTGGAGCAGGTCACCGAAAAGCTTTTCATAGGTTGGTGGGTTGTGTAGGCTGTGTCCTCTGTCAAGAGTGCCTTTCCCCCCTACCCACCTGGAAGAATCTCTATTAATATTCAGACACTAATAATATCCCCTCTCCTTGACTTATTACTTGACTTCCCCTCTGTAGTGGAAACCATGGTGCACGGCCAGATTCCCTTCAGAATGGAGGCATCATAGTCCTCAGCTACGGGGTAGCTGAGTCTTGTACGGGAACTGCTCTTGGCGAAGAGAAGTTGCCCTCCCAAGGCCACATCACTTGCCTGGGGGCAGCCTGTATCCAAGACGGTGGATACAAGAGTACACATATCCAGAGCCCTTGGACAACTAAGACAAGCAGTAGAGCCATATGAGCTCCAGAGATGCCCACAGGGAAAGCGAAGGCTTCTGTTCCTATTTCTTGGGTCCAGCCAACTCTGCCTCACTCACCCCTCACAAATGTTGGTCCAGAGAGCACTTCCCAATAAACCTCTCGCACACAAATCTAAGAGTACTGGGATCTGTTTTCCTGGGAATCTGAACTATGACCATCTCTTATTGATGGCTTATGGATTTTTTTCATAGTGATACATGTTGATTTACTTTAATCCATCTTAATAGCATTTTATTGTACAAACATAATTTAGTTAGTCTTCTCTTTTTGCAGATATGTAGTTCACTTCCATTTTTTTGCCATACAAGTAGTGCTTCTGTTAATATCTTTTTACGTGTCTCCATGATCACTTGCAAGTGTCTCTGCGATGCACACCTGGAGAGGTGGACCTGTAAAATCAGAGATACGTGAAGTTCCAGGTTTAGAGGTATCACCGAGTTCTCTGCAAAGTTGTAATATCCACTGACACTCCTACCAGCCTTGCAGCAGAGCTCCTAATTCTCCGTGCCTACCCAGGTGTTGTCAGATTTTACATGGTTGCCGGTCAACTGGGAGGGAAAGGGCATTTCACTGTTGCTTGAATTATAATTTCCTTGTGACTTGTGAGCTGGAGCCTCTTTTTGTGGAGGGTGCACAGGTTTAAATCCATGCCATCACTCGCTATGTGTGTGACATAGCATATTCCTCTCTAGAAATTACTTGTTCATACCTTTGACCTGTCTTCATATGAAGTTGTTTGGTCTTCTCACTGATTCTTTGAGTTGTTGAATACTTAGGCTAAATAGGGACCATTTGTTGGTCAAATGCACGACAAAGTCACCTCCCTCTTCAGGTTCTCCATTCATTTCTTAGACCTTTTCACATATATAATTTTTTCCAGTCCAAACTGCTCTTCTGCACTCCAGGCCCTGTTCCAGACATCTGGCATGACCCACAAGCCTTCCTGTCTCCAGAAAGGAACTCAGTGAGCTCCCATTCCCCGTTGATCCAAATCAGGACCTGCTCACCCTCCAGCATTGCCCGTCTCAGTTCATGGCACCACCACCTACCTAGTCAGCTAGGCAGAAACTTGCATGGCAGGCTGCTCTACTCTCCCTCCTTCCCACATACCTTCTGTCAATGCAATTTCCTTGCAATGTCGTATCACTCAGATCCTCTTCTCCAAACCTCTTTTTGCTGTGTTAAGTCAGGCCCTCATCACCTTTCCTGAGCTAATGTGCTGGCATGGATGCTATTTCGACCTCCTATCTTCTCAATCACACTCCTACACTGTCCCAGCTATAGTTCTCCCCGCTTCTAGACTACACATTGGTCTCTATACACACCTGTTTAATGGTATCCCTGTTCTCCTTTAAACCATTCAATGTCTCATTATTATAAGGACAAATTCCAAATTCCTTTAGCTTATCTTGACTCCTGTTTTCAACTCAGCTCTCCTAACTTGCAGGCTTGGTCCCAATTTTACTCAGCTGCTCATGGCTCACGAATGCGCCCCATCTCTCAAGATTCCATCCTTACTGCTATTTTGTTCTTTATGCCTGAAATTTTGTTCCTGCTCTTTCTACCTGACTGATTTAGCATCATCTTCTTCACCAAGTTTCACCTGTTTTCCTGGTCCCAACACAGGACTAAGACCCATAGCATGTTTGACTGAGTTCTGGTGCTTACTATTCAGATATGAATTGTGGTTTTGTCTGTTTTCCCCTAAAGGGTTTGTTCCTTGATGGTTGAAATTGCTGACCTCCATCTCTAGGGTCTAGTAGAGTGGTTGGGTAGACGGGTGGATAGATGGATGAACAGGTCCCCTGTTCAAGATGGCATAGTCAGCAGATAAAATGATAAAGCCCAAAACCAAACCTTTTCATATTCTTATTTCTGTACTGCCTATCTTTAAAACCTGTTCATCAACTTCCCAGTTTTCCCAAATTACACCTTCCATTTCAGGTTGCTACAAATGACGATGATATGCCCTGAGAGCTCCAGTTGTTCAGACGAAGGGCTCTGTGCCCAGTGAGTACAAGGTGGTAATTTGTCCAATGGGCTTCTGATGTACGGGACTGAATGTTGAAGAACCAGCTAATGAAACCTACATTGTAATTAGGCAAAATATTCCTGCAGCAGGTTGGAGAGATAATTACTGCCTAACTGTATTTTCCCCCAGTATTTTAGCCCAATGGTCTAGAAAAAATAATTTAGTATCATGATTTTTATAACTGTCTTTTTTGAGAGGTCTGTCCAGAATTATAATTAGCTTCCAATAGGTTTGAGAGCTAGCTATGGTTTAGGCACTAAAGGCCCATCTAGTTAAAGCTATGGTTTTTCTAGTAGTCATGTATGAATGTGAGAGTTGGGCTATAAAGAAAGCTGAGTGCCAAAGAACTGATGCTTTTGAACTGTGGTGTTGCAGAAGACTCTAGAGACCCTTGGACTGCAAGGAGATCAAATCAGTCAATTCTAAAGGAAATCAGTCCTAAATATTCATTGGAAGGACTGATGCTGAAACTGAAATTCCAATACTTCAGCCACCTGATGTGAAGAACTGACTCATTGGAAAAGAACCTGATACTGGGAAAGACTGAAGGCAGGGGGAGAAAGGGATGACAGAGGATGAGATGGTTGGATGGCTATCACTAACTTGGTGGGCATGAGTTTGAGCAAGCTCCAGGAGTTGGTGATGGACAGGGAAGCCTGGTGTGCTGCAGTCCATGGGGTCACAAAGAGTCGGACATGACTGAGCGACTGAACTGAACTGAACTGAACTAAGGGTTTATATGTATTGCCTCATTTGATTATCTCTAAAGCTCCATCGGGTAGGTCCTATTTGCCTTATTTTATAGACAATAAATTTGAGGTTAATAGTTTGCTACCAAAGAACATGATTTTATCCACTTCTCTCTGATGCCTCCACAGTTCCCAAATAATGCCTTTATTGAATTAATTTAGAAATTCTTTATCATTAAACAGCAGCAGGTCTTGTTTTAGGTGCTAGAGATACAATAGGGAGCAAAACAAACTCTATAGTTACATGGAGCATATGCTTTAGGGAGAGAGGAATGCAATAATGAATAAATAAATGTATAGTAAATTATATATTGGTAAATGCTATGTGAAAAGGTAAAGAGAGAATGTGTAGGGAGAACTGTTTAAAGAATGGATGTAGGGCTTCCTGGTGGACCAGTGGTTAAGAATCTACCTGCCAATGCAGGGGACAAGGGTTTGATCCCTGGGCCTGGAAGATCCTGCATGCCACAGGGCAACTAAGCCCGTGAGCCACAACTACTGAAGCCCACGCTCCCTGAAGCCCATGTTCCACAACAAGAAAAGTCAACCAAATAAGAAGCCTGCACATTGCAGCGAAGAGTAACCCCCAGTTACCACAACTAAAGAAAGCCCGTGCATAGCAAGGAAGACCCGAATAAAAACATAAAAAGTGGGGGGAAAGTGAGAGAAAAAATGAATGAATGCATCGAAATTCCAAATCAGTAATGTTACCAGAACTTAGTCCAAGTTCCCTAGAGACACACTCCAAGCCTGAGTTGCCCTGCAAAAGATTGACTGGGACGTGCTCTCAGGAAAGGTACCTATAAGGGAATGAGGACAGCCAGATTGGGTCAGGGGAGAAGCTGAGCCAAGATGTGACTGCATCTGAGCTCTCAGTAGATGCTACAGAAAACTTGCCATTGTGGGAGTTCTTCAGGGTTGTCTAAGTCAAGGCAAAGGGAGCTGGGGCTTTGTGTCTCCACATCACCAGGCATTGACCCCTGTTATCGCTAGGGGGAAATGAAGCCTCTCCCTGTGGCCAAGGGCAAAGCCCAGTGAGAGGCATTTTCTGGAGTCCTGGGTGTTGTTCCTAGACAGTGGGTATTTTCCATCAAGTCTCTCTTGTAGGGTTATTGGTTGATGCCAAAGAATTTTTCGCCCGAGTCGTCATCCTTCATCTCTACAAGAAAGGATAATAATATCTCTGTCAGAAAAGTGGCTGTAATGATTGCAATGATAAAATGATGATAAATGACCCTACAGAAACATAATAAAGATGAGATGAATTAAGGTCCCCTATACAGTAAAATGGGTGCTTCCCATATGGCAATAGTGGTAAAGAACCTGCTTCTCAATGCAGGAGACATGTTAGACGCAGGATCCCTGGGTCGAGAAGATCCCCTGGAGGAGGGCATGGCAATAACTCCAGTATTCTTGCCTGGAGAATCCCACGAACAGAGGAGACTGGTGGACTATGGTCCATAGCATCACAAACAGTCAGACATGACTAAAGCAACTTAGCATGCCCTCACACACTGTGAAGTAGTAAAGATCACGTGTGGGGAGAAAAAACAACACAGTACCATGAGGATTCTAATGAAACACAGCAAGCCCTTGTCCATCCTTGGTTCCACATTCCAAAAGTAACCTCATTTAACTCTTTTAAGCTCTCTCACCAGTTACTTCTGTATTTCTAAACAGTATGGTTATTTTACTGTTTCCTGTTTTATCAAGTTTAGATGGTATGTGTTGTCTATTACAATCCACACACACAGCATTCTTGTACCACTCTCCCATCCCCCATCTATCCCATAGCTTCAGTAAAGTTGCAAATCAGGGTTTATAACTGTGTCAGTGTTCTTAGTTTTTTAAAAACTCTTCATCAGATCTCCCAGCTACCTACTCTTTGATTCTTGTTTACAAACATTCTCATATTGGATATTCGATTTGCCACTTACCGTATCACCTCCTCTTTCTGTTTCTGCATGGCGGCATCTCTCTGGGGTCTTCCATCCTGCACCAGACAAGTCGCTCTCAAGGTCTATCACGCAGCAGCCATCTGGGGGAGCCTCTTGTTGCTCTCCTGGGTAGAATCCTCTATTGCCTGGATTTCCTGTCTTTTTTCCTCCCCAGTTTTGCTGGAACACATCCTTTAAAAAAGGAACTTGGCAGGAAGGAGTGTAAGTTTCCTCTTCAATCATCCTCTGGATTTGCACTTGGCCAGAAGCAGGAACGTGTTCTCCCTAGTAAGGTACCTCACACACCTGAGGTTAAATAAGTATAAACACACTGTTACACACTAATCCATTTATTTAACAAGTATGGACTTGGATTCTGCCCAAAGATCTAAAATCAATAAGACAGGAACTCTGCTCTCTAGATGTTTTTTCATTGAGGAAAATAAATAAACAGGCAATGACTTAATGTGGTCAACATTATAGTAGACACTTCATAGGGTGCTAAATAGCACTCCACCTTCACCCAAAATGGACTTAGGGAATTCTTAGAAGACTTCTTAGAATTGGAACTATCTAAATTGAGCCTAAAGAATGAGAATGTGTCTTTATGTATTGAGTTTATGGCTAAAAATACGTAAGATATTTTGCAAAATGCTTATAACTGCTCTGCTGCTGCTAAGTCGCTTCAGTCGTGTCCGACTCTGTGCGACCCCATAGACGGTAGCCCACCAGGCTCCCCTGTCCCTGAGATTCTCCAGGCAAGAACAGTGGAGTGGGTTGCCATTTCCTTCTCCAATGCATGAAAGTGAGAAGTGAAAGTGAAGTCGCTCAGCTGTGCCTGACTCTTAGCGACCCCATGGATAACTGCTCAGATATATTTAAATTCAGGCTTCCCAGGTGGTACTAGTGGTAAAGAACCCACCCCCCAATGCAGGAGACATAAGAGAAGTGGGTTCAACCCTTAGGTCGGGAAGATCTCCTGGAGGAGGGCGTGGCAACCCACTCCAGTATTCTTGCCTGGAGTATCTCATGGACAGAGGAGCCTGGTGAGCTACCGTCCAGGGGTTGCAAAGAAGAGGATACGATTGAAGTGACAGCATGCACGCACACAGCGAAATTCTTCCAGGTACTAGGACTGTGCTTCAATCTCCCGGGCCTTCTGAGTTTCGACATTTTGCTCAGTGACTTGAATAGTGCCTGGTACATGATATATAGTTATTGAATGAATGGATGTCCAATGTGACATTATAAATCAGTGGAGGAAGCAAGTTCTTTTAAAAAGAACCCTTAATAAATGGTTCTGGGACAGCTTACTATTAACTCACACAAGAAAATAATGAAATTAGTTCCTTGCTTTTCCTCATTTATAAAAATTTCAGATGAACTTAAAATTTTGTCAACGTTTTGAAGACAGTACAAGAGAATATCTATATGACAGAAGAGTAGGGAAAGATGAATTAAATAGGACACAAGGCATAAATCAGAACATTCAGATTGACGAGATGGACACCAAAAGACATTTATCACAGAGTACTGTCAAACTTGTCTCTTCCCCTGGACTGCAAAGGTCACATTTGTCAGTCCAATAGACTTTGACTCTAAATGTGACCTTGCTGTTTACTAGCTGTGTGAGCTTGCTCAAATAATTTAACTTCAGGTTTTCTCTCCTGAAAAGAGAGATATCATTTTGGAACATTAAGTGATAAGACAACTGTGAAGATCTTGGCAGAGTGCATGGTTCATTTTAGGTGTCCAGAGTGCTAGGTGTTGAGGTTTTCAGGATAACTAAGCTGTGATTCCATCCTTCATCCTCAAAGAATTTACAGTCAATTGGGCAATCTAGACAAATGCTTAACAAATGTCATCACATTTCTCTTTACTTTGGCTTCTTGTAGATCAAGAAGCCATGGCACCCCAGTCTGGGCTGAGGGGAGCCTCTCTTGGCCTGCTCTGTTGGACCCATTCCTTAAGACTCTATTACAGCTTTGTTCTCACCAAGCACTTCTTCCCATGTGATCTCATCTACTTCTCTGGCCATGAATGCTTCCTTTGCCCTGAAAATTTCAAAATGTGTCTCCAGTTAAGACCTGATACATCCACTTGAATTTTTAATACACATCTCATACTTAGGATGTCAGAGACGAAAAACTCTTAATCTTCTATGTCTCTTAATAACCTCTGTCTGTCCACTGGCCCGGCTAGACAAATGATCCTCAGTCCACTCATTTACTCCAAGTACTCATGACAAAACTCTGGGAACTGTCTTGATAACTGCCCCTCACATATTGCCTAAACCATGTTCCTTCTTCCTTCAAAATACTTCTTAAACCCATCTACTTCCCTCCATCTCAACTTAACCAACCTGCTCTAAACCATCATCATCTCTCACCTGGATTCCTGATGGAAGTACCTAACAAACCTCCCTGAATCCCCTCTTATCCTTCTTCCCTTCCTCATTCTTCATGCAAATAGTTTGCAAATGAAAACTGTATATTTTGCTACATGAAGTCCTCAGTTGGCTTCCCATCATATATAAACGTCTCAATCCCTTACCAAGGTCCACAAAACTGTGGATGACCTACCCTCCACCCACTGCTCCCGCCTTGTCTCACTCTCTTTGTTCATGAGTCTTCCCAGACACTGATCTTCTTCCAATTTCTTCAACACGCTATACTCTTCCTGCTTCAGGCCATGGGCATATTTTTTCTTTCTGCCTTAAACAATTCCTACCTCCTCCTTGGCCTACCTAACCCATATCATCTTTTTGGATCTCTTCCTGAGTGCCATTTTCTTAAAGGAAATTTCCCTTCTGCCCCTGTCAAAATCAGGTATTTTAACCCTCTAATCATCTCGTTTTATTCCTTCCCTATAGTTATCAATTTTAAAACATCTAATTATTTTTTATATTTATTGAATATGTTCATCTCACTTAAGAGACTAGAAGTTTTATAGTGTACAAATATGTCAAACTTGTTCCCTTTACTATTTGCCCTTTGTTACAGTTTATATCCAGCATAGTTTATCATACATGGTAGGGATTCGGCTATCATCCTGGCTGCACAGGAGATTTTATAGGGCGTTATTACAGGCTGAATATTTGTGTTCTTCCCTCTAAATTTGTATGTTGAAGTCTAATCCCCAATGTGATAGTATTTGAGGGTGAGATCCTTGGGAGTTAGTTAGGTTTAGATGAGATCACAAGGGTGGGAGCCCCATGATGTGATTAGCATTCCAATCCCAAAGAAAGAAAGTAAAATCGCTCAGTCATGTCTGACTCTTTGCGACCCCATGGACACCAGGCTCCTCCATCCATGGGATTTTCTAGGCAAGAGTACTGGAGTGGGTTGCCATTTCCTTCTCCAGGGAACTTCCCGACCCAGGGATGGAACCCAGGTCTCCCACATTGTAGACAGATGCTTTACCTTTTGAGCCACCAGGGATTCAAATTACCATACAATTGCATTCATTTCATATGCTAGCAAAACTATATTCAAAATCCTTCAAGCTAGTTTTTAGCAGTACCTGAACTTAGAACTTCCAGATGTACAAGCTGGTTTTAGAAAAGGCAGAGTAACCACAGATCAATCTGCCAACATACACTGGATCACAGAAAAAGCAAAGGAATTCCAAAAATGTTTTGCTTCTGCTTCATTGACTACATTAAAGCCTTGACTGTGTGGATCACAAGTTGTGGAATATTCTTAAAGAGATAAGAATATCAGACCACATTACCTGCCTCCTGAGAAACCTATATGCAGGACAAGAAGCAAGAGTTAGAATGGGACATGGAAAAATGAGCTGATTAAAAATTGGGAAAGGAGTACTCAAGGCTGTATATTGTCACCCTACTTATTTAACTTATATGTAGAGTACATCATACAAAATGCTGGGCTGGATGACTCACAAGGTGGAATCAAGATTGCCTAGAGAAACATCAACAACCTCAGATATGCAGATGATAGCACTTTAATGGCAGAAACTAAAGCACAACTAACGAACCTCTCGATGAAGGTGAAATTTCAGTTCAGTTCAGTGACTCAGTTGTGTCTGACTCTTTGCAACCCGATGGACTGCAGCACACCACGCTTCCCTGTCCATCACCAACTCCCAGAGCATGCTCAAACTCATGTCCATTGAGTTGGTGATGCCATCCAAGTATCTCATACTATGTCGTCCCCTTCTCCTCCCACCTTCAATCTTTTCCAGCATCAGGTTCTTTTCCAATGAGTCAGTTCTTCACATCCAGTGGCCAAAGTATTGGAGTTTCAGCTTCAACATTAGTCCTTCCAATGAATATTCAGNTTCTCCTAGAAATCTTGATTCCAGCTTGTGCTTCTTCCAGCCCAGCGTTTCTCATGATATACTCTGCACAGAAGTTAAATAAGCAAGGTGACAATATACAGCCTTGACGTACTCCTTTCCCAATTTGGAACCAGTCTGTTGTTCCATGTCAGGTTCTAACTGTTGCTTCTAGACCTGCATACAGATTTCTCAGGAGACAGGTAAGGTGGTCTGGTATTCTCTTTAGGAATACCAGAGGCAGGTAATGTGGTCTGGTATTCTCTTTAAGAATTTTCCACAGTCCTCTGTGATCCACGCAGTCAAAGGCTTTGGTGTATCAATAAAGCAGAAATTGAAGTTCTTCTGGAACTCTCTTGCTTTTTCTATGATCCAACTGATGTTGGCAATTTGATCTCTGGTTCCTCTCCCTTTTCTAAATCCAGCTTGAACATCTGAAGTTCACAGTTGACTGTTGAAGCCTGACTTGGAGAATTTTGAGCATTACATTGCTAGTGTGTGAGATGAGTGCAATTGTGCAGTAGTTTGAATATTCTATGGCATTGCCCTTCTTTGCGATTGGAATGAAGNCTTTTCTAAATCCAGCTTGAACATCTGAAGTTCACAGTTGACTGTTGAAGCCTGACTTGGAGAATTTTGAGCATTACATTGCTAGTGTGTGAGATGAGTGCAATTGTGCAGTAGTTTGAATATTCTATGGCATTGCCCTTCTTTGCGATTGGAATGAAGACTGACCTTTTCCAGTCCTGTGGCCACTGCTGAGTTTTCCAAATTGCTGACATATTGAGTGCAGCACTTTCACAGCATCATCTTTTAGGATTTGAAATAGTTCAACTGGAATTCCATCACCTTCACTAGCTTTGTTTGTAGTGATACTTCCTAAGGCCCACTTGACTTCACATTCCAGGATGTGTGGCTCTAGGTGAGTGATCACACCATTGTGATTATCTGGGTCATGAAGATCTTTTTTGTATAGTTCTTCTGTATATTCTTGCCACGTCTTCTTAGTATTCTCTGCTTCTGTTAGGTCCATACCATTTCTGTCCTTTATTGTGCTCATCCCATGTCCAAGGGCAAAGGAGAAGCCCCAGCAAGATGGTGAAAGGGGCAAACTAGGGTTTAGAATCAAACCCAATACTTGCCAGATATGCTCAGAGGGCTCAAGCAAACCTTGTGTGCACCAGGACCCAGAGCTCCACAGAGACTGAGACAGAGCTGTGTTTGGGTGTCTCCTGAGGAGGTACGGGTCAGCAGTGGACTGCTGCAGGGGCAGGGGCTCTGGGTGCAGTAGACCTGGGTATGGCATAAGCCCTCTTGGAGGAGGTCACCATTAACCCACCATAGAGCTGCTAGAACTTACACAGGACTGGGGAACTGACTCTTGGAGGGTACAAACAGAACCTTGTGCACCAGGACCCAGGAGAAAGGAGCAGTGACCCCACAAGAGACTGAGCCAGACTTGCCTGTGAGTGTCCAGGAGTCTCTGGCAGAGGCATGGGTTGGCAATGGCCTGCTGCAGGGTTAGGGGCACTGAGTATAGCAGGTTGTGCATGGGATATTTTGAAGGTTGCCATTACCTTCATTACCTCCATCATAGTTTGACCTCAGGTCAAATAACAGGGAGGGAACACAGCCCCGCTCTTCAACAGAAAATTGGATTAAAGATTTATTGAGCATTGACCATCAGAACAAGACTTAGTTTTCCCCTGAGTCAGTCTCTTCCATTTGGAAGCTTCCATAAGCCTCTTATCCTTCTCCACCAGAGGTCAGACAGACTGAAAACCACCATCACAGAAAACTAACCAACCTGGTCACATGGACCACAGCCTTGTCTAACTCAATGAAACTATGAGGCACGCCCTGCAGGGCTCCCCAAAACAGACGGGTTATGGTGAAGGTGAAAGGGGAAAGTGAAAAAGCTGGCTTAAAACTCAACATTCAAAACACTAAGATCATGGCATCCAGTCCTATCACTTCATGGCAAATAGATGGAGAAAAAGTAGAAATAGTGTCAGATTTCATTTTCTTAGTTTGCAAAATAAGTGCAGACAGTGACTGCAGCCACGAAATTAAAAGACGCTTGCTCCTTGGAAAAAAAGCTTTGACAAACCTAGATAGTGTATTCAAAAGCAGAGATATCACTTAGCTGACAAAGGTCTGTATAGTCAAACCTATGTTTTTTTCAGTAGTCAGGTATGGGTGTGAGAGTTGGACCATAAAGAAGGCTGAGTGTCGAAGAACTGATGCTTTTGAGCTGTGATATTGGAGAAGACTCTTGAGAGTCCTTTGGATGGTGAGGAAATCAAACCAGTCAATCCTAAAGGAAATCAACCCTGAATATTAATTCATTGGAAGGACCTGATGCAAAGAGTCAACTCATTGGAAAAGACCCTGATGCTTGGAAAGATTGAGGGCAAGAGGATGAGATGCTTGCATGGCATCACTGACTCAATGGACATGAGTTTGAACAAACTCAGGGAGATAGTGAAGGACAAGAAGCCTGGTGTGTTGCCGTTCATGGGGTTGCAAAGAGTCGTACACAACTTAGTGACTGAATAACAAGAAGAAGAGACAGATACCTCTCTCACCACATACATGCACAGAAAAAAGGCCATGTATACTAGGAAGCAGGCCCTCGCTAGGAACCAAATCTGCCAGTACCTTGACCTTGGACTTCTCACCCCAAGAACTATAAGAAATAATTGTTATTTAAGCCATGCATTCTATATTATTTTGTTATAGTACCCCAAGCTAACTAAGATAGGTGTTTAATGAAGACATTTATTCATTGAAAATGGCTTCAAAAACATGTTGAATCAAGACTTTTTAGGAGAGGAGCCCAGAAATCTATATTTTTAACAAACTCCCAAAATGATTCTTACTTAGACAGCCCAGCTCTGATGTTTAGAACCTACCAGTCTAGAGAAAACTGACTAAGATTGGATATCAGAAAAGGCAGGTTTGAATTCTGCTCTGTAAATTGTTGTGGGTGACACTTAGGGAAGTGATTTAATATATCTAATCTTCAGTTTCTTTTTCTGTAAATTTGGAATAATAACATCTGCTTCAAAGTGTAGCTGTGAGGCTTCAATGCATGATTTATTTTAAAACACTTTGTAAACTGTACAGTAAAGAAATAGCCTTCCTACTTGGTAAGGATCCCTTGTATGTCATGCTTAACTTCATTATCTCTGACTACCTGGTGTAACCCACACTTCTCCAGTGAGATAGCATCCCTGTCTTCTTACTTCTGAAGGACTAATAACAGTGATTTACAGAGCCTTTTGCTTTTCCAAAGTTTTGGGCCATCATTATTTAGATATACATCATCACACACCCACAGCCTCAACAGCCCATTTGCTTCTGGGGAGGAAGCTGAGATCAGGCAGCAGCAAAGCTGGGAAGAGAAAGCTTGGCCTCACCTCTCTGGAGATGGTGAGTGTTGTCGATGGAAGATAACAAGAAAAAGCCACCACCTTTTCCTTTTTTCTTCCTTTTTTTGGGAGATCTCTGAGCAGTGCCCTTTAAAAAAATAATTTAAAAAATTAAGGTGTAAATGCTTTACAATGATTTGTTAGCTTCTGCTGTACAGCCATATGAATTAGCCCTTTGTGTAGGTATGCCCCCTCCCTTTTGTCCCTGTCTCCCAGCCCCTCACCCCACCCCTGCAGGTCATTACAGAGCACTCAGCTGTGCTCTCCCTATGCTACACAGCAGCATCCCGCTCTCTGAGCAGTTCCTTACCTGATATTCACATGCTGAATCCTTTGAAAGCTTATTTTTGGGGAGTGATGGCAAATTCAAGAAAACTGTCTGAGGTGTAACTTTTTTTTTTAACGAACTGTCAATTTTAAGCAATTTGCTGTGTGGATCTAGGAAAATCCTCTCATCAACTTGGCTCTCAGGTATCTTACATGTGGAACAGGTGGTAGACCAGATACACATATAAACAAATGACTGAATCAGCTCCTTTGCCTGCAAGACAGCCTTTTGTTTTAATATGGCACCATGTAAACACTGCTGTATTTTAAATGGATAACCAACAAGGACCTACTGTATAGCACAGGAAACTCTGCTTAATACTCTGTAACAACCTAATTGGGAAAACAATTTGACAAAGGATAGATACGTGTATATGTACAACTGAATTACTTTGTTGGACACCTGAAATTAACACAACATTGTTAATCAATTGTACTCCAATGTAAAATTAAAAGTCTTTAAAAAAAAAAAGAAAAGAATATGGCACCAACACCCAGTGACCCAAGTCAGATGCGTTTATCCCCGGATTCCCCCCAGATCATCTCAGTCTCCCTCATCTTCCCTCCCTTCTCCATCCCTGCTACGCTGACCTGACCCAGCTCCTGACAGGTTTGCCTTCTTTCACCCATCACCTTTGTTTGCCCACGCATTCATTCATCTGAGAAACACTGACTGAAGTATCTTCTCTGGGCCAGGCATTGTTTCAGCAATGGGGGACCTGATGGTGAACAAGCCAGAGTTTCAGCCTTCATGAAGCCTACATTGTCATTAGGAAAAGTGACTGGAAAACTAGTTAACAAATACACATGAAATACCATTTGAGGTTGTTCAGTTCAGTTCAGTCACTCAGTCATGTCTGACTCTTTGTGGCCCCATGAACTGCAGCACTCCAGGCTTCCCTGTCCACCACCAACTCCCAGAGCTTGCTCAAACTCATGTCCATTGAGTCGGTGATGCCATCCAACCTTCACATCCTCTATCGTCCCATCTCCTCCCGCCTTCAATCTTTCCTAGCATCAGGGTCTTTTCCAGTGAGTCAGTTCTTTGCATCAGGTGGCCAAAGTATTGGAGTTTCAGCTTCAGCATCAGTCCTTCCAATGAATATTCAGGACTGACTGCTTTTAGAATTGACTGGTTTGATCTCCTTGCAGTCTACAATTTGAGGTTGTGGAAAGTGTTATTAAAAGAATGTGAAAGTTGGCCGAGGGAATAGAGAATAGCATGGGGGGAGAGATCTATATTTTTTTAGGGTAGTCAGACAAGAATCCTTCGAGGAGGAGGTGGGGGAATGGGCCATGTGAGATCAGGTAGACTAGCAGTATAAGCAGGGGAGGACTATGCATAAAGATCCTGAGGTGTACACAAGCTTGGTGTGTTCTAGGAATTGTAAAAAGGCCAGTGTGACTGGAATGGGGTGAGTAAGGTGAAGAATCATGGGAGATTGGTTTAAGGGGTAGGCATGGACCAGAATCATGAGAAAAAGAGAGCTACTAAGAACGAATACTTGACTTTGGGCTTGAGCAACTGAGAAAATGGTGGTGCCATCTGCTGGGTCAGGAAGATGGAAAGAATGTGGACAGGTGCAAAATTTCAATAGTTCTGTAGTTTCCACCAGTTTTGATAGGCTTACTAGATAACTAAGTGCACATATCAAGTAAGATGGAAAAATAAGTCTGAAGCTCAAGGGAGAGGTATGAGCAGATGTGAATCTGGACTTATCAGATGTTGTTTAAAGCCAGGGCACCAAAAGAGTATAGATTAGATAGAAGAGATGGGAGGATTGGCCATGAGAAATTCCAATAATTCAAGAACTGGGGGAGAATATACACCCAGAGAAGAAGAGTGAGAAGGAACAGCCAGTGAGGTTGGGGCAACGCCAGGAGAGGGATGTGTGGGAGCCAGGAAAAGAGAGCATTTTAAGAGATAAGAATGGTTGATGTGTCAAGCATGTCTTCCTTTCTTAGAAGATTTAAATCAACATTTCTTTGAAGACTGAGTTATTTGGTCACCTTTTTGCATCTTGTTTTTTTATTTCTATTTACCATACCTTTTTCTTTGCTTCTTCTCTGCTGATAGAAATTCAGTTTGTAACAGGTTTAGAGGGAGTCTTGAATGGCTGGGTATACATGTGAAATGATTTTAGTTTTTCCAAGTGTTGCTTCCTAATGCTGCTATGACGATCCCCTTCTCTCACTGCGTAATGGCTCCCTTAAGGGCATCTTGGCTACATTTCTTAGTTTTCAGCTCAGTTCAGTTCAGTTCAGTCACTCAGTCATGTCCAACTCTTTGCGACCCCATGGACTGCAGCACGCCAGGCTTCCCTGTCCATCACCAACTCTAGGAGCTTGCTCAAACTCATGCCCATAGAGTTGGTGATGCCATCCAACCATCTCATCTTCTGTCATCCCCTCCTCACCCTGCCTTCAAGGAGGCAGTCTCCTTTGCTGTCCAAGGGACTCTCAAGAGTCTTCTCCAACATCACAGTTCAAAAGCATCAATTCTTTGGCGCTCAGCTTTCTTTATACTCCAACTGTCACATCCATACATGACTACTGGAAAATCATAGCTTTGACTAGATGAACCTTTGTTGGCAAAGTAATGTCTCTGCTTTTTAATATGCTGTCTAGGTTGGTCATAGCTTTTCTTCCAAGGAGCAAGCATCTTTTTATTTCATGGCTGCAGTCACCATCTGCACTGGTTTTGGAGCCAAAGAAAATAAAGTCTCTCACCATTTCCATTATTTCCCATCTATTTGTCATGAAGTGATGGGACCAGATGCCATGATCTTAGTTTTCTGAATGTTGAGTTTCAAACCAGCCTTTTTACTCTCACTTTCATCAAGAGGCTCCTCTTCACTTTCTTCCATAAGGGTGGTGTTATCTGCATATCTGATGTTATTGATATTTCTCCCAGAAATCTTGATTCCAGCTGTGCTTCATCCAGCCCGGCATTTCACATGATGTACTCTGCATAAAAGTTAAATAAGCAGGGTGACAATATACAGCCTTGACATACTCCTTTCCCAAGTTGGAACCAGTCTGTTATTCCAAGTCCAGTTCTAACTATTGCTTCTTGACCTGCATACAGATTTCTCAGGAGGCAGGTCAGGTGGTCTGGTATTCTCTTCTCATCAATAAAACAGAAGCAGATGTTTTTCTGAAGTTCTCTTGCTTTTGCTATGATTCAACAGACATCAGCAATTTGATCTCTGGTTCCTCTGCCTTTTCTAAATCCAGTTTGGACATCCAGAAGTTCATGTTTCGTGTATTGTTGAAGCCTGGCTTGGAGAATTTTGAGCATACAGTGCTAGTATGTGAGATGAATGCAATTGTGTGGTAGTTTGACCATTCTTTGGCATTGCTCTTCTTTGGGATTGGAGTGAAAACTGATCTTTTCCAGTCTTGTGGCTACTGCTGAGTTTTCCAAATTTGCTGGCATATTGAGTGTAACACTCTAACAGCACCATCTTTCAGGATTTGAAATAGCTTAACTGGAATTCCATCATCTCCACTAGTTTTGTTTGTAGTTATACTTCCTAAGGCCCACTTGACCTTCACATTCCAGGATGTCTGACTCTAGGTGAGTGATCACACTATCGTGGTTATCTGGGTCATAAACATCTTTTTTGTATAGTTCTTCTGTCTGTTCTTGTCACCTCTTCTTAATATCTTCTGGTTCTGTTAGGTTCTTAATATCTTCTGGTTCTGTTAGTTTTCAGTAACTTTTGACTAATAGCACAATCTAATTCTGTCTTTAAAAATACAATTCTGTTACTTAAAAACCAAATTTTTTTCAACGGAATACCTTTCATTTGTAAACATTTTTGTGGAAATGTTCAAATATGTACAAAACCCAGAGAAATTCTATTCATTTAAAGACTCAACCTTACATCAATTTAAAAGCTCTCCTCCTCTGGAGGCTGGGCAGGGACAAGTGGGGGACCTATAGTGACCTGCTGTCGAGGAACTCATTCCCGAACTTCCTCCTTGGAGCATTTGGAGATTTGATCACGTCTTTTGGCTCCAGCCCCACCCCATTGGTGATGTCATGCATCCCGCTTATTGCCTGTGACCCTCCATCCCCCACTCTTTCTTGGCACTGGAAATACCACCCTTCCCATTCTCTGCCAAGATTATCTCTGAGCCCATCTCCCATACTTCTCAGGAACTCAGATCAAAGGTGGGGGCAGCACCCTATCCCACAATTATGCTCCAGTTCTCTCTCCATGCTTCCTTTTCCCACTACCCCTCCAATTTAGAATTGTATCATCTTATTTATTTATTGACTTACTCCCTTATTTCTTTAACAGTGTTCACTGAGTACCTACTATGGGTCAGCGCTGTTGTTGTATTAAGTCACTTCAGTGGTGTCCAACTCTTTGCTACCTATGGACTGTAGCCTGTCAGGCTCCTCTGTCCACAGGGATTCTCCAGTCAAACATACTGGAGTGGGTTTCCACTTCCTCCTCCAGGGCATCTTCCCTGCCCTGGGATTGAACCCGTGTCCCTTCAGTCTCCTGCACTGGCAGGTGGGTTCTTTACCACTAGTGCCACCTGCTGTGAGTCAGGCTCTTGCTCAAAGTGGTGAACGGGTAGGTGTGCTTCTACCCTGATGGAGCTCACAGTCCAGCAGGGAAAACAGACATTAAGTAGATAATGATGCTAACCTGTGATGCTCTGTCACACATTTTACCCACATAGATGCTCATCTTTTAAACTCAGTTTAGACGTCACCTCCTCTGGCAGTCTCTCCAGATTCCCCTGGCTGGGCTAAGTACTCTCCTAGGTGCTCACTTAGNGGAGGAGAAGGGGACGACAGAGGATGAGATGGCTGGATGGCATTACTGACTCGATGGATGTGAGTCTGAGTGAACTCTGGGAGTTGGTGATGGACAGGGAGGCCTGGCGTGCTGCGACTCATGGGGTCGCAAAGAGTCGGACACGACTGAGCGACTGAACTGAACTGAGCTCAGTTTCAGTACATAGCAGATTCCAATGAATGCTAAGTTAAAGACTGAGTGTATAAACATTTCTATCAGATCCTTCCAAGAAGAGTCCCAATAAATAACTCTCTGAACAATCTGAGAAGTAAGTAGAATAAAAACATAAGCCAAATATCACCTTTAGTAATGCTAGGTGCTCTGCTGGTGGATGTAACTTAGTCTGAGGGCCAAATGGGTCTGTCAGGGAACCACTGCACTAGGCAGATGCCTACCCAGGTGAGGGGCTGTCAGGGGCCGGTAGGGAGGTGGGAGGGGGAATCACAGCAGAGGGGATGGTCCCATGGGCAGGCTTGCTCCAGGAGGAAAAGGGCAGAGCTGCATGGAGCAGGCCCAGTTATTCTCGCAGACTTACTGTGTGAACAATCACCCACCTTCCCAGAGCAAGAGAGGGTGAAAAGAGGAAGAGAGGCCCAGAGAATAGAAGCTACGCTAGTGTGGCCCTTTCACAGGAAGGAAATACCAAATGTCAGCAAGGAATAGTCCTCATGATCAACTATACCATATTGGTGAAATAAAATTCATATTTTATGGCAAGACAAGAACACTTAAACATAAGAATCCCTCTAGTGTATACTGTGGATCTGCATTAACCAGACCTCCTTAGAAGATAACCTTCCCTCTTAACTTGGTAAGGGGTCATGATGACCCACGATCCTTCTGCATGCTGATCTGGGCTGTATAAACTGGCAATATGCCATCTGATGTATAATCCTTTGTCTCAGAAACTCGCATAACTGTGCTCTGACCTCTAGTGGGCAGAATGGTGCTCAAAGCTTTCTGAAAGACTGTCTCCTACATTATAATCCTCAAAAATAAAATTTTCCCTTTCTTAGATTGACTCATTGATGATTCTCTTTTTGTTGACAGTATCAAGCATTTTTCAAGACCCTTTTGCTTATGTTGGATTATTCAGCCTGTACAAAGGCAGAGAGAGGTAGGTATTATTCCCATTTTACAGAAGATGAACCCAAGGTTCATACTGGCCAAGTCACGTACCTGAGATTGCAAATCATGGAAGTGAGAACTTGGATTCAATTGTACTATTACTAATTGTGGTTGAGATGTGTTTAGGTCCTTATTATGTGCTAGGTCCTGGGACAAGTACATCAACACATCTAATCCTCACAGCAACATTATGAGGTAGGTAATTTTTGTTTTTAATTCCACTTTGTAGAGGAGGTAGTTTAGGCCATGGTTACCAGTTCAGGGCTGAGATTCAAACCAGGATGTGTCCTCCAAAGCTCTGCTTTACCTCCAAACTCTCAGACCGTTCCTGCCTCCAGTAAAACACGTAAGCAAATCCACAAATTACCAGAACCACAGGACAGACTGCCTCTTTCAGTGGTCCCCAACCTTTTTCAGCACCAGGGACCAGTTTTTTGAAGGCATTTTTCCACGGCTGGGAGAGGGGAGGTGGGGATGGTTTCTGGATGATTCAAGCACATTGCATTTGTTGCACACTTTATTGCTGATCTAAAGCCTCCACTGATCTGACAAGTGGTACTGGTCTGCAACCCAGAGTTTGGGGACCCCTGCTCTATGATAAAAACCTTATTTCTAGGATGGAGATAAAACCTCCAGGGCCTGGGCTTGAATCTTGCCACTGCTCAGCTGTGGGTTTCTGGTCATAGCCTCGGTTTAGTCATCTACCAAGGGTGAAAATAACACCCCCATCACAGGTCTGGGCAGACACAGGACAGGGGGTGAGCTTCCCAGCCAGCACACAGGTCACGGGTTATCTGGGGGGTCTGATGGCCATGCCTCAGGCAGGAAGCAGGTTGATGGTTCATCTCCACTCCTCAGGAGCTTGGTTCCACTCTCAGCATTGTTTTGGTCCAGCCCAGTGTCTTGCCTGTATCTGAGCCTGGAAAAAATGCCCAAGGATTCAGCTACTTCCTCCTTGTGGGATAGAAGGCAGGACACCCTTGGTGTAGATAGGGACTCAGGTGGCTCTCACGGTAAAGAACCCGCCTGCCAATGCAGGAGACGTAAGAGATTCAGATTGGATCCCTGGGTCAGGAAGATCCCTTGGAGGAGGGCGTGGCAACTGCTCCAGTATTCTTGCCTAGAGAATCCCACGGACAGAAGAGCCTGGTGGGCTGCAGTCCATAGGGTCACAAAGAGTCGGACACGACTGACATAACTTAGTACTCAGCGCTTTTCCCTTCTCTGAGCCTGAAAGAAATGCCTAAGGGGTGGGGGGGGGCATGCTCTCTTTGAGGGAGGTGACACTGGGGTCTGTGGTAGTGAGCAAAAGACAGACCCTAGGCTGGGAGAGGACGGAGCGTGATGAGGTGGTTGGGGCCGGGTGGAACTGCTTCCTAGAACACCAGAGATGGCCTTTAATCCTCCCAACAAACCTGAAAGGCAAGCATTATCTCTTTTCCCAGAGAAGTGAAGGGAGGATGCTGAACCCAAACCGAACCAAAGAGGTGGCAGGAGAAACTGAGCAGGATCTGGGGCCGGTGGAGGAGACGTACCGAGAGACGGTGACAGAATCACTTACCCACTCTGCTGGGCCCCATTCCACGCCAGATGTGCTTTGTCTTCTGTTCTGCAAGGAGGAAGGAGGTGAACCCAGGATTTTGGAGGACTAGGTGCAAAGATGATAATGTTCATTCATTTACAAAGAGCCGTTGGCCTTGCCCAAGGTCCACAGCTGAGAGTGGTGGAGAAGCCGGCATTCAGGCTGGCCTGGCCCCTGGACGCATGGGGTCTCTTTTCTCTGGTGGCTCAGACAGTAAGGAATCTGCCTGTAATGCAGGAGACCCAAGTTTGATCCCTTGGTTGGAAGATCCCTTGGAGAAGGGAGTGGCTACCCACTCCAGTGTTCTTGCCTGGGAAATCCCATGGAGAGAGGAGCCTGCTGGGCTATAGTCCATGGGGTTGCAAAGAGTCAGACATGACTGAGTGACTAACAGCCTCACCTGGAAGTTTGTTAAAAAGGAGGGATCTAGGGCCTTCNGGTTGGAAGATCCCTTGGAGAAGGGAGTGGCTACCCACTCCAGTGTTCTTGCCTGGGAAATCCCATGGAGAGAGGAGCCTGCTGGGCTATAGTCCATGGGGTTGCAAAGAGTCAGACATGACTGAGTGACTAACAGCCTCACCTGGAAGTTTGTTAAAAAGGAGGGATCTAGGGCCTTCCCTACCCACTCCAGTGTTCTTGCCTGGAGAATCCCAGGGACGGGGGAGCCTGGTGGGCTGCCGTCTATGGGGTCACACAGAGTCGGACACGACTGAAGTGATGCAGCAGCAGCAGCAGGGCCTTCCCTGGTGGCTGGTGGTTGGGACACCTTGCTTGCACTGTACGAGGCAAGGGTTCCATCACAGAGTTAGGATCCTCTTCAAGCTATGGGAGGGGCCAAAAAGTAGGGGGAAAAAAACGTAATCTCAGGCCCTGTCCCCAGTTTCCTGGCCACAATATACCTTTCAGTGAGGTGATTCAAATGTCTTTACATTTGAGAAGTTCTGTCCTACACTGCCTCTCTGCTATCCCAACCTTCCTTCACAGCTGCTATTCATGCAGAAAAACAACTGCATCCATGTCTCTACCGCTGTCTGCAGACCCCATCGCATTCTGAGCTTCACAGCAACTCTTTAAAGTAGGTTTTATTATCAGAGTCAATAACTTGCCCAAGCTTTCAGGGCTAGTTTAGATCAAGAAAAGAAGTCCTTTCAAGATTCCCATCTGTGACATGAAAATATCTCCCGCCGTGTCAATAAACAATAAATGTCATAGCCATCAGCGATGTCTGGCCTCCAAATGTGAATGAGGGCTCCCCAAACTGTGACCCAGCAGATGCTGCCACCCCCAAAAGTCACTGCTGAGGAGCTCTGGGGAATGCAAGAAGTAGCTGTCTGCCACTCCTTAAGGTGAACAAGGAAACAGGATATGACCCCCAAAAGCTGAAGTGCTATCCAACCAGTCCATCCCAAAAGAAATCAGTCCTGAATATTCATTGGAAGGACTGATACTGAAGCTGAAGCTCCAATACTTTGGCCCTCTGATGTGAAGAACTGACTCATTTGAAAAGACCCTGATGCAGGAAAAGATTGAAGACAAGAGGAGAAGGGATGGCAGAAGATGATACAGTTGGATGGCATCACTGACTCAGTGGACATGAGTTTGAGTAAACTCCGGGAGTTGGTGACAGACAGGGAGGCCTGGTGTGCTGCAGTCCATGGGGTTGCAAAGAGTCAGACATGACTGAGTGACTGAACTGAACTGAACTGAGCTGAAGTGCCTATGAAAGGAATGAATTCAGTGAGCCCAGAGGCTTGGATCTTCCCATACACAGAGTGCTAAATTCCTAAACTTGATACCTGATCTTTGATGTTCAGACTGCCTGCTCCCTTTGTTGCAAACGTGCATAAAGCCTGACTTCCCCTCCTGTCTCCTTGGAGCAGTTTTCTCAGAGCTACTCAGATGCTATCTCCCAGGCTCAGAGTCCTAAACATTCCCACCAAAAAAAAAATAACTCTCTACTTTCAGGTTGTGACTATATTATCTAGTTAACATGTCTCTTTACCTTTTCCCCCTAAAAGAAAACCACAGTGGCAGTTTGGAGGTACTGAGACATGGATACAAGATGTGTGTTTTTTTTTTAAAGAGGGCATGAAGTTATGGCAAGTATCAACCTTGTGGAATCCCTGCCCGCCTGCATGAACCCAGGTGCTCCCAGGAGATCAGCCAGTCCTGACCAAGCAGGCTTTCCTCTGAGCACAGAAATTTCTCTTCACTCCAGCCTCAGCTGTCACTCCCTGGCAGACTTGGGTGAAGTGAGCTTAGTGTGTGAAGCACCCAGCTCCATGCCACACTCAGCGGTAATCCCTATTGTTCCCTGGGTCTGTTTCTTCATCTGGAACAGGAAGGTTTTCTGCTGGAATCAGCTCTTTTCAAACTGTGGTCAGAAGAGCTTTGGGGATGTCAGTCTGCATCCGCAACAGGATTTGAGCTGAGATGGAAAAGAGAAAGCACACAGATCTTTGTGCTGTCCCTGATATTATCCAGAGCACCATGATTTTTAATCCATTTTACCTACAAGCTTCCTCATGAGACTTTCTCTAAATACACACACACAGGAACAGACTCTTTGGTCTAAAATAATTTTGAAAACCACTGTGATGAATATTGTGAGGTTCTTTCCAACTAACATAGACTATGATTCCAGGCCTGATATTTATTAAGTGAATCACTAAAATATTTGTTGAGTGTCATGATGTCATTCATTGGGTGACACGCCTTGATCTCTGCTCTACCATGTTCATTTTTGGCCGCTGTAGGGAAAACAGATCATAGGGGTATGTGTATGACAGAAATCCCAATATCCTCTCAATCCTTCTATAGCATCAGAGCTCTGAGTGCAATGTGACACATGGCTGAGCAGAACAAATGTTTTCCCAGTTAGCTAGGTGTGGCTAGGTTTGACTAAATTCTGATGGATGCATTAATTCCAAGTGGGCACAGTGTGTGGGTCCCACAGTTAAAGAAAAGAGATGTGTCCTCCTCTTCTCCATTTTTTCCTCCCAGGTGGAGGAACTGAAAGTGAACAGGGTGGTGAGCTATGCTGGTCAATGGAAATACCCTATGGAGGGTGGAGCCACAAAAACAAGGAGCCTGGCTGTCATACAAACCCAGGACTGCATCCCCCCAGGTAGCTACATGAGTGACAAACCAAGCCTTGGCTTGTTTAAGCCACTGTTTATTTGGGTCTCTGTTGGAGTAACTAAATGTATATACACATACCAACTCTGTACTATACATGTGTATCTATATACTAACCGTATACCATATATATAAACTGTAGAGGAGGAAAAAATTATTTTCCCTCTACCCTTTTAGGTTCTTATCTGAGCTACCCCCTGTAATAAAACGACAGATCAACAGAAGAAAGAGAAAGTTTAGTAAAGTGTACATTTCCTGCGTACATAGGAGAGACCCAGGAAAACTGAGTAAAAACTCATTGAAATGGCCCAAGCCATCACCTTAAATATCGTCTTCAGGTACAGACAGAGGTTAGGGGAGGACTTCTCTGGTGGTCCAGTGGTTAAGAACCTGCCTGCCAATGCAGAGGACATGGGTTTGCTCTCTGGTCCAGGAAGACCCGACCTAAGCCCATGTGCCGCAACTACTGAGCCCACGTGCTACAGCCACTGAATCCCATGTGCCCAGAGCCCATGCTCCACAGCAAGAGAAGCCACCACCAGGAGAAACCCGAGCACCCGCACGGAAAAGTAGCCCCCACCTCACTGCAACTAGAGAAGAGCCTACACACAGCAATGAAGACCCAGTGCAGACAAAAATGAAAAGCAAAACCACCTTACAAATGGAAAATGGCCTTGTAAATGTAGATGCCTTTTACAAAATGGCTCACTTTTACTTGGTTTTCAGAGCTTCTCGTAAGTCTGGAATTTCTTAAGAATAACCAGCCTAAAATAATCCATATGCCAAAGGCGGATATTTGGGGGTGACTAACTGCTCCCCTTTGATACTACCTAATGCAGTGGGTAAAAATGGGAACAGAGAGATGAGTTAGAAGATTTTGAAATAGTCCAGGCAAAGGTAATGGTGGTTTGGAGAAAGGTAGTAGATTTGGAGGTGTTAACCTGAAACAATAAAGCAGTCAGTTATTTTACCAGCAAAACTGGTTTATTTGGGCGCATCAGAGAACTGCAATTGAGGACACGCAACTATGGCAAACCACATGCAAGTCCAGTAAGGCAAAGGAGAGGAAATTCTTCTATTGAGGAGGAGGGGGAAATGGGAGGGGCTGTTATAAACAAAAAATCCTTTGTTTGGACTTTATGTCAAAGTATAATAGCTTTTCATTGGATGAGTAACAATAGTCTCATTGGCTGAGCTACTGACAGGTAAGGAGAAAATCTTTTTTCTTCCTGCTGCCAGTTGTAAAGTAGTGTCACTTCCTGTTGGAGATGCAAGATATGCCTCTCTCTCTTTTTTTAAAATAAATAGTTATTTGACTGTGTTGGGTTTCAGTTGCCACCCGTGGGATCTTTGTTGTGCCGCTGGGACCTTCCACTGTGCAGACTCTCTAACTGTGGCATGTGGGCTTAGCTGCTCCACAGCATTTGGAATCTTCGTTCCCCTACCCGGAATCGAATCCATGTGCCCTGCATTGCATGGTGGATTCTCAACCACAGAACAATGGGAGAAGTCCCAAGATCTGTCTCTTCCTACTGGATTCTGCATTGATACCAAGTGGTACGTGTGTGAGAGTGCCTCCTTCTGGCCTCCTGACTCCGTTTTAGTGAGGTTGCCCTCTTATTTTCACAGAGGAGGTGAGAAGCTCAGGTCGTCCAGAAGATATTACAGAGATACAAGAGATGAAATTTGCTGGTCAAGTGAATGTGAGGTATGAGAGAAACAGCAGAGTCATGAATGATCCCAAGATTTGGAAGAATGTACTGCCAGATGGAGAAGACTAGGAGAGAAAGTTCATTTTGGACATGTTAGTTTTGACATTCTAACTAGACATCCTATGTTGACTGAGTCTTTGAATTCAGGCATCAGGATTTCAGAGGAGAGGGAATTGAGTTAAGAATAAAAGCAGAACTTTGGGGCAAAAAATGTAAAGAATAGAATTCCACAGTAAAAATCTGATCAAGCTGCTCCTTTGTCATTTTCTGTAATCGCAAGATGGCTTTTAATTAACTGGCTGTACAGACCACTGGGCACTGGGAAACCCACAGGACAAATTACAACTCTATGCACTTTGGAAAGTGTATCCTTACATCTGAACAGCTCAGCATTCCCAAGGCACATAATTATCTTCTGAGAAAGCTTTCCAGGGTAAATGGGATTTGGAAAAGTTGGGAAGTTAGGCAACTAGATTGTCACCCAAAAGGCAGAATGGAAAGAGTGGTCAGAAGATCTGACTCAGAGTCCTCAACACTCTCTGTGAAGACCTGATGATATGGGACAAGTCATCTAATATCCATCCATCATCTAAATAGACTATCTCCAATGTCATTTCTTTTCTCTTGAATTGCCCACATTCCTTCCTACACCATATGGTTGGATGGTGGCGCAGATTAAATGAAAGAGGAAACCATCTGAAACATAAAAGGCTATAGAGTACAAAAAAAAAAAAAAAAGAAGAGAGAGAGACTAGAAATAAAGGGAGGACTTCCCTGATGGTACAGTGGGTAAGAATCTGCCTGCCAGTGCAGGGAACACGGGTTCAACCTCTGGTCTGGGAGGATTCCACATGCCGAGGAGCAACTAAGCTGTGCGTCACAACTACTGAGCCCCCGTGCCGCAACTAGAGAAGCATGTGAGCCTAGAGCCTGTGCTTCGCAGCAGAGAAGCCGCCACTGTGAGAAGCCCGCACACCGCAATGAAGAGTAGCCCCTGCATGTCACAACTAGAGAAGGCCCAGGAGAAGCAACAAAGACCCAGCACAACCAAAAACAAACACCAAAGGATTTTTCCAAAAGTAATAAAAGGATATTCTCCCAGAAACAAATGGGTAATGGAAAGTTCTTCTGGCATGAGAGTTTGGGGCAATTGATACAGAGGGAGAAAAAGAAAACACATTCTGAGGACTGAACTCTCTAAGGGTTTTGTGAGAGAGACTTAGGGACAATAGTGCAAAGTAGTTTGTGCCTGCTTCTCAGGGTCTAACTGGGACATTTCAAGTCTCAGGTTCAGCGTGGCACCATGGCCCAGTAATACTCGTCTTTCAGGTTTGAGGTTAGACGTCACTTACTTAAGCAGGCGTTCCCTGACCCCATCTCATCTCTACTGCTGATAATATCCTTATTGCTTTGTAATTTTCCATCGTAAATTATACATTCACCATACTCCTTCTCCAAGAGCTTGTCTGTCTTTCCAGCTAAGCTCCGTGATGGCTGACACGACGTCATCTGGCTGACCCTTGTACCCTCAATAGCTTGCTCCACGCGTGGCATTATTCAGTCTCTACAGGAAACTGATGAATGTACTGAAAAAATAAATAAATGAATACACAGAGGACAGGCTGGGGATAAATACTGCGGAAGAGCTTGTAGCCAGGCAAGTACAGACATCAACTGCAGGAGAGTTCCTCTGACATGGTAGGCACTTTCAGACTCTTGTGATTTATTTTGGAAGAGTGAACACACTGCTAAATATAAAATATGGCAGGCCTGAATAACATCTAAAAAAATCCATCACACTCCAAATAATCTCCTTAAGCAACCTTGAATAGAACCAGATTCTCCTAACAGAACAGCATTTCCCATTAACTGGTTGTTGTTCCGTCGGTCAGTCATGTCTGACTCTCCGCGACCCCAGGTACTGCAGCCCGCCAGGCTTCCCTTCTCCATCGCCATCTTCTTCACCATCTCCCAGAGCCTGCTCAAATGCATGTCCATTTAGTCAGTGATGCCATCCAACCATCTTGTCCTCTGTCGCCTTCTTCTCCTCCTGCCTTCACTCTCTCCTGGCATCAGGGTCTTTTCAAATGAGTCAGCTCTTCACATCAGGTGGCCGAAGTATTGGAACTTCAGCTTCAGCATCAGTCTTTCCAATAAATATTCAGGATTGATTTCCTTTAGGATTGACTTGTTTGATCTCCTTGCTTTCCAAGGGACTCTGAGGAATCTTCTCCAACACCACAGTTCAAAAGAATCAATTCTTCAATACTTAGC
This sequence comes from Neotragus moschatus, assembly GCA_006410615.1. NCBI lineage: Eukaryota > Metazoa > Chordata > Mammalia > Artiodactyla > Bovidae > Neotragus > Neotragus moschatus. Next base: position 3,009,835 of record SJYA01000596.1, on the reverse strand, counting down.
CTTCTTTACGGTCCAGCTCTCACATCCATACATGACTACTGGAAAAACCATAGCATTGACTATACAGACCTTTGTCAGCAATGTAATGTCTCTGCTTTTTAATATGCTGCTTAGGTTTGTCGCAAAGAGTAGGACACACCTGAGCAACTGAACTGAACTGAGGTTTGCCTTAGCTCTTTCTTCCAAAGAGCAAGCTGCTGAACAACCATTGACAGGAGAATGTTGTATCTCACCCAAAAAAGATACCCTGCATCCAAGGACAAAGGAGAAGCCCCAATAAGATAGTAGGAGAGGTGCAATCTTATTTAGAATCAAACCTCATACCCACCAGGGATACTCAGAGGGTGCAAACAAACAAAAAAAAAACCTTGGGTACACCAGGACCCTGGGAAAGGATCAGCGACCTTCATAAGAGACTGAGACTGACCTGCCTTTGAGTGTTTGAATGTCTCCAGTGGAGGCACGGGTCAGCAGCCTTGGGGACAGGGGCTCTGGCTGCAGCAGACCTGGGAGGCACAGTGTGTGGCAAAAGTCCTCTTAGAAGAGGTCACCTTTAGTCCCACCATATAGCTGCCAAGCAGATGCCCCACAAACTGGAGAACAATTATACCAAAGAAGTTCTTGCGTAGCTGCAAAAGTTCTAGGGCCCACAGCAGATTTCCCAACCTGGGGATCCAGCAAAGGGACAGAGAAACTCCAGGGAATTTGACTTTGAAGGCCAGTGGGATTTGATTATAGAACTTCTATAGGGCTGAGGAAACTGACCCTTGGAGGGCACAACAAAACCTTAAGTGCACCAGGAGGAAGAAAGGAGCAGTGACTCCACAATAGACTCAGCCAGACTTGCCTGTAAGTGTCCGGGAGTCTCCAGTGGAGGCGTGGGTTGATAGCGGTCTGCCACAGGGTCAGGGCACTGACTGCAACACTCCAGGGAGCCGTGACATGCTAGCATAAGTCCTTTTGAAGGAGATCACCATTACCACCATTACCCCTACCACAATTTGACTTCAGGCCAAACTACAGGGAGGGAACACAGCCCCATCCATCCGCAGAATATTGGATTGAAGATTTACTGAGCATGGCCTTGCCCACCAGAGCAAGAACCAGTTTTCCCCACAGCCAGTCCCTGCCATCAGGAAGCTTGCACAAGTCTCTTATTCTTATCCATCAGAGGGCAGGCAGAATAAAAACCACAATCACAGAAAACTAACCGAATTGATCACATGGATCACAGCCTTGTCTAACTCAATGAAACTATGAACCATGTCATGTAGGGCCACCCAAGATGGATGGGTCATGGTGGAGAGTTCTGACAAAACGTGGTCCACTCTAGAAGGAATTGCAAACCACTTCATTCTTCCCTTGAGAACCCTGTGAACACTATGAAAAGGCATTCACGGGTATCTGTCTCCAATAAGGACATGGTCCCTGAAGTACTTGACTCTCTTGAGGAGGCTGAAGATAATCAGATGCTTGGGAGTTTAAAAGATGCAAAATGGTCTTTTGCAGAGGTTGCTCACTGTCTAGTTCTCAGAACAAGCTGAGTCTCAGGGAAGGAACATTTCCCATATAGCTCCTGGACAGGTCTGTTTGGAACACAGATTGACTTCTCAAAGGATTTGACTTGATTGGGTCTGTAATACTGTAGCCATAGTCTAGCCATAATACTGCAAAGTCATACTTCTCTGAAGAAAGAGCCTGCCTGGGAGCTATGTGTTTGCCACAGTAAAGCCAAAGTTCTGGCACATCAGTGTGTGAGAAGCTCCTTTCCTTGCAGAGAGGAATCAATGACATTGGATGGACCAAAATCTTGTCTCAAATGAATGCAAAGCTCACTTCAGGACTTCCAGCCCTTCTGCCTCTTGCTCCAAAGAACTGACTTTACCACTGAAATTGCTGGCACAGTGAGTTCAGTGACAGACCAGGGGGAGGAAAGAACAAGGGAGGTTGGTCTAGTCAAGGGGGAGCCTTATGCTATGAAGCTTGGTTTTGACACCTGTTGTCTAGGTCGCTCTTCCTCCAAAGATACACTACCATAGTCAGAAGAAGTAAAGTTTGCTAGATTGCAGTCATGTGGGAAAGAGGTATTAATAAGAAATCCATAGTGTGTGTGTGTGTCTATGTGAATATGTAACATAGCTACTTATAAAATATCAATGAACATGTAAGATGCTGAGAATTTACCTGTGCTTCTTCCTCCCCTGGTTTCATGACTAATCTTTTCACCTTGCCAATCCAGCCCACCTATGAATCCTCCTTCCTTACTAACAACTCCACAAAACCTTTTTTTTTAAAAAAAAACAATTATTTTATATTTTATTCCCACCGCTTGTGGTTCTGGGGTCTGACAGGGATCAGTGAGGTGCGAAGTGTTTCTAGCTCAGGGCTTCTGATCTCGGATTTCCATGGTTCCATTGAGATGGTGGCTGCACCTAGAGTCAGCTTTTATACTGACTGTTGGCTGACACCACCACTGGGCTTTCCGCCAGAACACACCCCTCTGTGTAACCAGGCTTCCTCATCATATGACCTCTGGTTTCCAAGAGGGAGGCAAAAGCTCAAGCTTCAGAAGGCATGAGGTATGCCTCATCTATATCCTATTAGTCAAGGAGTTTCAGAGACCAGAAGCAAGGAGAGGGGCCATGGAGCATCACTTCTGGATGGGAGGTGTGTTGAAGAACTTGGAGGCCACTTTTAAAAAGCAGCTGTGCCACGCAGCTTGCGGGATCTTAGTTCCCTGACCAGAGACTGAACTTGTGCCGCATGTAGCAGAAGCTTGACGCCCTAAGTACTGGATTGCCAGGGGATTCCTTAGAAAACCTTTTATTTTTTCTTTCAGTGCTATTATGTTCTTGGTTTAGAATAGTCATTGAGAGGCAATGCTCTGAAATCAGACTTTCTCAGCTTAAATTCCAATTCTACCACTTGCTTCTGTGTGACCTAGGAAAATTAACCTCAATTCTCCCTGTCTCAGCTTCCACTCTGTAAAACGGAGATTAAAATATCTCTAACTACATGGAATTGCTGTGGGAATTAAATAACATTTTAAACAATGCTTGGCATATTGTAACTCCTCAATGATATTCATTATCCTTCTTATAATTATTGCTATTAATATTCATTTGTAGCACTGTTTTATAGTTTAGAAGCATAGCTTTCATGGATTTTATGTAGTTAGTGAAATTTATGGTTTAAATGACAGCTGGATCAAAATGGTTCCTCACCCATTCTCCATTCTAGGGCTTTAAATGTGGCAAGTGAGCTAGGTTGCTCTCAGGATGAACTGGAATGGAAGAAATCAAACTTACCAACCCAATGTCCATATCTCAGAGAAAATCACTATAGCATTAATTAGGCTGCCTTGGGCAGCTACAAATCATGCCCAAACTGGCTTAAGCTAGAAGCAAATGAATTAGCTCACATAGCAGATGTCCAGAAATAGGGTGTGCTTCAGGGTGGATGATTCAGAAATCTCATGATGCTATTTTGGTCCTAGTTTCTTTCCATTTCTCCCCTCTGTCCTTCTAAGTCTGGTTCCCCTTGTGTTCATGCAGTGGTTGCCAATGGGCACCAGGACACCTATTTGCTTTCCCATCCAGTGAGAAAGAAAAAGAGGCTAGATATCCATGAAAGATTCTCAACTGGCATCTCCAAGAGGCTCTCCTCATGACTCAGGGGACTCCCCATATCTACCTAGAAAGGAAGACGGTGTTACCATCATTCTCTCAGGCCCATCAGCTGGGGTGAGACAGATGTTGGAGACTCAGTCCATGATGGCTTCTGTAGGCACCATATGAAAAGGCTTTCAGACGGTGCCAGAACTTACCTACTATGGTCCTTGAGTATCAACAAGTGGGGCTCTTCTGTTTATCGTGTGTGTGTGTGTGTGTGTGTGTGTGTGTGTGTGTGTGTGTGTTCTTAGTTGCTCAGTCACGTCTGACTCTTTGTGACTCATAACTTTTGCCTGGGGGCCTAGACTCATGGGACTCCAGGTGGCTGGTTCTCTGACCCTGGATGGTTGGAGTCTTTTGCTCAGTCCTGACATCCCTTTTATGCATTTAGTTTTCTAATTTGGCGTAGATAACCAGCCCTGCTAGTTTTTTCCCAAGAGACTGGGTCTTTTGAAGTGATGTGTGTACTGCCTTGCCTCAGCCTCCTGGAATGTGACCTCATTCCTTCCCCAGGTCAGTACCCTCGTTAAACAACCTGCCCAGTCCTCGTCCAGCAGGCATCCTGCCAGGAGTGCACTTGACACAGGAATCCCTCTTCAGGGGCTGGGGCAGCCTTTACTGTTTAAGAGCATGGACTTCAAATCAAATAGACCAAGATCCACCTGAATTGTCACTTACTAGCTGTGTGGTCTTAAGCAATTTACTTATCTGTCTGAGACTTGACCTCATCATTTGTAGAGTGGAATTTTAATAACAGTGCCTAATTCATAGCATATTTGTGAGGATTAAATTAGATAATGCATGAGTCTATACCACATAGCCTCAATAAATACTGTTTCAATAAATACCTACTCAAGGATTATTCTTGCTCTTTGGTATGTCATATATTTCTCTGGGATGGAGCAAGGGTAGAGAGAGAGAGCAAACGAGTGAATTCAGTGGCTAAGTCGTGTCCAACTCTTAGCAACCCTACAGACTGCAGCCCGCCAGGCTCCCCCGTCCATGGGACCTTCCATGAAAGAATACTGGAGTGGGTTTCCATTTCCTTCTCCAGGGATCTTCCTAACCTAGGGATTGAACCCACATCTCTGCGTCTTCTACACTGGCAGGCGGATTCTTTACCACTGAGCCACTTAGGAGAGTGAGGGGGGAAAGGGGGATCAGTTCAGTTCAGTTCAGTCGCTCAGTCGTGTCCGAATCTTTGAGACCCCATGAATCGCAGCACGCCAGGCCTCNGAACCCACATCTCTGCGTCTTCTACACTGGCAGGCGGATTCTTTACCACTGAGCCACTTAGGAGAGTGAGGGGGGAAAGGGGGATCAGTTCAGTTCAGTTCAGTCGCTCAGTCGTGTCCGAATCTTTGAGACCCCATGAATCGCAGCACGCCAGGCCTCTCTGTCCATCTCAACTCCCAGAGTTCACTCAGACTCACGTCCATCGAGTCAATGCCTTAAAGGAGGGCATGGCAACCTTCTCCAGTATTCTTGCCTGGAGAATCCCCATGGTCAGAGGAGCATGGCAGGCTACAGTCCATGGGGTTGCAAAGACTCGGACATGACCAAGCAACTAAGCACAAGCATCTACAATGCACCAGGCGCTGTGCTGGCCTGCCTGCTAAACCATGTGACGACTCACATTGTCCTGTGACATTAGTCCCATTTTCCTCTGGGTGGAGTGCTGATTGTAGAGGAGCAAACCTGGGCTGGAATCCAGGCTCTGAAACTCACTCTTCATGTAAATCTGGACAAGGCCCTTCCCCACCATGTCCCCACGAATAGTGGCTGTTCCTATCTAACAGGCTTGCTGCACAGATTGTATGAGTTAGCACTATGTAAAAGAAGCTTAGCCAGACAATGCTCAGCAAATGTGAGCTCCTTAATTCCCATGTGGCCCCTGGTTAAAAGCAGGGCTTGAATGGAGAGAACATGGGGACATGCTGGGAAGAGACCCTCTAGGGCATTGGGATTCTGGGGGGACACCTTTCTCTTACTCCCGAGAGAACAAGGCTGTATAAACATCATGAGTGGACTTCCCGGTTGGGCGGGCAAAAAGACACAGATGGCTGGTCACCTTCATCCCTGGCCTTTCTGGCCCCAGGGCTTGGGAGGTGTGGTAATGATACAGCAGGAAGGAGTTTAGTTCTAAAGGTCAGCACACCTGGGTTTAGCTCTGGCTCTGCCACTTACCAGTCTTGTGACTTTGGTTCAGTCCTCTAATCTCTGTGAGCCTCAATTCCCCATCCAGGTGGGGATAATATCACGTGCTCTCATTATGCATTGTTGCATGGCACACCATCCCAAACATAATGGCTTACAACAGCAATTCTTACCTCTTGGGGTTTGGGGCTGACTTGGTTCAGCTGAGTGGTTCCTGGTGATGCTCTCATGCAGTTGCAGTCAGATGGCAACTAGGTTGGAGTCATCCTAAGTTTGGACAGGCTCAGTATTCACGGTGGCTTTTTCATTCACCTGTCTGGCACCTGGGCTGGGTGGGGAACTCTCTTGCTATTTGGCCTCTCCACATGGCTAGCTGGGACTTCACAGCACACTGANGTTGCAGTCAGATGGCAACTAGGTTGGAGTCATCCTAAGTTTGGACAGGCTCAGTATTCACGGTGGCTTTTTCATTCACCTGTCTGGCACCTGGGCTGGGTGGGGAACTCTCTTGCTATTTGGCCTCTCCACATGGCTAGCTGGGACTTCACAGCACACTGATCTTAAGGTAGTCAGACTTCTCCCATGGCAGCTGGCTTCCCCCAGAGTAAGCATGCTGAGAGATCAAGGCAGAAAGGGAAAGGTGGCTTCTCACCTAGCCTTGGAAGTCCCTCTGGGCCCCTTATGCTGCAGTCCACTGGTTGTAAGTGGGACACGAGGCCAGCCCAGATGCAAGGGAAGAGATGGGGAGGGGTGTCAAAGACAGGCCACCATCTTTAACTCACTGCCCTATGTGTCCCACGCTCTCAGGGCTGCTGCGAAGATGTCGAAAGATGGCATGCTCCAAAGTCCTTAGTGTAAATCATGAAAGAGACGTGAGGTTACTGTTTCAGATCCATCCCTTCCTCTCTGTCCTAAATTGGGCCCTCATCCTCTTTATTCTGCACTGGGGGCCTTCAGAGCCGACTCCTGTCTCCCTGTCAATGCATCCTTCCTAAATGCCACCAGCCTTAGTGATCTCTCCAGATTAAGAGTGCATCTACATCTTCACCCTAGTGGAAACCTGTCATTACATTAGCCCAAGGCCCTCTGTGCTGTGGCTCTCGCTTACCTGTGCAGCCTTGGCTATACTCCAACCCCACAGTCAAACTATACCGTTCCCCACTTCAGTAGCTCAGTGCCTTGGCCTACATCATTATTTCACCCCACAACTCCATTCTCTTTGTACCTCTGCCCAAATCCCCCAATGCTGCATATTATGATACTCTTTTTCTGGAGAACCTGTTGCTACACATCTACCAGCACACTGCTCTGCTGTGCTTAGTCGCTCAGTGGTGTCTGACTCTTTGCGACCCTATGGACTGTAGCCCACCAGGCCCCTCTGTCCATGGGGATTTTTCTCCAGGCAAGAATACTGGAGTGGGTTGCCATGCCCTCCTCTGGGGGATCTTCCCAACCCAAGGATTGAACCCAGGTCTCCTGCATTGCAAGCAGATTTTTTACTGTCTGAGCCACCAGAGAAGCCCAAGAATACTGGAGTGGGTAGCCTATCCCTTCTCCAGGGGAAATTCCCAACCCAGGAATTGAACCCAGGTCTCCTGCATTGAAGTTAGATTCTTGACCAGGGAAGCCCACCAGCACATTACTGTTGTTTATCTCCTATACTAGATTATAATTTCCATGAAGGTAGAGCTGTTATTAATTCTGTATTCCCAGCATCTGTTGCAGCGCCTGATACAACATGTATATTTAATAATGTTTGTTGAATGAATGCACAAATACACAAACCAACTATTGAGTAACAATAATCACACTGAACTGTGAGCTGAGGTCCTCGAAAGCAGAAACTGGCTCTTTTTTCATCTTTTGCATCCAGTAGAGAGCCTGGCCCATAGAAGGAGATCAGGAAATGTTTATAAACAAGAGAATACAGTCTGCAAAGGGCTGGATCCATGTTGACTTCAGCTGCACTCTGATGAGCACCAAAAGACTGGACTGGGCAACTGCTCTGGTAGTTTCAATCATGTGCCAAAGACAGAAACCAGCACTAATGCAGGCAGGGGAAAAGCACTGACCCAGAAGGCAAGGCTGCTGCTGCTGCTAAGTTGCTTCAGTCGTATCCAACTCTGTGCGACCCCATAGATGGCAGCCCACCAGGCTCCCCCGTCCCTGGGATTCTCCAGGCAAGAACACTGGAGTGGGTTGCCATTTCCTTCTCCAATGCATGAAAGCGAAAAGTGAAAGGGAAGTCGCTCAGTCGTGTCCAACTCTTAGCAACCCCATGGACTGCAGCCCACCAGGCTCCTCCATCCATGGGATTTTCCCAGCAAGAGTACTGGAGTGGGGTGCCATTGCCTTCTCCAGAAGGCAAGGCTAAAGTTTTCTAATCCCATTGTAGCTACCTGATCTTGGGCAAGTCACTTCCGCAACCTGGGCCATATTTTTCCTATTGGTAAAATGAAGCAACTAGGGGTAGATGATGGGGTCCGTTCTAACTCACTAACTGTGGTTGAGTTTGTGTCTGGAGCTTCCCCAGGAAAGGCTGCTCTAACGTAGGGTAGGTGTGCGAAGAAGGTGGCTGACCTGGCAGAAATGCCCAGAAACCAAGGCCTTGGTCCCCATTCCAGCCCCTCTTACCTTTCTCTGCCTCGTAATGGTGGCATCTGAGTCGAGGCTTCCCTGAGAGTAATTATAGCGTGTTGGCCATTTTGCCTACTTAAGCTGGACATGGATAGGGTCTCAGCTGGGGTCTCCCACACCGGGGAGGAGCAGGAGACGCTACACACCTGGAAACCTGGGCTCACGTGTGACAAAGCTCTCGGCTGAGTTGGTCGCCCAGCCCCTTGTTTCCCGTTGTCACTGATGCTCCACAGAGGACAGCCTGGCAGCTGAAATCCCCTGAGTGGGATTAGGCTGAAGAGCAGAGGCTAGTACTTATTGAGTACTGTGTACCAGGGGCTGCTCTAAGCTAGGGCTGGCAAACTACACATCTGTGACCCAAATCCTGTTTTTGTGTGGGTATTTGTTTTGTATGGTACATGAGCTAAGAATGTATTTTACATTTTTAAATAATTCTATATTGTCATGTTAGTTGCACAGTCCTGTCTTTGCGACCCCATGGACTATAGCCTGCCAGGCTCCTCTGTCCATGGAATTCCCCAAGCAAGAATACTGGAATGGGCTGCTGTGCCCTCCTCCAGAGGATCTTTCTGACCCAGGAATTGAACCTGTGTCTCCTACATCTCTTGCATTGCAGGCAGATTCTTTACTGTCTGAGCCACCAGGGAAGACAAAATAATTCTACAGATGTCTCTAAAATAGCCTTGTATTTTGCTCCTCAGCCCACAAAGCCTAAAATACTTAACATCTAGCCTTTTACATAAATAGTTTGCTCACCCCAGCTCAAAATTTTAACTTGGATGAACTCTTAGCCCTCACAATAACCTTATGAAGTAGGTTCCTATTATCCCCATTTTACAGAAGAGAAAACAGAGGTGTAAAGAAGTAAAGTGGTTTACTGAAAGTCAAGTAGCCAAAAAAAATGCTCAACCTAAAAGCTGACCATTCAGTTAAGCATTTTATTAAGTTAAGTTTTATTGGGGGATCTTAATGAAAACTATAGCCTGGCAGACAGCCTCTCAGATAGCTCTTGAGGAACTGTTCCAAAAAGGTAAGGGAAGAGTCAGGATATATAGGAGTTTTTGCTGGGAAAGAAAAATTAAAAATAAAGAAAACCCCAAAAAACATGTAATTGAAAATCAAAAGATTAACCACACACACACATACACACAAAAAAAAACAGAACCTCAAATGAATGATTTCAGTGCTTTTCTGTGTATGGGAAGATGTACAGTAAGAATCTGGGCTCATTGAAATAATTTCATAGATACAATGTATGCATCTTAACTATCTAGGGCCAGTATCCAGGGCACAGACTGCTTCCTGTTTTTCTCCATCCTGAATTCCCCTCGGGGTGCACTGTGGGTGTGTGTGGGAGGGCAGCTGCAATAGCTGGTGGCTTGATGGGGAGTAGGGTACAGGGACAAACATTCATTGTTTACTGGAATGGCAAGCAACATTCACTTTCTACATGGTGAAGTCGGTATTTGAACCCAGGCAGCTGGTTTTTAAGTTCTTTCTCAAAATCAAACTGCCTGATGTTTTCACTAACTGGCACTGTGAGCTTTAAGAAGTCATTCCACTATGTCTGTTAACAAGGTGAGGACACCAAACTCTACAGAAATTCTAAATTGGGAATGGGAGAGTCCTTGAGACAAATAAACTCAGGGACTCTGTGGCCTCCACTGGAAACTACACAGTTTAGTGTTTCTGCCTTTGTGCACAGCTGTATTTCTTTGAGAAGAAAACCCACCACTTTTCTGAGACGTGGGACTCCACAATTCAAAATAGATTAGAACTACTGGACTGGCTGTCTTGGAAACTCATTTCCAACTTTAACATCCTTTGATGTTCTTAATTCGGGTTGTCATTTTTGTGCCCCAACTGTTATCTCTTTAGGTTGTCTTTTATGACCAAATGTTATTTATTTCAGGTGCATTTTTAATGCAAATCTTATCTATTAGATTATGTTTTTCTCCTTACCCTCAAAGCATTACATGCTTATTACTGACAACAATGAGAAAAGTGGGAATTCCCTGGTGTTACAGTGGTTAGGTTTTGGCATTTCCACTACTGCAGGTCTGGGTTGATCCCTGATCTGGGAACTAAGATCCCACAAGCTATTCAGCACAGTCAAAGAGAGAGACGGGGGGGGGAGGAAAAGCATATAATCTTAAGAGAAAGTTAGGTTTTCCTACCGATGTATTCAGCAATTCTAGGTGCATAAGCCACATAAGTGGGAAGGGCAGGAACTGTGCTTTATAATCCTTTACTGTAATTATTCATATGTTTCTATGATATTTATTCAATATATTTGCACTGAGCCCCTGCTTGGCAGCCATAATTGTGTGGACTGTGAGCTCCTCAGAGTCAGGGGTTAGCTGCTATTTGCGTTTTATCCTCCCAGCCTTGTACAGGGGTGGTACATGGTGGGCACTCAAAGGGTTGGAATGAATTAATGAGGCTGACTGACTGGCTGAATGGATGGTGAATGGATGTACAGGAAGCCATCATGTGGGTGGGAAAAGGAGGTGCCGGGTCCCAAGCAGGTTGGTTCTGTTGGCTCCCAGTTGCCTTCTAATCAGCAGACTCTGTGTTCTTAGAGAAGCTGTTGAGGGCAGACCTCATTTTCCCATCAGTCATGAGTTGAAAGGTTATAGCTGAAGTTAGCTGACAGAGCCAGGACTTCCCACATGAATCCAAAGAAATGAGTCCAATTTCTTGCATCCTACTTAGGCCAGAGAACAATAAGGGCTTTCTGGCCCTTTGTCTTGGACCTGTACATCCCCACACTGGGGAACAATGAGATCCCCTCTGCCCTGCCTGTATTTTCTCCTTCAACTTCTGAACTTCTCCCTTGTCCCGCTCCTCCTCGCCTCTACTTCCGTCCCTGGTGTGAGTCTAGTGACTCACAACTGCTGAGAGCATGCTCAGCTCCTGGGACAGACATTTGCAAATGATACATCCCCTGATAAGGGGTTAATATCCAAAATATACAAAGAAAGTCAACATTTAAAAAAAGTGAAAAATGGGCAAAGGATCTGAATAGACATTTTTACAAAGAAGATATACAAATGGCCAACTGATACATGGAAAGGTGCTCCACGTCATCAACGTCAGGGAAATTCAAATCAAAATCACAATGAGATGTCACTTCACATCAGTCAGAAGGGATACTGTCAAAAAGATGACAATTATTGGCAAGGAAGGGAAGGAAAGAGACCCTGTGCACTGTTAGTGGGATTTTAAATTGGTACAGCCACTATGGAAAGCCAAATGGAGCCACCCCAAAAAATTAAAAATAGAACTACCAGAACTAGTTTTACTTCTGAGTATCTACCCAGAGAAAACAAAATAACGCTATTACAAAGACGTGTTTCCAATGATCACTGCATTATCTACAATAGCCAAGATATAGAGGCAACCTAAGTGGCCATGGATATGAACAGGGACACTCAGTGAATGGATAAGGAAATAGATACATATTAGGTATATACACAATGGAATATTACTCAGTCATAAAAAGAATGAAATCTTGCCATTTTTAACAACATAGATGGACCTGATGGGTGTTATACAAAAGAAACAAGTCACACAGAGAAAGACAAAACTGCATAACCTCACTTATGTGGAATCTAAAAATATCTTTAAAAAACAGGGACTTCCCTGGCAGTCCAATAGTTAAGAGTCTATGTTCCCAACACAGAGTTCAATCCTTGGTCCAGAAACTAAGATCCCACCTGCACAGCCAAAAAAAATTACAAAAAAATAAAACAGAAAACCCAGGGAAAATGGACTCATAGAATCAGAGAATAAGCAAGTCATTGCCAGAAGTGGGGGAGAGGGGCAGGTGAATAAAATAGATACACGGGATTAAGTGGTATAAACCTTCAGTTATATATTAAGTCATGGGGATATAATATATGGCATAAAAAATATACTATAATAACTTTATATGGGGACAGATTACTAGATTTATCATGGTGATCATTCCATTATGTATGCAAATATAAAATCATTATGTATGCAAATATAAAATCCTTATGTAATACAGTTGAAACTAACATAATATAGCATGTCACCTATATTTCAATTGAAATTTTTTAAAAAAGACAAATAGGCAAAGAGGAGCAGAAGTACAGACAACAGAGAAGACTGGGTACTTGAAGCTGTAGAAAGGACAGCTCAAGAGCCAAGAAGAGCATCTACAGCTAGGAAGAGCAGAAGGTTCTGTCCTGCTCTCCAGCTTTGGCTACCAACATGCTCTAGGCTGGACTTCCTTCACCTGCACAGTACTGATAATGTCTTATCTGTTTTTCTATAAGGGTGAATTCAGCCAAGATGTCAGAGCGCAATACTATCCACTGTTGGATAAAATCTAACCCGTATCATTACTTGGATTCAGTTGAGGGACAACTTTTTTGTTTAAGTATTTTTAAAAATGTGGATCATTCTTCATTGAATTTGTTATAACATTGCTTCTGTTTCATGTTTTGGCTTTCTGGGCCTGAGGCATGTGGGACCTTAGCTCCCAAATCAGGGGTCGAACTCACACCCCCTGCACTGGAATGCAAAGGGAGGGGTCCCTGAGAGATGATTTTGATGCCTTCATTTGGCAGCTGTAGAAGAACAAGGGGTTGGGATGTAGTTTGAACTTGTACATCACGTGTGGTGGGGTTGAAAACCTGTGGGTTTGGAAAGTTCACACGCTCTATAGCAGCTCGGTGTAAAACAAAGAGCATAATCTCAAAGCCAAAAGAATGTGAATTCCGGCTTTGCCATTTACTGTTGATATATTCTTGGGAAAGTGTCCTTTTGCCTGAGTTTTCATAAGTAAGAATAACAGAACATACCTCATTTAGATGTTGCAAGGATAAAGAAAACACATGTTGAGAAGCTGACCGTGACAGCCTCTCAATAAATTGCCGATATTATAAACACTGCCCAGGAATCATGTGTTCCTAGAAAAGAGGAAATTGGTAGCTGAGTAAAGGACAGTTTGAATTACATCCACCTTCCTAATCAAAGTAGAGAGGTTAGACAACAGGAACAAGCCCTCTGCATAGCTTCCCAGGGATCCTCTGCTGGCAGCAACCCAGTTACATGACATCATTTGCTGAACTGGACCACTGATGGAAACATCACAACCCAGGGGGTGAGGCTGGCACAGAGGCAAGGATGAGGGAAGAGGGATGTCTCTCCTAGACAAAGACAAGGGAAGAGGCAGAAAGAGACGGGAGGAGAACGGGGGGACAGAAGAGCTGGCTTCAAATACATATCTGAGGAACCATGAAGTGGAGGGTGAAAATCATTTACTCTGTAGTGCTCTGAGAATGGAAATTTGCATCAGTATGTGAAAATTACAGAGGCATAGAATTTTCCTAAATATGATGAGGAACATTCTCATAAAGATTCTCAGGGCTGGAATGAGTTGTCTTGTAGGGGAGAATGGATGATTCACCAGCCCAGATAATGCTTAAGTACCTGTTAGGGAATTGGAGAAAAGATTTCTTTCTTTGGGTGGGAGACTGGGATAAATGACCTCTGAAATCCTTTTCAATAATTCTAAGAAGCATCATTTGGATCAGGCTTGCCCAGAAAAGCAGGTTAGTGTGGGGGTGAGACCTCGCACCACCTGCCCCCAACTCCAGAACAGCTAGAGGTGCTAAGAAACAGCATACACCTACATTCCTCTCTATGAGGAATCACACATCACCTGGCCAGCTCAAGGAAAGGAAACACCAACACTGTGATTCATAAACGTGGGGTCTGGGAAACCTGGCTGCCTGGGGAATGTTGTGACAACATTGCCCAATCTCTCATTTGTTGCCAAGTCTCACCGGAAACTGATACACTCAAAAGCCAGTGAGATTAACTACACAGTTACTAAACATAGAACAACCATATGATCCAGCAATTTTACTACTGACCACATACCTTGCTGCTGCTGCTAAGTCACTTCAGTCATGTCTAACTCTGTGCGACCCCATAGATGGCAGCCCACCAGGCTCCCTCCTCCCTGGGATTCTCCAAGCAAGAACACTGGAGTGGGTTGCCATTTCCTTCTCCAACGCATGAAAGCGAAAAGTGAAAATGAAGTTGCTCAGTTGTGTCCGACTCTTGGCGACCCCATGGACTGCAGCCTACCAGGCTCCTTCGCCCACGGGATTTTCCAGGCAAGAGTACTGGAGTGGGGTGCCATTGCCTTCTTCGGCACATGCCTTGAGAAAACCATAATTCAAAAGGACACATGCACCCTATGTTCACAGCAGCACTATTCACAATAGCCAGGAGATGGAAGCAACCTAAATGTCCATGGACAAATGATGGAGAAAGAAGATGTGATACACATATCCAAGGGACTATTACTCAGCCAATAAAAGGAACATAATAGGGTCATTTGCAGAGATGTGGATGAACCTAGACTGTCATACAGAGTGAAGTAAGTCAGAAGGAGAAAAACAAATATATTGATACATATGTGTGGAATCTAGGAAAATAGTAGAGATGAAGCTATTTCCCGGAGAAGGCAACAGCACCCCACTCCAGTACTCTTGCCTGGAAGACCCCATGGACGAAGGAGCCTGGTCTGCTGCAGTCTATGGGGTCGCAAAGAGTCGGACACAACTGCGCGACTTCCCTTTCACTTTTCTCTTTCATGCATTGGAGAAGGAAATGGCAACCCACTCCAGTGTTCTTGCCTGGAGAATCCCAGGGACGGGGGAGCCTGGTGGGCTGCTGTCTATGGGATCACACAGAGTCGGACACAACTGAAGTGACTTAGCAGTAGCAGAACCTATTTCCAAGGCAGGAACACAGATGAAGACATAGAGAATCAACATGTGGACACTGGATGGGAAGGGGAGGGAGGCATGAATTGGGAAACTGTGATGGACATATATACATACCACGTGTGAAACAGCTAGTGGGAACCTGCTATAAAGCACAGGAACCTCAGCTCAGTGCCCTGTGAAGATCTAGATAGGCGGGATGGATGGGGGCTGGGAGGGGTGGGAGGGAGATTCAAGAGGAAGTGGGTATATGTATACACATAGCTGATTCACTTCACTGTATAGCAGAAACTGAAACAACATTGTAAAGCAATTACATTCCAATAAGAAAAACAAAGTTACTAGGTGGCTTTTCTCCAGTGCGAAAGCCCTGGGGGAAGAAGTCAGCTACTTCTATAAGAAGAGATCTGAATGAGATGGGAGCCAGCTAGGGTTTGCAATTTGTGGCATGGAAATCATGACAAGATCATGAAAAGAAGATGGTGAGTAGCAGATACGGAAATGACCATGACACAGAGTTTTCGGGTGAGAATGCAGTCAAAAAACAAGCAGAGTCACAGACGTCATAGCCAACCTCTCTTTTAGGAAAAGGAGTTAAGCCCCACCCAGATGAGCACACGCAAACAAAGAAATATGTTGTCTTGCCAGAAAAGTGAGAAATCAGATTCCATTCCCTCGGCAGCTGGGTCCCAAAACACAGTCAGTTCGCTAGCCCAACATCTTCAAACTACTCTCACTCATTCAAGACTTCAGAAAGAGAACAAACTGTGCCATGGAAAAGCGCAGCTCATGTTCAAACCCCTCCCCTACTGATTTCTCACTGAGTGACCTTAAGCCTCAGCTTCCTAATCAGATGAATGGGGACAAGAATAGTTCATAGAATTGTTGGGGGGATTATACAGAATTTTATTTATAAATAATAAATAAAAGCATAAATAAATAAAAGCATTAAAGTGCCTGACACAATGTTGGTGATAAATAACTGCCAGTTCATATGAATAAGAAAAACTATGGAAATGGAAAAAAAAAACCAAAAAAACAGGTAGAAGCAAAAACAGAAAATTTTACACCAAATATTTCCTCCAAAACTTAATTTGAGGGATTAACTAAATTTTTTTTATTATAAACATTTTCACAATAGCAAACAAGAAAATACAGAGTTCCCATTGCCTGGCTCTTTTGAATTCTAATAGTCTGCAATACTTGAGTTGCATTTTTAAAGAAATGAAGCATTGAAAATAAGAGTCCTGTACCTCTTGGCTCCTTGATTCTCTGCACCTTGTCCCCAGCCCCTGGGATGACTTTCCGTTCTTTCTATGGTTCGTTTCTTGGAGCCTCTGTCCTCTTTCTACCCAGTGATCATCACAGCCCCTTTCTCTCTGTAGTTTCTGCATTCTGGCTGGCAGGACCACTTGATTCCTCCAGGACTCCAGGCTCCCTCTGAGGAAGAAGAGAAACCCTGAGCAACCTTCAGGCACTGTCCACCATTCCAATGGCTGCTCCTTATGGAGCCTAAAGCTGACGCTGGTCAGGCCAAAAATAAGAGTGAGGGCTCTCCCAACACGGTGCTAGGCAGCTCCACAGACAGTACACCACTGAATCCTCACGTCTATAAGACGCAACCATTATCCCTGTTCTATAGGGAAAGAACAAGGTGAAGCACCTGCTCCTAGCCTGGCAGCCCAGAATTCAAACGGAGGCTGCTTTTTCAGCAAAGCAGAGACATCAGTGACCACTTTTACTCCAGTGCAAGAGGAACGAGTGATTAGCGGCCTAAGCCCTAGCGTTTCCAGGTGTGAGCTCACTGGTGAGGCCTACACAACTTTAATAGCTATTTCGTGCTCTTCACAAAACCAGAACTTTCTAAAAAGTGTTTGTATAATTAAGGGAAAGGAAAATAATAAAAGACAACCCGAGGAACAGGAGATGAGACTCTAACCCCTTCAGGCTTTCAGTTCCCTTCCATCTTAATCGACATGCGCGTCTGTAGTCAGGAGAGCTGGATTCTGACCTGGCCTCTCTACCTACAAGCGTGTGACCATGAACAAGCCCTCTTCCCCTCCGCAGGTCTCTGTTTCCACATCAGCAAAATGGGGGTAATAATATCTCCTCTACCTTCCCCGAGGGTGGTGAAGCTGTTCCAACAGAAAATGGGAGTAGACATGCTAACACACTCTAGATCCTCTCTAGATCCTCTGCGTATTCTTGCATCCGGTGGGGGCGGGGCAATGATAAGGGTTCTCGGGCAGCTCCCCTCCCTAACACCAGCTCCATGGACGGTCCTGTCAGCAATCCACGCAATCACCAGCTTTGCCCTTTTATGATCTTAAAGCATCCTCACATTCCTGAGAGGGCTGATAATAATAGCTAAGATTAATTCCACCTAGAATATGCCAAACACTCTGTTGTTTTTCTATATTCTTTATCTTGAAACATTAAAATAACTATGGATGATAAGTATTTTATTAATAAACACACTTTTATTTTTGTGTTTTGTTTTTGTGAATCACCTCCTTGAATATAAAACTGATGTGTTGGTATTGGTCTAATACCAAGGAAAACCAGAACATCAACAACAGATTAGAAAAGAGAGTACCAGAATAGATGAAGCATGAGGTTCAGCGGAGGGGGAGATCATGTTCTCAGTAATAAGATGGGAAGTCATCCTTTTCCCAGATGTTGGGGAAATGTAGGCATTATTATCCCCATTTTATAACTATGGAAATTGAGACTCAGGGAGGTGAAGTAATACACAGACAGTAAGTGATGTAAAACCAGAATTGGAGGCAAAGTCTTACTACAGAGCTAAAGCTCATTTTCTTTCAACCATACTACACTGATTGCCTCCAGAATCTTTGTCTATTCTAACCCTCGTCAGACTACAACTTCCCTTCCTACAGTTATTAAGTCTGAAAGTGAAGCTGCTCAGTTGTGTCCGACTCTTTGTGACTCCAGGGACTGGGGCCTGCCACACTCCTCCATCCATGGGATTTTCCAGGCAAGAATACTGGAGTGGGTTGCCATTTCCTTCTCTAGGGGGTCTTCCTAACCCAAGTATGGAACCCAGGTCTCCCGCACTTCAAGCAGACTCCTTGCCGTCTGAACCAGCCTGGGATAAGAGCAAAAATAGCACTCAGGTATCATTACCTGGTCTTCCTTGAAATGAGGTGCTAGGAAGGTAGGTTAAGGTGGGGATAGAGGTTTGTGGCTGGGGTAGGTGATGAGAATTGGCCCAGAAGGGAAATACTGGAATGGTCAACAGGAACATACCTAGGAGTATATGTTGACACTACAATACTCTGGGCACAATTCAACATTAATTAAGCTAATAAATAGATTACTGAATACCTAACACATGCTGGCACTGGGGCTACAGTGCTCAGATGTGGTTCCTGCCCTGATATACTCTTGTGAATCCTGAATTCATAGAACCCTTTTGTTAAATATTTAAAAATTAAAAAATAAAAAACAGAACTAAAGCTAACACATGGTATTTTGCAGACCTAGGTGGGAAACAAAGAATGAAGTGGATATCAGAGCTGGGGCTTCTCTTAATAAACCCATCTTGGTGTTTGTGTGCTTGTTAGGAAAAATCTGCCAGAACCACAGAATTTAAGAAAGTGTGTGTGGGGTGGGGAATAGGACAAGGGGCAAGTCATCTTTGCTTCTCTCCATCTTCCATAGAAGTTACTGAGGATAGACTCCCGTTTATCCCCTTCTTTCCAACACATAACATGGCTGGAAAAGCCAGAGGTTTGGAGACAAAGCATTAGCCCACACAAGGCCCAGGCATTGGGGCTGTCCTAGCTAAGTAGACACCATTGTATACAATCCTCAGCTCTGAGACCCTTTTCCCTTCAGCTTTCCTTTTGCTGGTCTGGGACCTATTGGAATATAAAGCAGGTGGCTTTCAGTTATAGGGGATTGTGGCTACCTAGTCAGTAGTTAGAAGAGTGAGAAGATAGATATTTAAATACTAAAAAGGCAACCTACTATTTTTATGGTATCTTACAGCTTATAAAGCTTTGGCATCTACCATCTCATCTATTTACACTGGATCTTCAGGATGATTTATGAAGTAGAGAATTGCTATTATCTCCATTTTAGCAGGGAGATGATCAAGTCCAGAAAAGTTGGTGTTGTCATTCTGGTGTTAGAAGAAATACAAAAGCACAGAGAAGGGGCATCATCCTGACTGCAGCAAGAGGATCAATCAGGGAAGGCTTCCTGGAGGTGACCCAAGAGCTGAGTGTAAAAAAAAAAAATCCATAAAATAGTTGAAGGAGTGAAGAGTCTAGGTAGATGACTTCACAAAGGTTTGAAAATATTACGAAGCCTGGAGAGACAAGACGAAGCAAGATAAAGACGGTGATGGTGGGGACCATGACAATAGCTAACACTTACCTACGCTTACCAAGCTTGAATAATGTTAGAACACACACTGTCCTAAGTGGTTTATTTAGGCTTATTTACACCCATCTTGTTAAGATACTTTTAATTCTCACACCCATCTTGTTAGATACTTTTATTATCCCATTTTATTTACAGATGAGGATAGGAAACTAAGGCACAGAGAAGTTACATAATATAACTTGAGAAATATGGCTAAAATCACATATGATCTTGTGTGCTAACTTAAGAAGTATGAGTTTCATCCTAAGAGCCAAGGGCACCTCCCACTCTGTGCATGAAAGATTCTCAGCAGAAAGAAGATGGGCACAGATTTGTAATGTTGAAAGCCTTCTCTTGTTCAGGGTGGACTGGGTGTTGAGGAGGGGAAAACTGAGGAGGCTCCTGGTTCAAGAACCTAAACAGAGACAGTGGGAGTAGAGAGCAGAATGACAGTTTCTTGTGGGTAAGAAACTGATCCCCACATGTTTCTGCTTTCTCTGCCTGTAAAGGCAGAATAATATATATCCACCTACACGCCTCAGGAATTGCTAGATAATTAATGGGGTAGAAACACATGTAAACATGTGTTAAACAACACCCTGGACCACGACTGGTATTCTTTAAATGCTGAGCATATAAAATGTGCTCTGACGGGAGGAGCCGGGAATAATTACAGTTTGCTAATCATTGTTAATTTTACCACAGATTTGAAATCCTGAACTTTCTCAATGATTCAAAAAAGAGATGGCAACACTTGCATCCCATCCCAGTAGCCACACAGAAGCAGACAAGTAATTTCTCACAAGCTCCATTCGTATTTGCAGTGGTTCAGCTACTTACATGGGGCATAGTGAAAGAAAAGCAATGATTTGTTCTTTTAGAATCAAATTACACAAGGAACTCCTTATAGTCTTGCTGGTTCTTTGAAAGAATGTGTTCCTTTTCATCTCCCTATATTGACTATGTGCCTAAATAGTCCCAGTTTGCTGTGTTTGAAGGAGAGGGGGGAAAGTGTTTAACAGAACTTCTAATATCCTGGCCACCAGGACACTTGGATTTTAACTGAGATATGGCAACAGACCTGTTTCTAAACCTTCCTTCAGATTCGGCACCACTATTTCCATAAGCACTTATTTAAGGTCTCAGAACAGCCAGGCAGAGTTGCAAAGGCATCTCCAAGGAATCTGAGGAAACTGTTGGCCCGGCGACTTTAAATTCTCTAAGCCTCACCTACACCACCTATGGAATGGGTCTGATAGACAGTGAATACCTGTCAGGACCTGATGTGAGGATGGGATGTTTGTGTACTATAAACTATATGCTGCTGCTAAGTCACTTCAGTCGTGTCCAACTCTGTGCGACCCCATAGACGGCAGTGCACCAGGCTCCCCCGTCCCTGGGATTCTCCAGGCAAACACTGGAGTGGGTTGCAAACTATATAAATCCATGCTATTAAGGGAACTGTAAGACTTAAGGGAGTTCGATCCCTCGGTGGGGAAGAGCCCATGAGGAGGGCATGGCAACTCACTCCAGTACTCTTGCCTGGAGAATCTCATGGACAGAGGAGCCTGGTGCGCTCCAGTCTAGAGTTGCAAAGAGTAGGACGCGACTGAAGCGACTTAGCACGCAAGCAAGGGACTGAGAAAAGAAGCGAGGAAGTGAAAGAATTTAAGGAGGGCCAAGGGCTGGAACAAAACCTGACAGTCCCACGCCATCCTTCTCAATACAATTTCCGAGAACTCCAGCCGGGGAGAGCGGCCTGGACGCCCAAGGTCCTCGGCTGGAGGCCGCGCCTAGGGCGGGTCCCTTCTCGGGTGGGGCCGCGCGGGCCAGGGGCGGTACTCCGCCCCCCCCCTCGCCCCCCGCGCTCAGCCGAGTATCGGTTTTCCTTTCCCAGGCTTTCGGTCCAGAGGAGACGGGACAGCCTCCGCCTCCGTGATCCTATCGCGGGCGGCGCAGGGCCGGCTGAGCCTTAGTGAGAAGGGGACGAGAACCCGGGGAGGGGCGGGCGGGGTATCTATCACCCAAATACCAGCGGGTGAGTCGGCGGCCAAACCAGCCCGGCAGGTCCGGCGAAGTATAAGAGCTGGAGGGAGCGGCGGGCAGCAGACGCCTGGATACCGTCCCACACGCCGGAGCCGGAGCCCTGCGGAGTCTCCAGTCCTCGCCAGCCGGCGCCGGGTTCTCGCTCCTCCGCCCCACCATGGCCCGGGGCCCGGGCCTCGCGCTGCCGTCGCCGTGGCTCCTGATGCTGGCGGCGGTGATCGGCCACGCGGCCGCGCAGAACCAGTGCGTGTGTCCCACCAACAAGATGACCGTGTGCGACGAGCGCGACCCGAGCGGCCGCTGCCAGTGCCGCGTGCTCGGCTCGAACCAGGCGGTCAACTGCTCCACGCTCACGTCCAAGTGCCTGCTGCTCAAGGCGCGCATGCGCGCCTCCCACAGCGGCCGCGCGCTGGTGCGGCCGAGCGAGCACGCGCTCGTGGACAACGACGGCCTGTACGACCCGGACTGCGACCAGCAGGGGCGCTTCAAGGCGCGCCAGTGCAACCAGACGTCGGTGTGCTGGTGCGTGAACTCGGTGGGCGTGCGCCGCACCGACAAGGGCGACCTGAGCCTGCAGTGCGACGAGGTGGTGCGCACCTACCACATCCTTATTGACCTGCGCCACCGCCCGGACGACCCCGCCTTCAACCACTCGGACCTGGACGCCGAGCTGCGGCAGCTCTTCCAGCAGCGCTACCTGCTGCAGCCCAAGTTCGTGAGGGCTGTGCACTACGAGCACCCTACCATCCAGATCGAGCTGCGCCAGAACTCGTCGCAGAAGGTCGCCGGCGAGGTGGACATCGGCGACGCCGCGTACTACTTCGAGAGGGACGTCAAGGGCGAGTCGCTGTTCCTAGGCCCCCGCGACCTCAACTTGCGCGTGGGCGGACAGCCCCTGGTCCTGGAGCAGATGCTCATCTACTACCTGGACGAGAAGCCCCCCCAGTTCTCCATGAAGCGCCTCACCAGCGGCCTCATCGCCGTCATCGTGGTGGTCGTGGTGGCGGTGGTCGCCGGCGTGGCCGTCCTGGTGATCACCAATCGGAGGAAGTCAGGAAAGTACAAGAAGGTGGAGATCAAGGAACTGGGGGAGATCAGACAGTAACCGACCTTGTAGGTACCGGCAGGGCTGGGGTGGGGTAGGGTGTCGGATTTCAGCAAGGTTCCAGACCCAAGTGAGTCAGTCACCCTTCTTGATTCCTGGCCCCCCGCAGGAGACATTTCTCTCACGTTCCTGCCTCCCCCCCGCCGCCACCATATTTAATAGATCCTGTTCTCAGGGTTACCTCGCTTTCTGACTTCTGTCCTGAAGAAAGCATTTCTAAAATTTCTTCCCTTTGGGTCCAGCCAGAAACCTGACTCCAAGAGTTAAGGGAAGTTTGGCATAGGCTTATGTATAAGAATTAAGTGTCTGTATGACAACCCAGCCTGGTTTACAAATGCGGAAATCCATGCTGAAGGCTTAAACGCTTTTAGCTGAGAAACAGCTGCTGTCTTGGGTTTAAGTTATTTCATTAGCTCCACTTGTCTCCTGGCCTTCCTGATGAGGAGTTTGCTAATTGGGCCCATGTTGTATCTTCATTTCCCATCGTTTGTATTACTGACCACACATGCTTGTCACCGGGAAAGAAGCCTGTCTGAGCTGCCTGCACACATTTTAGATGTCTTTATTTGAGGACAGACTTTGGCCCAGAAACTCAGCATCTGTTCTTCAATTTGCCCTGATTACAGCTGATACTAGTAATGTTTCTTTTGTAAAATGTTTGTACATAGGTTGTCTTTGATAATGTTGTTGTGATTTTTTTTAAAAAACAAACATGAATTTAATAAAATATGGAAAAGGCACAAACCAAAAGATGGAATTTGTGAAAACTTGCTCCAGATTTATCTGATTTGGGACTGCTCTAATATTCTGTGACTCAGATTTCTTATTTCAAATTCTAACACTTCTTAGCAGGATGGACCTTTTCCCATAGCCACTCTGGTATTTCTGAGATCCCTGAGCGGGCCAGTGTAAACACAGGTGTTTCTAAATAAGGTTGTTTGGAAACCCCCTGCAGGAGGGTAAGTCTGAGGGAACCGCCTAGAACCAGCCAGTGTTATTAGGAAAGGGGACCAGCCTAAGGTTATCACCAAATGAGAATTCTCCCCTGGAGAAGAACTTTGAGTTAAATGACTTTCCCACATGGGCACAGCCAGTCTGTAGCGGGCTTGTGCTCTGGCTGTGTGTGGGTATATGCCCACGTAGTCTGTTTTCCTAAGATTTTACTAGTAAGGTGCTTTAAAAACTTACTGCGTTTTAGCTGCAAAAAATCTTGTCTCACATTTATCTTCTTGTTTTTACTCATTCACGCTTATTTATGTGAAGCAGGGTGTGTTAGAAGGTCACTGTGGGGTAGCCTAGTGGTAAAAAAGTTACTGCAGTTCCTGGGAAGTTGCTGCAACCATGGGCATGTCCAAAGGATGGAGTGGCACATCCAACCCCAAATAGCTAGGTCCAGGACCTCAGTTTCTTCCCCAGAATACATCTCACATTCCTCCCCTGACTTGCACTCTGGTCTATGCCTGCCCCTCGAGAATGAAGCACCAGTAAGATTTGGGGTTAGGGGAGCTCTAAGCTGCTGCCTGGGCAGCTTGGGGCCATGACTGATGTGTGCTGAAAGAATGATACCTTATGGTCCCCAGAGTCTCTTCAGCCTGCAAGCACTCCTGCTAAGGGAAGGCTCCAAACATTCTTTCAGGTGAAAATGGGGCTTAACAAGGGGAGAAGGCTGATGTAGGCTGGCTGTGGAAAGGACAGCTGACGTGCCTGAGGTTAGAAGGAGAACCACTTCCCACCCCTCACCCACCCTCCGCACCCCCACTCCCCCATCACTGAAATACCTTAGCTAAAGAGACCTTGGCAATCGCCTCCATCCTAACCTCTCATCTTTCGGATGAAAGGGTGAGTGACTTCTCAAGATTAATGTTTCTGTGACCCAGCTGAAACTAGACAGATTCTTGATTCCTCATCCAGTATTCTTTTCGCTGCATCACACTGCCATTGTTTCAAGAGTCACTTCAGAAAACTATCACTTGACTGCCCAGAAAGTAAACAGATTAAGGGTTGAGTGGGCGCTGAACAAAGGAAAAAGTTCTGAGCAACCCCATTCTTCATCAGAATGTGGCTTTTGAATAATTTCTAAATGTCTGCATTAATTCTGGGCTGAGTCATTGATTGCACTTTATTTACAGTTTGTAAAGCACTTTCACTTGGATCATCTCTGAGGCGCTGGCTTACTGACAAGAGCTGACAAACCTGGGTTCAAATCCCACTGTACTGGGCAATAAGTCACTTAACTGTCCAGTTTCCTCATTTGCTAAAAACTACAAATCTCTATGATAAAAATTAAATGAAGGTAATTGATAGGAGTGCCTAGAACTTGGTGTCCAGTTTTTCCTTCTCTTACAGATTAGGTCCCTCGTAGCTCAGTTGGTAAAGAATCTGCCTACAAATGATTCCTGGATTGGGAAGATACCCTGGAGAAGGAAATGGCAACCTACTCCAGTATTCTTGCCTGGAGAATCCCATGGACAGAGGAGCCTGGCCGGCTACAGTCCATGGGGGTCACAAGAGTTGGGCACAATTTAGCGGCTGAACCACCATGGATTATGTTCATTTCACATGTCAGAAAACTGAGGTCCACAGAGGCTGAGGCTGAGTGACTCATGATCACACATCTTCCATGTGCCAAAGCTAGAATGTAGAACCCTTGTTTCAACTTTCTAGCCCAGGTTTCTACCCCAGGCACCAAGCAGGTTCAGTGCCTGTGTGCTCAGTTGCTAAGTCATGTCTGACTCTTAGTGACCCTGTGGACCGCAGCCCACCAGGCTCTTCTGTACATGGGACTTTCCAGGCAAGAATACCAGAGTGGGTTGCCATTTCCTCGTCCAGGGGATCTTCCCCACCCAGGGATCGAAGCCAGGTCTCCTGTGTCTCCTGCATTGCAGGTGGATTCTCTACCCACTAAGCCACTTGGGAAGCTCCAGCAGGTTGAGACATCTTTCCTATTCACTTCTTCCAAGGAAGAGCTCCTCATACTCTGTTCTGTACTCAGCTCACTTCTGTCAGTCACAGAACTATACTATCCAGAATTGGCTCTCTCCAGGGGTTTACCACCAGATTCTTCCCTCACCACCCCCCAACCCCCAACTTAACATTAACAATTTTGAGCTCTAGCCTGGGGCCCCATTTGACAGGAATGTGAAGAGCAGGTATGATTCACCTTGCAGGTCACAACTTGTCTTCTAAGCCCTGCAGGAGGTTCATTTGATTTCCTTGTTTTGGTCACCAGGGCTGTCTCCACTCTTGCTATTTCCTAAATTAGAGCAATTTTTTTGGACCCGCCTCATGTCTTGTGAGATCTTAGCTCCCCACCCAAAGATTGAACCCAGGCCCTCAGCAGTGACAGCATGGAGTCCTAACCACCTAGACTACCAGGAAATTCCAAGAGCAATTCTTTAAATCACATACTTTTTACCTGCTTACATACTTTTGGCATCAGCTTTTTTTGAATAGAATCACAACGTTAGAGCTGGAAAGAGGATCATTTAGTCCAACAGTCCATTTTCTGGATGAAGAAACTGAGGCCCAGAGAAGAGAATGGGTTTACCCAAGTCTTGCAGATAGTGTTTGAGCTACCCTATAGCTCTAATACCCTGACTTCTGTCTTGTCTAATGTCTGTTCCACTTGTCTCCCTAATCTCCTCTTTATTTTCACTCTATCATTTTTATTCTTAAATTGTAGTGCGTTTCCTTTAGTTTCTTAATATCACTTAAATGGGAGCGATACTTTGGTCAAGTGTAAAATGTATGGGCTTTGAATTTATCTGGCCTTTCAGACCTCTTTTTTTCTTGTTTGTAAAACAAGTGAGTCACGTCTACCATGCTTGGTTTTAAAGATTAGACATAAGAAAAGATTGAGTACATATTTAGTAAATGATCAGTCTTGAAAGAATGACAGCAAGACCCCTCAAGATCCAAATAACTAACTAGTCACAGTTGAACTCTCTCCAATGCAATGCATACAGCACTTTCAGCCTACTTCCCTAGAGGGACTTCTCTGTCCCTAGGTGTCTGCTCTCAGGAAGATGAGAGCAATCTTTGAGGTTACCTGTTTATAGAGGTGAAGTCACAGTCTACCTGGTCTGTAAGAAATGGCTGCCAAAGCTGAGTGAGTTACCTTCGACTCTGATGTGAGAAAGAAATAAATGCTTTTGTTTTCAAATTATGTCATTGTTGGGTCTCTGTAATTATTTTAGCATAATCTTTTACCCAAACAAGTATTGGTGGCCATATTATTATTCTTGTAACAGACAAAGGAAAAAAAAAGACACTGAAAGTTAAATTACTTGCCTGTAGTCACGCATCTAATAAGTGGCATATCTGAGTTTAGAGCCCAGGCACATTGGCCCTTAAACCCAGGTTCTTAACCAATGTATTATACTGTCTCCTAGAATTTATAAATTTGCTAGCCAGAGTATACTAGCTTCTGTTACAACATATTACTACAAATCTAGTGGGTTAAACAGTACGCATTTATACATAGTTATTAGCTTACAGTTCTCTAGATAAGAAGGCTAGAAAAGACACAGATTTCATTAGGCTAAAATCAAGATATCTGCATGTTACATTCCTTTCTGAGGGTGCTAGGGGAGGTTTTGTTTCCTGCACATTCAGTTTATTGGCAGGATTCAGTTCCTTTTCATGTATGGGACCTAGATGTTTGGTTTCTTCTCACAGGCTGTAAACGAAGTGCTTTCTCCAGTTTCTACTGACAGCCTATGTTTCTTACCTCATGCCCCACTTTCTTCATCTTCAAAACCAGTGATGGCAGGTAGAATCTTCACACTCAATCTCTCTCCATTGTCTCATCTTTTTACGAAAAATGTCTCACTAGTGAGGACCCACGTGATTAGCTTGGGTCACCCACCTAGTCCAGGATAAGATTATCTTCCCTTAAGGCCTCTAACTTTAATCATATCTGCAAAGTCGCTTTTGCCATTAATGTAACATATCCACAAATCCTGGGGATTAATTTGTGGGCACCTTGACTGGGGAGGGCATTATTCTGTCTACCCCTCAGAGAATGCCCTGCTCCCCACAAACCCATGCTCTTAACCATTATACTCTTTCAGGCCTGAGTGCAATTCTGTATTTTGTGATAAAAGAGCTCTCTCCCCCATGGCCCTCTGCTTTGTCCCTTTTCAAACAAAGCCTTCACAAGGAGCAAAATGAACTCTTGGGAGAATTATTCCTATATCACACATGGTGTCATGCAAGATGCCTAGCACTGAATAGGCTCTCAAGAAATGTGTGTTGAAATGAAGCCATACCAACTACTAGCATTTATTGAACATGTATAATGTGCCAGACACTGTCCTACAACTTTACCCTGATTATCTCATCCACTTCACAACAATCCCATGAACAGAAGATATGTTCTGTTGTTCCTGTTTTACTGCTGAGGAAACCAAGGTATTAATAAGCGACTTACCAGAAGTCACATTGCTGGTAAGGAATACAGCTAGAATGTAAATCCAGGGCTACCTTTCCCAGAGTCTGTGCTTTTATAACTATGCTCTACAATACCACAGGGTAAAGAACCATGTTCCATGCCAAAAAGTGATCATACAAGTTGAGAGGCTTATTCTAAGAGACCCAGAGGGAATCTCCTGAAGGACCACTTGGGAATTTAACACATTTCTTTCACAGTCAGCAGCATATCCTGATGGGTTGTAATTTCCCTCCTGGAGCCATTCTCTGTCATTGCTAAACACCATCGGAGGTGTTTAGCTTTATAGGTTGAACTCTAGGAAGGAATTATTGGAAGGGTGGGGATGTGTACGGGGTCCTAGTTTCATTCAGTGTTAGGAATTCCACTGGGCTCGGGAGAACTGTGGCCCCTGATTCCACAGTAAGCCAAGATATTCTCAATGTCAGTGGAAATTCTCAGGTCCATGCTATACCAGGAGGGGAAGGAGGGGGAGAGAGATGTCCCACTCTGAACACTCTGCTTACCGACACATCGTGTCTTCTTGGACAGACAGGGCCAAGGGTCTCTTGACGAGATCAGTTTAACCTTTCAGTACCTTAGGTCCTCGTGGCTCCCACTCTGGAGCATCGCAGCCCCTTTGGGGTCCCACTACTCTCAACTCGCTGGTTGGTTGGTACTGTTGGAGGAAATGTTCCGACCACTCACATATTTTGACGGGAAGCACATTATCACATGCTATCGAAACACAGCTTGGTACGGAAGGTGCCAGTTCAACTAGGTTAGCAAGGAAGCTTGATGTCTTGGTTCTCTCTTTTTAGCCGTGTGATCTTGAATCTGGTAGTTTACCTCCCTGGTCCTCACATTTACATCGTCTAATGGACCTAATAATATCCACTCACTCTGGTTCATAGCACTCTTGTCTTCTAATCTCACCTCAATGGGACTAAGGTAAGTGTGACCAAAAGGCTAGTTTGGCCAGTACTAGCCAAACTAGTACTAGGGAAGAGGTCTTTATGACCTCATGGACTGTAGCCTATCAGACTCCTCCGTCCATGGGATTTTCCAGGCAAGAATACTGGAGTGGGTTGCCATTTCCTTCTCTAGGGGAACTTCCCGACCCAGGGAACGAACTCGGGTCTCCCACATTATCAGTTCAGTTCAGTTCAGTTCAGTCGCTCAGTCGTGTCCGACTCTTTGTGACCCCATGAATCGCAGCACGCCAGGCTTCCCTGTCCATCACCAACTCCCGGAGTTCACTCAGACTCATGCCCGAGTTAGTGATGCCATCCAGCCATCTCATCCTTGGTCATCCCCTTCTCCTCCTGCCCCTAATCCCTCCCAGCATCAGAGTCTTTTCCAGTGAGTCAACTCTTCGCATGAGGTGGCCAAAATACTGGAGCTTCAGCTGTAGCATCATTCCTTCCAAAGAAATCCCAGGGCTGATCTCCTTCAGAATGGACTGGTTGGATCTCCTTGCAGTCCAAGGGACTCTCAAGAGTCTTCTCCAACACCACACTTCAAAAGCATCAATTCTTTGGTGCTCAGCCTTCTTCACAGTCCAACTCTCACATCCATACATGACTACTGGAAAAACCATAGCCTTGACTAGACAGACCTTAGTCGGCAAAGTAATATTGCTGCTTTTGAATATGTTATCTAGCTTGGTCATAACTTTTCTTCCAAGGAGTAAGCATCACCATCTGCAGTGATTTTGGAGCCCAGAAAAATAAAGTCTAACACTGTTTCCACTGTTTCCCCATCTATTTCCCATAAAGTGATGGGACCGGATGCCATGATCTTCGTTTTCTGAATGTTGAGCCTTAAGCCAACATTTTCACTCTCCTCTTTCACTTTCATCAAGAGGCTCTTTAGTTCTTCTTCACTTTCTGCCATAAGGGTGGTGTCATCTGCATATTTGAGGTTATTGATATTTCTCCTGGCAATCTTGATTCCAGCTTGTGCTTCTTCCAGCCCAGCGTTTCTCTTGATNAATTCTTTGGTGCTCAGCCTTCTTCACAGTCCAACTCTCACATCCATACATGACTACTGGAAAAACCATAGCCTTGACTAGACAGACCTTAGTCGGCAAAGTAATATTGCTGCTTTTGAATATGTTATCTAGCTTGGTCATAACTTTTCTTCCAAGGAGTAAGCATCACCATCTGCAGTGATTTTGGAGCCCAGAAAAATAAAGTCTAACACTGTTTCCACTGTTTCCCCATCTATTTCCCAAAAAGTGATGGGACCGGATGCCATGATCTTCGTTTTCTGAATGTTGAGCCTTAAGCCAACATTTTCACTCTCCTCTTTCACTTTCATCAAGAGGCTCTTTAGTTCTTCTTCACTTTCTGCCATAAGGGTGGTGTCATCTGCATATTTGAGGTTATTGATATTTCTCCTGGCAATCTTGATTCCAGCTTGTGCTTCTTCCAGCCCAGCGTTTCTCTTGATGTACTCTTCATAGAAGTTAAATAAGCAAGGTGACAATATACATCCTTAACGTACTCCCTTTCCTATTTGGAACGAGTCTGTTGTTCCATGTCCAGTTCTAACTGTTGCTTCCTGACCTGCATACAGATTTCTCAGAGGCAGGTCAGGTGGTCTGGAATTCCCATCTCTCTCAGAATTTTCCACAGTTTATTGTGATCCACACAGTCAAAGGCTTTGGCATAGTCAAGAAAGCAGAAATAGATGTTTTTCTGGAACTCTCTTGCTTTTTCCGTGATCCAATGGATGTTGGCAATTTGATCTCTGGTTCCTCTGCCTTTTCTAAAACCAGCTTGAACATCTGCAAATCCCACATTATAGGCAGATGCTTTACCATCTGAGCCACAAGGAAAGCCCGTTACCTGGACACCCTCCCAAATTGGATGACCTGTGTCCTGAAGAATTCTAAAGGCTTATCATTCTCTCAAGTTTTTTTGTTTGTTTGTTTTATTTTATGCCAGATATTGTACTAGCTTTGGGAGTATATGATACACTGAATAGACATGGTTTCTCTGGTGTTTGTTTTTTGCTTACCTGGCAACCCTGCAACCTTCTCAGTGAGGAGACATACCCATTATCATGTGAGTCTTAGTGAGAGGCTAGGTGGTCCTGCTCCTGGCTGATGGAATATGTGTATGTGACCTGGCTCACTCACTGAACTTTCCTGCCTGGGACATTGATCTAGAGGACATGAAGCCATCCATCACCTGATAAATTAGTCCCAGCAGCGTTAACTTTGCCAACTGTACAACTGCTTCACAGATGTCAGCTGTCCAGTAGCAGCATACCAGTGGGCCATACTGACTAGACTGTCCCATTGCTTGCCTCTGGCCATATTCCTACTGCCCAGCCAACCTATTTCCTGACCATTTTCTGAATCTGGTTCTCCAGTCTTCCCACTGATTCTGTATATTTACCCCAATTCCTCCAATAAATTACTTTTATGCTTGAGTTTAGCCAGAATCAGTTTCTGTTATTTATAACCAACAACCCAACTGGTGGAGTCCCTGACTTTGTATAACTGAAAGTCCAGAGGCCAAGACCATCTTTAAGTATATGATCATAAAGGTAAGGGCACAATTGAAAAATGAGATTAGTGCTCTGAAGACAAATAGCACATATGGAAGTTCTGACTCTGCCTTAGAGGGGGTCACATCCTTAAGGAATTGATGCTTGATTTAAGAGTCAGGATATGGGTAGATGTTATTTATGCAGGGAAAGAAGGATTTTAGCAAAGGAAAGTAGCAGGTGGGAAGGTCCTGAAGCAGGGGGAATATGGCTTATCTGAGAACCTCAGAGTAGGCCAGCATCCTAGAATGTAGATAGCAAGGAGAAGGGTGGTGCTGCTTGAGGCTGGAGAATTGAGCTGGGGACAGACTTGTTTAGTGGCTCACTTGTGCCCAACTCTTTTGCAACCCCTTGGGCTATAGCCTGCCATCTACTCTGTCCAGGGGATTTCCCAGGCAAGAATACTGGAGTGGGTTGCCACTTCCTTCTCCAGGGGCTCTTTCTGACCCAGGGATGGAACTCATGTCTCCTGCATTGGGAGGCAGATTCTTCACCACTGAGGGAAGCTCCAAGGACAGACTAAGAGAGGCCTTTCAAGTGAATATTTTGAACTTTGTGCAAATTAGTAGAGCATGCCCTCTGTACAGATAAGCAGAAACGGGCCTCCTGTCTAGTTGGACTTTACCCTGTAGTGAAGGGCTTGGCAAATGGGTGAGTGGGGACCTTTGTGTGAACAAAAAGGGGATCCCTTCTCCCTGCTGACACCACCTTATCCCGACCCCATTCAAGAGTAGCAATTTTACAATATATTGTTGTTGTTCAGTTGCTCAGTCGTGTCTCTTTGCAACCCCATGGAATGCAGCATGCCTGGCTTCCCTGTCCTTCACCATCTCCCAGAGTTTGCTCAAACTCATGTCCATTGAGTCGGTGGTGCCATCCAACCATCTCATCCTCTGTCATCCCCTTTTCCTCTTGCTTTCAATTTTTTCCACCATCAGGGTCTTTTCTAAGGAGTTGGCTCTTCTCATCAGGTGGCCAAAAAATTAGAGCTTCAGCTTCAGCATCAGTTCCTCCAATGAATATTCAGGATTGATTTCCTTTAGGATGGACTGGTTTGTTCTCCTTGCTGTCCAAGGGACCCTTAAGAGTCTTCTCCAACACCACAGTTCAAAAGCATCAGTTCTTCATCACTTAGCTTTCTTTATGGTCCAACTCACACATCCATACGTGACCACTGGAAAAACCATAGCCTTGACTAGATGAACCTTTGTTGGCAAACTGATGTCTCTGCTTTTTAATACACTGTCTAGGTTTGTCATAGCTTTTCTTTCAAGGAGGAAGCGTTTTTAAATTTCATGACTGTAGTCACTGTCCACAGTGAGCCCAAGAAAACCGAGTTTGTCACAGTTTCCCCATCTATTTGCCATGAAGTGAAGGGACTGGATGCCATGATCTTCATTTTTTGAATATTGAGCTTTAAGCCAGGTTTTTCACTTTCCTTTTCACCTTTATCAAGAGATTCTTTAGTTCCTCTTTGCTTTCTGCCATAAGGGTGATCTCATCTGCATATCTGAGGTTTACAATATATACAAACATCAAATCATTATGTTGTATACCTGAAACTACTAGAAGATAGAAATGCCCAGAAAGTAAACGTACATTTCAAACAAAAATAAGTAGGGCTCCATGAAAGTTTTGTTTCTACTATATGTATGTGTATAGGTGGGTAGGAGAGTTGGGTGACAATGTAAATTGTATTTCATCTTGTGGACTTCGTGTTCAAAAGAGTCTAAATCCTTTGATATAAAGCTTCTTAAATTCCTGTGCAAAGTGACACGTGAGCTGCATTAGTAACACAGGACCATGTGGTTCATAATGTGTTCAATAAGCAATTCATTTAGCGAAAAAAAAAGTGTAGTCAAAATCATTGAACATACATATATATGTGTACGCAAACACACACATATTTACACAGACATGACATAATCCAATTTTGAAAAAAAATCACTCTGGCTGGAGTCTGGAGAAGAGACCGGAAAGGAACAAGAATAGAGGCAAAGGAACAGGAGACCAGAATCCCACGTGAGAGATAAAGGCAGTTTAGACTGAGAACAAGTGTAGAGGAGAGTGATGGGGATGGAAAGGAATTCGTGTATTGGAGGGAGACCTAGGTCACCAGATCAGTAGGAGTTGGGGCTGGAGTCTACCTGGTGGTAAGGAAGCGGGAGGTGTCAACAACACTTCTCTGGTTTCAGGCTTTCATGACTGGTTGGAGATATCATTACCCACGATAGAGGACTCAGAAAAGAGAATGTGTTTGGTGGGAGGAAAATAATGTGTGGCGTTGGATATGTTGAGTTCAGCCAGGAGCTGGATATAGATGTCTGACATATTATGTATGGGCAGCAGATGGGGATTTGGGAGAAGCTGGCATATAGGTTTTGGGAAGCACGAGTATGTATGTAGGATGAAAATCTATAATCACAGATGTAAGTGGCTAGGGGAAAACGATAGATGGAAAAGGGGAGAGAACTAGTTCCAGGCATCTGAAGACTTCAGCGCTTCAGGACACGAAAGAGAAGGATGAGCTGGCAAAGGAACTGAGAATGGTCAAAACCAGGCATGGAGATAAAAGGACCAGCCCAGTCTGGCCTCAGGAGATGAGACCGAGTCAGAAGGTGGGGTCTACTGAACACATGGTTGAGGGGAGCATTGGTGGGAGCAAAGGCCGAGATCAAGAGAGACCCCAGTGTCTGACACTTACAGTTTTGTCCATCAGCTGCCTGGTCTTCGGGGACAGCTATATGGAAAAAAGGAGAGGTTTTGAGTAGACAGTTCAAGAGACTAATCTGTGAGCTGGTTGGAGGGACACAGGAGGCTGATTGCCAAATGTAGTTTTTGGTAAAGTTCCTTTTCAGCATATGCTCTTGGACAAAATTGCTTAAACTTCCTGAGCTTCATTTCCTTACTTGTAGAAGGGCTTCCCAGGTGGCTCAATGGTAAAGAATCCTCCTGCCAAGCAGGAAACTCAGGCTCGATCCCTGAAGGGCAGGGAAGATCCCCTGGAGGAGAAAATGTGTAGGAAAGATCCCCTGGAGGAGAAAAATGGCAACCCACTTCAGGTACTCTTGTCTGGGAAATCTCGTGGAGACAGGAGCCTGATGGGCTATAGTCCATGGGGTCACAAAGAGTCAGACATGATTTAACAAGTAAACCACCAAACCCCCACCTACCTCCTCATCAGGTTGGTGAGAGAAGTAAATAGAACATGTAAAGCACTCAGACTAGTGCCTGGTACACAGGGAGTGCTCAGAAATGTTAGCTCTTATTAATCAATGTATTGAACTTGCATACATAGTGTCCAGCGCAAGCTCCTCCACGGGAAGAACTGTTTCCTTTTGCTCATCTCTGCACAGTTCATGGAACAGTAGCAAGTGCTCAATAACGAATACTGATTCAGTGATTCGACAGATGAGGTGGGTGGAGCTCTCCCAGAAGGACTAGCTCTGCCTGGAAGTTTAAATGGGGCCAAATATGTCCCTTCAACATTTGGAATTAACTGTTCAAGAGGGTAAATTTCATTTGCTTCTATCTATATCTCACCATCCAAAATAATATTCAGGAGCAAAAGAAAGAGAAAGGAAGCTAGTTAGAACTCCAAGAAGGTTTTTTTAAGGAAAAGCAATGGGGACCACATTTAAATCATATATGAGTAAACTAATACAAAACAATGTGCAAGCAACGCAGTCAGCACAATACGCAAAAAGTTAATGTCCTTCCTACGTGGAAAACGGAGGCAAATTGCTTAGAAAAACAATCATCTAATCAAGGCCTCAGCTTAGTTAAATTAGAAAGGGTAACCGCCCCCCCCACCCCACCGCAACACACACGTACACTGAGCAGATAAATTAGGAAAAGTCACTCCATATATTTGGACCCAGTCTTGTGGTACAGACTTGCCAAGGACACAGGTAGGTAGGTGCTTTTGTAAAGAGAAAATGATTGGAGTCAGACTTGATTTGGGCTACTGCACCCCTTGGGCTTCCCTGTGGCTCAGCTGGTAAAGAATCCTCCTGCAATGCAGGAGATCTGGGTTCTATCCCTGGTTTGGGAAGATCCTCTGGAGAAGGGAAAGGCAACCCACCCTAGTATCCTGGCCTGGAGAATTCCACAGACTGTATAGTCCATGGGGTCACAAAGAGTCAGACATGACTAAGTGACTTTCACTTCACTTCACCCCTTGGCCTTGGTGTAACACATACACAGAATAACTTTACAAGATGGCCTGTTTTCAATTAAAAAAAAAAAAAGACAAAGGTCACAAATAGACAATTCTGGAAGAGAAACTAGAAATGATAATAAACATGTTTTAAAAATATAGCTAGGACTTCACTGATGGTAAAGATAAAATGGAGGAAGTCCTGTTCAGGCTTCAGAAGCAGGAGAGCAGACCTTTGAACTTGCTTCTGACCTGCTTGGACACAGCCCAGATTCTGTGCCTGCCTGCAAGCACAGCTAGCCAGGCGACACTTTAGATAAGAGAGAAATGGAGTGTGTCTTGGAATTCTTGAGCCCCTGGAGGCCTAGCCAACCCCCCAGGATCTAGTGAAATCCTGTGACTTAAAAGGTGAAAAGAACAGCATTGTAAAAATGTTACCAGAATACCAGAGCTGCATTTTTGCACGCAAGATCCTTGGGTCAGGAGATTCCCTGGAGAAGGGCATGGCAACCCACTCCAGTATTCGTGCCTAGAAAATCCTATGGACAGAGGAGCCTGGCAGGCTATAGTTCATGAGGTCACAGAGCCAGACACAACTGAAGTGACTTAGCATGCATGCACAAAGGTTTACAGATAAGACATGTTCCCTGCAGAAATTTTATAATAACAAAAAGCTGAAAATAATCTAAATATCCAACAACAAAGGAACAGTTATACACATCCACAACTCCGAGATCCAATGTGTTTCAGAATCTTTGAATTTTCAAAGAATAATTTTGTGCATATACTATTTAGCATTCTTAATAAGATCTGGAGCAACATTATCAACACATCCAGATTTCTGCCATGAAACTTACTAATAGCCACACTTATTGGTATGAATGGACCACAAATAGCTATAGGCCACTTCTGGTCATTGGTCATCAAATGAGTTGGCACTAAATTTTCAAAAGTTATCAGAGCATTCTGAATTTGTGGATAAGGGATTGGGGATCTGTATAAATTATGGTATAATCTTTTAGGACTTGTTAATATGGGGAAATGATTACAATATATTGTTAGCTGAAGGAGTGGGGGCGGGGAGAGAGTACCAAAGTGACACAGTGGCTCCCCTCCACTTTAAAAGAGAAAAGTGGGAACAAATTTGTTCATTTAAATGCAAAATTGGCTGTTTTAAATCCAAACTGACCACAGCTGCTTTTGTTTTCCTCTTCTTTCTTTCTGTTTTTAATCTTCAAGAGCAATAGTATAATCTTTATCAGGGTAGAAATCAGTCATTACTTCACTCAGCTTTTTTTTGACTAATTTTTCTCTTTTAGCCCCACTGCCTGGCAATGTAGAACTTCTCTGACCACGAATCAAATCCATGCTCCTTGCAGTGGAAGCACAGAGTCTTAGCCACTGGCCCACCAGGGAGGTTCACCAGTTTTCTCTGAATGGTCTGCTGGGGTGAGAGAAAGGGAATCCCTGCATCCCACCTCCTAAGCCTAGGATAAGGTCAGCCAGTAAAGAATCCACCTGCTATGCAGGAGACCAGGGATTGATCCCTGGGTCGGGAAGATTCCCTGGAGAATAGAATGGCAACCCACTTGAGTATTCTTGCCTGAAGAATCTCCCGGGCAGAGTAGCCTCATGGGCTACAATCTATGGGGGCTAAAAGAGTCTGACATGAGTGAGTGACTTGCTCCAAGGACTGGAGAAAGAAACTAAATTGCTTTGCACAAAGAAGTGGGAAGAAATGTGGGGGGCATTGAGTGGAAGCAGCGGGGTGAGCGTAGGGTAGAGAGGGTGGAGAGGTGAGGAGAGATCACTCAGCAGGGGGTTGACCCGTGTATTAGTTTCCTGGGGTTGCCGCAATTATGCACAATAAATTTAGTGGCTTAAAATAATACAAAGTAAATTTCTCACAGTTCAAGGGGCTAGAAGACTAAAATCCGGGTGTCAGCTGGGCCGCATTCTCTCTGAAGCCTCTGGTGAAGCAGCCTTCCTTGCGTTCTCTAGCTTCTTGGTTTCTTAGCTTCAGTTCAGTTCAGTCACTCAGTCGTGTCCAACTCTTTGCGACCCCATGAATCGCAGCACGCCAGGCCTCCCTGTCCATCACCAACTCCCGGAGTTCACTCAGACTCACGCCCATCGAGTCAGTGATGCCATCCAGCCATCTCATCCTCTGTTGTCCCCTTCTCCTCCTGCCCTCAATCCCTCCCAGCATCAGAGTCTTTTCCAGTGAGTCAACTCTTCACATGAGGTGGCCAAAGTACTGGAGTTTCAGCTTCAGCGTCATTCCTTCCAAAGAAATCCCAGGGCTGATCTCCTTCAGAATGGACTGGTTGGATCTCCTTGCAGTCCAAGGGACTCTCAACAGTCTTCTCCAACACCACAGTTCAAAAGCATCAATTCTTTGGTGCTCAGCCTTCTTCGCAGTCCAACTCTCACATCCATACATGACCACTGGAAAAACCATAGCCTTGACTAGACGGACCTTGCTGGCAAAGTAATGTCTCTGCTTTTGAATATGCTGTCTAGGTTGCTCATAATTTTTCTTCCAAGGAGTAAGCATCTTTTAGTTTCAAGGCTGCAGTCACCATCTGCAATGATTTTAGCTATGGCAGCATAATTCCAATCTCTGCCTCCTTCCCACGTCTGTCTTTCCTCTGTGTGCTGTGCTGTGCTTGGTTGTGTCTGACTCCTTGTGATCCTGTGGACTGTCGCCCACCAGGCTTCTCTGCCCGTGGAATTTTCCAGGCAAGAATACAGAAGTCGGGTGCCATTTCCTACACCAGGGCAGCTCCCCCACTCAGGGATTGAACCCACATCTCTTGTGTCTCCTACGTTGGTGGATGGATTCTTTACCACTACTGCCACCTGGGAAGCCTCTCTTCTGTGTGTGTGTCTGTGTCCAAATTTTTCTCTTCTTATAAGACACCAGGCATTGGATTGGGCTGTGCTGCAATTTAGTATGACTTCATCTTAACTTGATTGCATCTATGAAGAGCTTACTTCCAAATAAGAGAACATGTACAAGTTCCAAGTGGGCATGAATTTTGAGGGGATACTTTCCAACTTCATCCAAACTTTAGTGTGTGATTTGACTAAGGAATGGAAGTTCTAATATTCCATTTTTAAAAGGAATGAATGAATGATGAATATGGAATTGTGATATAAAATTTCTCTTTGTCTTTACCCCCAGATTTTTAGGGTAAGTTGGCTATGCAAGTGTGGAAATCAAGAAAAAGGCATCTCTCTGCTTCTGTGAGATAAGAAAGGGACAAACAGGAGAAGTGAAATCAGGAATGCTGGAGGGGGGATCTTGAGAAGGTAAGGCCAGGAATGTCTCTGGGGCCAAGAGCCAGGATCTGAACTGATATCTGGTTACAGATATGCAGAGAAATAAAACACAAAGATTCATCAGTGAGGATAAAGGGGCTTCTCATTTTCTCCAACTGTACTTCTATGTATATTCCAAATTTTCTATGATGATTATAATTTGTTTCAACAATCAGGGGAAAAAGTGAAAGTTATTTAAAAGAAGCCCATTCAAGGTAATGGATTATTTAGATTTAAATTCAGATCTTCAGAAAATGCCTAAAGAACTGCAAACTGAGCTCCTCCTTTCTTTAAGTCTCATCAGACTGCTTAGTATTATTAAAGCTGTAATCTTCATCCTCCATGAATATAATTATCCTTTTCAAATTATTCCCTTTGATCAGCTTGGGAGTTTTCAAAAAATTATTATGATGATTTTATTAAGAAATCCCTAAGTTAAAGCAATTAGTAGTTTCTATACTAAAAATTAATCAGGACATATTACAGTTGTCCAGTAGCCACACAGACACACAGACACACACATGAAGTAGCTATTGTACCATACTTCGAAAAACAGATGAAGACTGAAGTTGTGAATGAGCAGACAATAATCACCCACTACTTTCCATCACTGTGCTAGAAACTGGAATATAGCAATAAACAGAATTTTTCCTGTTCTCAAAGGTCTTACATTTCAGCACAGAGGAAGTGTTAGGATTGTTGTTGTTCAATTGCCAAATCGTGTCTGACTCTGCAAGTCCGTGGACTGTAGCCCACCAGGCTCCTCTGTCCATGGGATTTCCCAAGCAAGAATACTGGAGTGGGTGGCCATTTCCTTCTCCAGGGGACCTTCCCTACCCAAGGATCAAATCTACCTCTCCTGCACTGGAGGCGGACTCTTTACCACTGAGCCAGCAGAGGGGGAGGAAGGGATGACAGAGAATGAGATGACTGGAGAACATCACTCACTCAGTGGATGTTAGAGAGCAAACTCCAGAAGACAGTGAAGCACAGGGAAGTCTGGTGTGCTGCCGTCATGGGGTCACAAAGAGTTAGACATGACTTAGTGACTGAGCAACAACAACCAGGGAAGCAACCTGAGGATAGGGGGATAAATTAAACAATTAAAATGATGTGATATAAGTGTTATGATAAAGGAGTGCCAGGCTGTGAGAACATCCATCTGGCAGAACTGATGTAATCTGGGGTAGAGGTGGGGGAAATTTAGGGAAGGTCTACTCCAGAAAGTTTGAACTGAGATCTAAGGATAAATAGGACTTTGTCAGGTATAAGAAGAGAAGGAAAAGCAGATCCATCAAGGAAGAAATTAGGTGTGTAGTACTTGATTGTATTAGTAAGTAAGAACTGTTTCAGTTGCTGGTGTTGGTGACTCAAACTAGTTAAGCAAAAGGAACTTGTTAATTCATGTAACTTGAAGGTGAAGAGGAAGTGTTAGCTTCACGCGTGGCTGGATCCAAGGGCTCAAATAATGTCAGGCTTCTGTTTCTCTCTTTATATCTTTATTATGCTCATGACTTGGCATCGTTTTCTAGGGCAGCTTCCTCCTCATCTGGAGCAACAGGGCCACCAGCAGTTCAGTCTCTTATTCTACTAATTCAAGAGCCACGTAGAATGTTTTCTCCTTCCAATTTCCACTGGAAATAGTCTTTGTAGATGTTAACTCCTCTTGGGGATGTTAACTCTGGGAGATGGTGAAGGATAGGGAAGCCTGACATGCTGCAGTCCATGGGGTTGCAAAGAGTCAGATACAACCTAGCAACTAAACAACAGCGACAAGTCCTCTTGAGAGGAGATCATTCTGACTGAGGGAGGGCCCTAAACCAATGACTGGTGTCCTTAAAAGAATAGAGGACACAGAAACACAGAGAAAACAGTGATATGAAGACAGAGGCAGAGCTTGGAGCTGTGTCTCTACATCCAAGGGGCTCACTTGTATGGGAGCATGTTAGTGGTTTCACCCTGGGATTTGGAGTCAGGAGCCAATTTGGGTCTCACAGCCGCTTACAATCTCTTAGTAGGAAAGACATAACAAAGTCCTGCTGGTGCACAGAAACGTGGAGCAACTCACCAGGCTCGCTGCATTTGCATGCAGGACTTTTCAGAGAGGGTGATTTCTGCCCTGTGTTTTCAAGAATGAATTAGCTGGCTGACAGTAGAAAAGGCATTTGTAGCAGATGTTAGTGGTGCCCACTTTTACCTCCCTGGAGGTTGCTGCCTGGCCCAACAGGTGTATTTCTGCACATGCTCATTATACTTGCAAAAATCAGCACCTGAACGCCTCTCCTTGAGGCTTCTGGACTCCCAGAAAGATATGCAAGAGGCTGGAAGTGCAGAGAATTAATCAGCCTCGGAACAACTTTCCCTCAGTGACTGGATAGAGTTGGTAGATAAATAACCAAGCAAATTCATCCTTCAGTTGGGAAAATTCTGAGTGTGTGTTACATAGTACCCCCATACTCATTAGAGAAACTCCGCTTCATTTGACTCCATCTGTAACCAGTTTGTTGATGCATCATTTATTGGCTTCTCTTCCTTTCCCTGTCTCACTTCTCTGCTTTGAACCTCAACTGTTACTTCCTGGGATCATCTTCCAAATAAATCACTTGCGTTTGATTTCTTGTCTCAGGGTATCCTTCTGAAGGAACCCCAAATTAGATCCCACTCCACACAGAAAAGACAGCATGTACAAGAGCATGAGAATGTAAGCATGAACATCTCACAACATATTTAAGACATTACCCAAATTATTTGAGAATCTGCTGCCTGGGCTTTTGGTCTAAAGTGTAAAGAATTATCTGGAGCTTAGAAATAAATGTGTACCATGACCCCTCTTTAATTCTGGAAATTGTTGAAGTCCGGAAGAAAAGCTAGGGATTGCTCATTTCCCCTGGAGCCCTCAGACCTACACAGGGCCCAGCACATGGTATGCACTCAATAAGTATTTTTTAAAAACTACTGTATTGTTGATTGGCTGACTTTTGGCTGTGCTGGGTCTTTGTTGTTGTGCGTGGGCTTTCTCTGGTTGCAGTGAATGGGGGCTCTTCTCTAGGTGTGGCGTGCGGGCTTCTCATTGCAGTGGCTTCTCTTGTGGAAGCACAGGCTCTACGCATGCAGCCTTCGGTAATTGCAGCTTGGGTGATCCAGAGCACGGGCTCAGTAGTTGTGGCACATGGGCTTAGTTGCTTTGCAGCATATGAGATCTTCCCAGACCAGGGATCAAACCTATATCCCCTGCACTGGCAGGTGGATTCTTAATCACTGGACCATCAGGGAAGTCCAATAAGTATTTTTTGAAGTGATGATTTTATTGTGTTGAAATTGGGGTATTGCAAAACTCCAGTGCTTAGTATACAATACCCATCTGATAAATACTTTTTGAACAGAGCTGAAGGACACTTAGCCAAAAAAATTTTTAAAAAGCTTTTCTTTGACAGGCATTGTGCCACCTAGTGGTGACTTTGAGGAGGGGAACTTCGCAGGCACTGGTTGTGTGCACTAGACTCTCAGGAACTTCGATTTTAGTTAGGGTGCAAAGATGTAGCGAGAAGGAAATGGCAACCCACTCCAGTGTTCTTGCCTGGAGAATCCCAGGGACGGGGGAGCCTGGTGGGCTGCCGTCTATGGGGTCGCACAGAGTCGGACACGACTGAAGCGACTTAGCAGCAGCAGCAAAGTTGTAAACTCAGTTCTTTGTAAGACCAAAACAATAGAAAAGTTAAATGTCCACAAAAGGGAATAATAAATTAAATGATGCAATATCATTTCCATAGAATATTATGCAGCGATTAAAATGAATTAACTCGATCTATCTGCATCTACACAGAAATTTCTCCAAGACTTGCTATTCAAGTGATAAACTGAAGTCACAGAAAATACATATAATATGATGTCGGAGAAGGCAATGGCATCTCACTCCAGTACTCTTGCCTGGAAAATCCCATGGATTGAGGAGCCTGGTGGGCTGCAGTCCACGGGGTCGCTAAGAGTCGGACACGACCAAGCAACTTCACCTTCACTTTTCACTTTCATGCATTGGAAAAGGAAATGGCAACCCGCTCCAGTGTTCTTGCCTGGAGAATCCCAGAGAGTGGGCCCCCATCTATGGGGTCTCACAGAGTCGGACACGACTGAAGCGACTTAACAGCAGTAGCAGCAGCAGCATGATGTCACCATGTCAAAAAAGAACTCACCAAAATACACCCATATCTTTGCTTATTTGATTGAGTGGGGTGATGAGATGATTTTTAAGTCCTTTCCAGTTCTAAGATTCCATAATTTTAAGACAAGTCAAAATCTAGAGCTCCTTTAAAAAACATACTGCTTTGACACATCATATAAGAAAACTAAAACTTTATGGAGGGACATAAAAGAAGACC
Organism: Neotragus moschatus; assembly: GCA_006410615.1. Taxonomy (NCBI): domain Eukaryota; kingdom Metazoa; phylum Chordata; class Mammalia; order Artiodactyla; family Bovidae; genus Neotragus; species Neotragus moschatus. Next base: position 2,966,212 of record SJYA01000596.1, on the reverse strand, counting down.
TGTATAAATGGAGACACATGCCAGTTTCCTAGATTGATAGAGTCAACACTGTAAAGATATACTTTTTTTCAAAATTAATACAAATTAAAAAAAAACAGTGATAACAAAACCAAAATCTCAATGCACTTTTGATGGAGAGGACTTGAAAAAAGTTCTAAAGTTCATCTTCAAGGTTAAACATATAAGAAGAGGCAGAATATTTGAAAATAAATTCTGTATTGTAAAGTTAGAATAATTAGAATTGTATACTAGTAGCAGAACAGACAGACAAAGGAACAAAGAGAAAGTCCTTTCTAGATGCAGGTATTTATGAAAATTTAGTATGTATCAAAAGTAACACTTCAACTGAGTCAGGAAAGGATGGGCTATTCAGAGCTTTTGGGACCACCATCACCTTGGTGGTCCTTGCCACAAGAGGGGCATATACATGTGTTTGTAAAAGCTCCCTGGGCCTAATTATTCAGAAAATATTTTAGGTTACATTATATTACATTCTATAAATGGGCAGCCAACTGCTTTCTGCTTGATATCTATGACCAGAAAAACACAAGAATGGATGAAGAGGAGTCTCAGTGTGGTTATCCAAATAAACAGTCATGTTCCTTGTTTAATTCTCATATCTGAGTAAATTTTCAGACCCAGACCATGGAACCCTTTGACCGAAGGAGGTGGCTAGGCCCCTAGGAGGAAGGACCCTGCAACACTGAGACAAGTATACTGGGGAAAGAGGAACATCCAGATATTTCTCAGGATTTGAAAGGATCTTGTTACCCAGAAATACAAAGTCCTATCATGGCTCCTCTGCAAGAAAGGGGACTTCTGAGTGTCAGATAAGAGCAGAGTCCTTGATAACACAGAGCTTACAATGATCCTGGGCCTACAGACCCACCCATTTCCCCAGACTCTTGAATTCATAATTGGGAATATAAATTGGGCAGTTGGAGCAAGCCTGCACATTAGGTTCTCATGTGGGGAAGTCCAAGTGAACACCTTTGAAACTATCCCTTCTCTATCAAGTTGCAAAAAATAAATTAAAACCAACATTTCATCCAAGGGGATATGGAGGTGATGGTGACGGTGGAATGAAAGCTACCATGAGCAACCTAAAGGATACAGGAATGGTCGCCCCTTAAATGGTCATGTTCCATTTAGTCTGCCTGTCAGCCCCCTTCAGAAACCAGGAGGACGGCTTACAAACTACTGCAGACCTACCCATGTAGGAGCCCTGATCACAGCCATTGTGTCAGCTCTGTGACCCACGTGATACAGAATCTGGATCACTTGGGCATCCCCCAGAACACCACACCTGTTTCACTGATGACATGACGCTAACCAGGCGGAATGAGCAAGAGGCTAGTATGTTGGAAACCTTGGTAGGAAACATGCTTTTCAGAGGGTGGGAGATAAATCTGGGAAGATTTAGGGAACTGCCACTTCAATTTCCAGGGAACCAGTGGTCAGAGATATGCCAACATAGTTCCTTTGAAACAAAATGCAAACTACAAAATACAGACAAGCAAGATAAAAGAAAAATTTATTTTAAAATGCTCTAAAAGTGATACCTAAAAACAGTGTTTCTATCCTTTAAGATGTTCTTCACTGTGCAAGGATATAACAGACTAAATTTGTAATTAAAGCATCACATCACTATCTTGTATCCTGAAGTCTACTATACACATCACTTTGTAGCCAGCTATTTTCAACTAACGTCCAGATGCTGCAGGTTATCCTTCATCTTCCTTAAAACGTGCCATGTGAAAGCAGACAGTTCTCACACTCCGAAGACTGCTTCCATAAGTGCACCTTCTGAACCAAGAAACCTTAGCGTTATGGTAGCCTTCGAATCACTTTCCTTTCGGCCAGCACAGCAGGCCCTATCTACAGCGGGCACACCCTTGCCTGGATCACGCTGGTGAAGATGTTCCTAGGCAAGCAGCCTAGCCCACAGTCACGTCCCTCCTCCAGCCACGCGGGGGCACTAGAGCGCCATAGTTCACATGGGACCTCGGCCCTCTGGGAGGACGAATCTGGGCGGGTGTGTTGACGGCCCGGTGTGGGCGGAGCAAAAGGCGTCCCGGTCCTTGCCAAGGGCAGGAAGTGAAGAGGCCGGGCTTCTCTGGCGGGATGTGCGCGTGCGCAGAGGTCGGGTCGGCGGACTCTTCGCTTTTGCTACTGCTGGGGTCTGTCCTGGTGGGGACGCCTTTGCCATAGAGTGGGCCGGGCCCCGGGGAGGGGACAGAGTACTGGAGTTGGGGCGGAGAGAGCTTTGAGGGGCGCTGGGGTGCGGAGCGACGACCCTGTGGACCCGGCGGGGTGGGGATGGCGAGGCCTGGCGTGGGGGAGGACGACAGGGCGCCCGGGCGGGAATAGAGGGGGCGGCGTGTGGAGTCGGGGAAGAGGGGAGGACGTGGGAGTAAAGCCTCCTTCTCCCGCCTAGTCCCCTTTTGGTGTGAATTGCAGGGACTCCAGGGCGCTACCGTGCAGCGCGGGGGTTGCAAATAGACAGGTGGCTGTATTTTCCGGCAAGATAACCTCCCTCTCCCAGCCTTCTCGTGTAGGGGCCCCTTTTTAAAAGTTGTGTTTCTAATGTACTATCCTGTGCTTCACAGTGACACTTTCTCCCGTGGAAAGCCGATTCCAACCGATTTAGGCATCTTGAAACTCAAACCTCTTTTACTTCCTCACTCTTAAAGTAGAGAAAAGTTTTCCTACCTAAACCCCAGTGAAAAATAGGAAATTCCCTATCTGAACAGCTCTAGGATATTGAAACAATTTCTTCATGAACTTGTCTACAGAAATCATTTTGTGCTCTTTAAATAATGTCTCTGGCTTGTGTAAAGTGGAACAACAGTTACAATGTGCATGAGAAATTTTAGTCTAGGGAAATGAAAATACTTCGTTGAGAATTCAGGGATTGATCAGCTATAGTGACTCCAGCCAGTGCAACCAAATCCTCACTAAAAGGATTTGGGTTCATATCCATCATTCTCAGCTGTGGTGAAAGGGTGTAGGCTGACATTTGGAAGCCTAAGAACCAAGTCTGATGCCTTCCAATTTATTATTTTTTTAAGCCTTCCATCATGTGTGTACTTTGCTTGAATGATTATTTTAAAGTACATGTCCTATTTTTGCCGATCTGACAGCTGTTGCCATAGAAACTAGAGAAGAAATAGTCATTTTCAGCAGAGTTGTTAAAACTGTCTTCTGGGCTTCAGCTGTGAGTGCCAGTGAGGGCTGTACTTGCGCATTCTGAGATGGTACTTAAAGAATTAAGGATCTGAAATGTTCTTAGAGGCTAACAATCCAAATTGTTTAATTTTCTCACATCATTAATTTAATAATCGTAGAAGCTTGCCAGCTACGTTTGTTGACCTGCTGCTGTTCTTTGAAGAGGATCTGTAAGCCCGGATTCTTCTGCTCTGTGAAGTCTAGTCATTGGCTTTTGAAAATGTATAAATAGACTCCTTCTCCCATTCTTTACCCTTTCTTAAGGATAAAGCAGGGATTACAAACTCTCAGGCACTATTTCTGTTCTAAGTGACACTGTTGGTGATATAAGTGATAGTGTTTTTGCTTGTATGTGTAGTAGGTATGGTGTCGGGCTTTTGCTTATACCTTCTGTGTTAGTAGAACACTTTACATTTCATAGAAGTCGAGAGTGATGAGCAGGAGTTTGCTTGACATGTGAGGAGAGCTAAGCAGTGTAAATAGATATGCGCAGACAGAGATGAGAGGTTGTTTTCTTTCTTTCCGCTGAGAGGTGTAAGTAAATCCGTGGGTCTGGAACTTAGGAGTTGGTGAAGAAAGGGTGGGGAAGGTGCCTGGAGAAATAGCGGGAAGTGGTAATTTGCAGGGTTTGGTCTACAGCATGTAGGAGTTTATTGAAGTGCATGGAAACCAGTGAAAATTACAAATACAGTTGGCTTTATTGGCTTAGGGCTTACAACAGTAGTTACACGTTCTGTAAAAATGTAAATGGCACAGAAATACAGAAGCTGGAAATGCTGAATCCTTACAGCCGTCATCCTGCCACTCCAGATAACCACTGTGAGTGCTTTGGTGTATATTCCTTTAGGTTTATTTATATTTGTATATACTGCCATATTTTAAGCATTGCCATTTTTGCAAATTAGGTAGTGAGTTTTGTCTGGTTTGTTTTCTGTGGTATCCCTGGCTTTCAGAAAGGTATGTGGTGTGGCATGTAGCAGGCACTTATTAAATAATTAATGTATCAATGAATAGTAAATAATTCAGAGGTCAGAATCAAAAGGGACAAACATGGCAGTCTAGGCCTGTGCCCCAAATTTAGGCTGTAGAGTGTACTTATAAAAAGGGAGTGTGGTTGGTCAGTGACTGAAACTGGTCCCCTGGAGTAATGACAAGAGTGGGTTGTTTTTGCAGTTTGGACTTTTGGTAGAAGACATTCTGTATATAAACCTTAAGTACACTTTCATATTTGAAATCTTAAATTTTTTTTTTCTGTATCTACCCAAATGGTGTGCGTGATTGCCTGCCTTAACTATTTTGCTACTCATGGATATAATTTCTTTTTTAAAATTCATACAATGTGTGGCACTTAATAAAAGGCTTTGTTTTACTGTCCTTTAATAGTCTTACTAAAGTACTTTCCCCCCAGCCCCAAATAGATTATAACCTCTGTGAGATCAGGGATTGAATTTTGTGCTGTGTCGGTTACTCACATACCATCTAGCCAATGAAGAATCTTCCTAGCTACCCAAATACTAATTTTAAAATGATTTCCAGGCCTAAAATATTTTACCACTTTTCAGCTAGGTTCAAAGGAGAAGAAAACTAGAAAATATCTTGTTATTAATGTTAAACTATTATGTACAATATCAGCTTCGACTCTACTGATTTAGAATTGGTAGTAATTCAAAAAGGGTTAACTAGAAGTTAACGCTTGCTTAGCATGCTCTTTATTCAGATTATACGTTAATAATGCAAGTGCAGAATGTATAAAGTATGTAAAAATGTTGAGCAGTATTCAAATAGTTTAATACATAGATAATACTGTTTATGAAAATTGATGTTCTGAAGCATCTTTCCAGGTAATAGTATATTAACCTAGACTGAATTAGATTTATATATTTTTACCATCGACTTTTATTGGGCTTCCCCAGTGGCTCAGCTGATAAAGAACCTGCTTGCCAATGCAGAAGATGCAATTTTTATTATGAAGATTTTGAAACACTAAAGAAAACTCAAAAAAAAAATTTAATGGCATGTATATAACCACCACTTTACACAAAGATTGCTACCATTTTTGGTATATCAGATTTCTGTCCTGTGTATATGTATGTAGGTAATTTTATTATAAAATTTGGAAGTTTCATTCATGATGAAGAGAGTGTCCAGCAAGTATTTCAGGTATAAGATACTCACCTCCATAACCGCATCTTTGTCAACTAAGAAAATAAGCAGTACTTACCTAAAAGAACCTAAAAGCAAATTCATATTCAGATTATCCCAGTAGTTCCAATTGTCTTCTAAGGCTAATTTTTTTTTCTTTCAAAGTAGAGTCTAATCAGAGTTTACACATTGTGTTTGGTTGTCTCTTTTTAGTATCTTTTAAAAAATATCTTAATGTATAGTTTATACACAGTAAATTGGACATATAAACTGCATATGTTTGGACTTAGTGTATATTTATGAAATCAGCAACACAATCACAATAGTGAGGATTTTAATTGTCCCCCAAACTTTGTAATTCCTCCTCTTGCCTCTTTACCACTCCAACCTCTGATTTCTCTGTAACTATAAATTAGTCTGCATTTTCTACAGTTAATGTTATAAAGCTGGAATCATAGAGTATGTTTTTTGGAGGAGAGTAGTGTTTTTTCCTGTGTATGGGTCTGGCTTCTCTCACTTGCTAGTATGGAGAAATAAAATTGCTTTTGTGTATTGCTCTTGTATTCTGCCACCTTAAGCTCATTCTAATAGTTTTTTTTTTTTTTTTTTTGGTTTGGTTTGTAAATTTCTTTGGATATTTTGGATAGACAGTCATGTTATCTAGGAATAAAGATGATCTATATTTCTTATCTGGGTGCCATTTATTTATTTAGTTGGGTACGTATTTACTCAGTTCAATCACACTCACCAACATCTCCAGTATAATGTTGAATAGAAGTGATGGGAGTGGACATCTTTTCCTTGATTGTGATCTTAGGAGGAAAGTATATAATTTACCAGCAAACATACTGTTGGATATAGATACCTGTAAATATCTTAGTTTACTGAGTGTTTTTAAAGATTGGTTCTTGACCTTTTTTGGGGTCAAGAACTGTGTTGGATCTTAGTTGTTTGATTCTAGTTGCAGTGAACAAGGGCTGGCCATTCTCTCATTGCAGTGTGTGGGCTTCTCATTGCAGCGGCTTCATCTGTTGCAGAGCACAGGCTCTAGGGCCTGTAGGCCTCAGTAGTTGCGGCTCCCGGGCTCTGGAGCCCAGGCTGAGTGGTTGCGGCTCCCGGGCTCTGGAGCCCAGGCTGAGTGGTTGCGGCTCCCGGGCTCTGGAGCCCAGGCTGAGTGGTTGCGGCTCCCGGGCTCTGGAGCCCAGGCTGAGTGGTTGCGGCTCCCGGGCTCTGGAGCCCAGGCTGAGTGGTTGCGGCTCCCGGGCTCTGGAGCCCAGGCTGAGTGGTTGCGGCTCCCGGGCTCTGGAGCCCAGGCTGAGTGGTTGCGGCTCCCGGGCTCTGGAGCCCAGGCTGAGTGGTTGCGGCTCCCGGGCTCTGGAGCCCAGGCTGAGTGGTTGCGGCTCCCGGGCTCTGGAGCCCAGGCTGAGTGGTTGCGGCTCCCGGGCTCTGGAGCCCAGGCTGAGTGGTTGCGGCTCCCGGGCTCTGGAGCCCAGGCTGAGTGGTTGCGGCTCCCGGGCTCTGGAGCCCAGGCTGAGTGGTTGCGGCTCCCGGGCTCTGGAGCCCAGGCTGAGTGGTTGCGGCTCCCGGGCTCTGGAGCCCAGGCTGAGTGGTTGCGGCTCCCGGGCTCTGGAGCCCAGGCTGAGTGGTTGCGGCTCCCGGGCTCTGGAGCCCAGGCTGAGTGGTTGCGGCTCCCGGGCTCTGGAGCCCAGGCTGAGTGGTTGCGGCTCCCGGGCTCTGGAGCCCAGGCTGAGTGGTTGCGGCTCCCGGGCTCTGGAGCCCAGGCTGAGTGGTTGCGGCTCCCGGGCTCTGGAGCCCAGGCTGAGTGGTTGCGGCTCCCGGGCTCTGGAGCCCAGGCTGAGTGGTTGCGGCTCCCGGGCTCTGGAGCCCAGGCTGAGTGGTTGCGGCTCCCGGGCTCTGGAGCCCAGGCTGAGTGGTTGCGGCTCCCGGGCTCTGGAGCCCAGGCTGAGTGGTTGCGGCTCCCGGGCTCTGGAGCCCAGGCTGAGTGGTTGCGGCTCCCGGGCTCTGGAGCCCAGGCTGAGTGGTTGCGGCTCCCGGGCTCTGGAGCCCAGGCTCAGTGGTTGCGGCTCCCGGGCTCTGGAGCACAAGCTCAGTGGTTGCAGCACGCAGGCTTTAATTGCTCCTTGGTGTCTGGGATCCTTCTGGGTAAGGTATTGAACCTGTCTCCTGTGTTGGCAGGTGAATTCCTTATCACTGAGTCACCAGGGAAGCTCTTGGTTGTTGGATTTTATCAAATGCTTTTTCTGTGTCCTCCGAGATGATCATGTGGTGTTTTTTCAGTTAGGGTGAATTACTTTGACGTATGAATTTTTATTGAGCCTTACATTCCTGGGACAGATGTCACTTGGTCATGATGTATTGTCTTTTTAATATGTTGTTGAGTTAGATTTCCTAAAATATTAAGAATTTTTATATCTATACTCATGAGGGTTATTATTTTGTAGTCTTTTTGTATTTATCCTTTTTTTTCTGTCTTTGTTATCAGGTGATGCTGGTCTTAGGGAATGGGTTGCAACATATTCTTTTTTAATTTCCTGAAAGACTTTATGTAGTGTATATGTACCACAGCTTTCTTATCCATTCATCTGCTGATGGACATCTAGGTTGCTTCCATGTCCNTCTCATCTTCTGTTGTCCCCTTCTCCTCCTGCCCTCCATCTTTCCCAGCATCAGGGTCTTTTCAAATGAGTCAGCTCTTCACATCAGGTGGCCAAAGTATTGGAGTTTCAGCTTCAGCATCAGTCTTTCCAGTGAATATTCAGGACTGATTTCCTTTAGGATGGACTGGTTGGATCTCCTTGCAGGCCAAGGGACTCTCAAAGGTCTTCTCCAACACCACAGTTCAAAAGCATCAATTCTTCAGCGCTCAGCTTTCTTTATAGTCCTACTCTCACACCCAGATGTAACTACTGGAAAAACGATAGCCTTGATTAGACAGACCTTTGATGACAAAGTAATGCTCTGCTTTTTAATGTTCTGTCTCGGTTGGTCATAACTTTTCTTCCAAGGAGCAAGCATCTTTTAATTTCATGGCTGCAGTCATCACATGCAGTGATTTTGGAGCCCCCCAAATAAAGTCCGTCACTGTTTCCATTGTTTCCCCATCTATTTCCCATGAAGTGATGGGGCCAGATGCCATGATCTTAGATTTCTGAATGTTGAGTTTTAAGCCAACTTTTTCACTCTAATCTTTGACTTTCATGAAGAGGCTCTTTAGTTCTTCTTTGCTTTCTGCCATAAGGGTGTTGTCATCTGCATATCTGAGGTTACTGATACTTTTCCCTGCAATCTTGATTCCAGCCTGTGCTTCATCCAGCCCAGCGTTTCTCATGATGTACTCTGCATATAAGTTAAATAAGCAGGGTGACAATATACAGCCTTGATGTACTCCTTTCCCTGTTTGGAACCAGTCTGTTCTTCCATGTCTGATTCTAACTGTTGCTTCCTGAGCTGCATACAGCTTTCTGAAGAGGCAGGTCAGGTGGTCTGGTATTCCCATCTCTTTAAGAATTTTCCAGTTTGTTGTGATCCACACAGTCAAAGGCTTTGGTATAGTCAATAAAGCAGAAAGGGATGTTTTTCTGGAATTCTCTTGCTTTTTCGATGATCCAACGGATGTTGGCAATTTGATCTCTAGTTCCTCTACCTTTTCTAAAACCAGCTTGAACATCTGGAAGTTCACAGTTCATGTATTGCTGAAGCCTGGCTTGGAGAATTTTGAGCATTACTTTACTAGCGTGTGAGATGAGTGCAATTGTGCGGTAGTTTGAGCATTCTTTGGCATTGCCTTTCTTTGGGATTGGAATGAAAGCTGACCTTTTCCAGTCCTGTGGCCACTGCTGAGTTTTCCAAATTTGCTGGCATATTGAGTGCAGCACTTTCACAGCATCATCTTCCAGGATTTGAAATAGCTCAACTGGAATTTCATCACCTCCACTAGCTTTGTTCGTAGTGATGCTTCCTAAGGCCCACTTCACTTCACATTCCAGGATGTCTGGCTCTAGGTGAGTGATCATACCATTGTGATTATCTGGGTTGTGAAGATCTTTTTTGTATAGTTCTTCTGTATATTCCTGTCACATCTTCTTAATATCTTCTGCTTCTGTTAGGTCCATACCATTTCTGTCCTTTATTGAGCTCATCTTTGCATGAAATGTTCCCTTGGTATCTCTGATTTTCTTGAAGAGATCTCTAGTCTTTCCCATTCTACTGTTTCCTCTATTTCTCTGCACAGATCACTGCAGAACGCTTTCTTATCTCTCCTTGCTGTTCTCTAGAAAATTCTGGCCATTATTTTTCAAGTGTTTTTTCCTGTGTGCTCTCCCTTCCCACTTTTCTTGGAGTCCATTTACTCCATTTGAGTTACTCCACACCTCATTGATGCTTTATGCATTTCTTACAGTTTATTTTCTTTCTGCATTCCATTTTCGATGGGTTTTATTGTTATTTCAGGTTCGTAAGTCTTTATTTCTAAAATGTCTAATTTGTTGTTAGTCTCATCCAGGGTAATTTTTATTTAAGACATTGTATTAGTAGTTTTCTTATCTAGAAATTCAACATCGATCTTTTGAAAAATTATGTTCTTTGCCTCTATATAACATGCTCAAACTTTGCTTTAAAATTTAACACATATGCAATGTATATAACTACTTAAATATCCTTGAATTCCCAGCTTCATTTCTTTGATTTAAGAGGATCATTGGGCTGCACTAGGTTTTACCTCTTTGCATAGTGGCCTGAAAACTCTCCAGGCAGAAGGTTGGGGTGATCATAAGGTTCCTTTATCTGTTTTCTCTCTGTCTCTCAGGGATGGATGACTGTTCTCCATTGCCTAATGTCCATATGGTGAAACCTTTGTTTTCAGTTCAGTCACTCAGTCATGTCTGACTCTTTGTGACCCCATGAACGGCAGCACGCCAGGCCTCCCTGACCATCACCGGCTCCTGGAGTCCACCCAAACCCATGTGCACTGAGTTGGTGATGCCATCAAACCATCTCATTCCCTGTTGTCCCCTTCTCCTCCTGCCCTCTATCTTTCCCAGCATCAGGGTCTTTTCCAATGAGTCAATTTTTTGCATCAGATGGCCAAAGCATTGAAATTTCAGCTTCAACATCAGTCCTTCCAATGAACACCCAGGACTAATCCCCTTTAGCATAGACTGGTTGGATCTCCTTGCAGTCCAAGGGACTCTCAAGAGTCTTCTCCAACACCACAGTTCAAAAGCATCAATTCTTCGGTGCTCAGCTTTCTTCATAGTCCAAGTCTCAAATCCATACATGACCACTGGAAAAACCATAGCTTTGACTAGACGGACCTTTGTTGACAAAGTAATGTCTCTGCTTTTTAATATGCTATCTAGGTTGTCATAAACTTTCCTTCCAAAGAGTAAGCGTTTTTTAATTTCATGGCTGCAGTCACCATCTGCAGTGATTTTAGAACCCCCCAAAAATAAAGTCAGCCACTGTTTCCACTGTTTACCCTTATATTTGCCATGAGGTGATGGGACCGGATGCCATGATCTTCGTTTTCTGAATGTTGAGCTTTAAGCCAACTTATTCACTCTCCTTTTTCACTTTCATGAAGAGTCTCTCTAGTTCCTCTTCACTTTCTACCATAAGGGTGGTGTCATTTGCATATCTGAGGTTATTGATATTTCTCCTGGCAATCTTGATTCCAGCTTGTACTGATACTGAAGCTGCAGTATTTTGGTCATCTGATGTGAACAGATGACTCATTGGAAAGTCCCTGATCCTGGGAAAGACTGAGGGTAGAAGGGGAAGAAGGTGTCAGAGGGTGAGATGGCTGGATGGCAGCACCAATTCAATGGACTTGAACTTGGGCAAACTTTGGGAGATGGTGACGGGCAGGGAGGCCTGGCATGCTGCAGTCCGTGAGGTCGCAAAGAGTTGGACCTGACTGAGTGAACAACAACAATAATAATTAGCAGTGTTGAGCATCTTTTCATGTGCTTGTTGGCCATCTGTATGTCTTCTTTGGAAAAATGTCTATTTAGGTCTTCATATTCTGTTCTTTCAGTTGTTTTCAGTGAGAAGATAAGTCCCTTTCCCTCTGTCTTGACCTGAATCAGAAGTGTCAGCATTATACTTGAAAGGAACAAATTTATATTTTAAAAAATACATTTTGTGTTAGACTTTAGTATTCCATTAAATGTTCTTTGATCTGGTTACTGCCAATTGCTGAAACTTTCCCTGGTGGCTCAGCTGGTAAAGAATCCACCTGCAATTCTTGGGTTGGGAAGATCCCATGAAGAAGGGAACGGCTACCCATTCCAGTATTCTGGCCTGGAGAATTCCATGGACCGTGTATGGTCCATGGATTCACAAATAGCTGGACATGACTGAGCGACTTTCACTTTCTTTCAGTCCTGTTTTTGTTTAATCTATTTCTTGTTCCCCAAATAATTTAGCTGTTAAAATAAAAATAAACTTCTTTCAACTAAAATTTAAAAAATGAAAAGAAAAAAGGCCAGATTTGTTGGACATTGTAAGTACATGTTGCTGAGTTTAAAGAAGTTAGTAAAACCTCTTTGGTTTTTGTTGTTAAGAGGAATTGCTGCATAAGTGGTGAGCAGAAACCCAAGGTAGTTTGGTTGGAGACATGTTAAAGGAAGAACAACTTTTCAACGTATTATATTTCCAGTTTGGTAGTAAATATTTTGCTGGGATTATTTATAGTTTATATTTTGTGTTCCAGATAATCAAGTAAAACAAAGATGAGCTTCATCTATGGACTGCAGTCTGCTGCTAGAAACTGTTTTTTCTTCCGATTTAATTTACTGACCAACTGGAGAAAATGTAACACACAAGCTATAACCTCACGAGACTTTCATGAGGTGAAAATTAACCATATAGTAAATAAATCTCCGGGCCTGGGAGTAAATCACGGTGATAGATGGACTCCTCTGCCTGAAAACTTTCTCTTCTATAGGACTTTTAATACCAAAAGAAAAGGCTGCCTTTTGAGCACCAGAAGTAAGGAAATTTCGATGATTAGCCGAAAATGTACCGCATGGACTGGCTCTCTTTCAAGACAGCTACCGATGAAGGATGTCCTCATAGTTCTTGCTCATTCAGCGTTGCATCCCTTGAACTGTTTACCCACAAGAGGCATCAGGAGTTTCCACACTTCTCCACGGTACCAAGCTGCTCCTGTTCCTCTGTTGCTGATGATTCTTAAGCCAGTGCAGAAACTGCTTGCAATCATTGTGGGCAGGTAAAATGCTTTTTAAAATATAAGCTTTCATATTAAAAGTTTGTAAAACTGTACTTTTAAAGAAAAATTGGTAGATTTCCCTCCCATGATTAGCCCGGAAGTTCAGTTTCTAAATAGTTGGTATATACAATGGCACCCCACTCCAGTACTCTTGCCTGGAAAATCCCATGGACGGAGGAGCCTGGTAGGCTGCAGTCCATGGAGTCGCGAAGAGTCGGACGCGACTGAGCAACTTCACTTTCACTTTTCAGTTTCATGCATTGGAGAAGGAAATGGCAACCCACTCCAGTATTCTTGCCTAGACAATCCCAGGGATGGGGGAGTCTGGTGGGCTGCCGTCTATGGGGTCGCACAAGGTCGGACACGACTGAAGCGACTTAGCAGCAGCATATATGCCTTAATAATCTTGAAATCATTTGCTACATATATAATACAGAAATGTCATCTGTAAAAATTATTCTTATGTGTCTTATCTAGACCCTATTTTAAAGATCTTATAATTACAAAAATCCGAAATGTTTGTTACAGTTCATATGTAAGAACCGTACTTACAAACATTCGTTTTTAGTTCATGAAATTTGGGGCAATGAATCATGAAACTGAAGAACTTTGCTCATTTAAGAAAGAAAGAACTAGCCAAGTTAACTCTTAATTAGTATTTGTTTATTGTTCTATTTCCAACAAATCTTAGTTTTCTCTTGGTGATCCTTTATAGCACTTAATGTTTTTAAAGCTGAATAATACTTCGTATCTAACTTAAAACTCCTCCCTCATAATTCATCTTGTTTTCTCTTGTTTGCTCCATGAAGACTGAAGAAAGGTAAAGTTAAGCATTGCCTCCCTGTAAAGTTATTTCATATTTGATAGCTATGAAGTGCCTTCTAGCCCTTTTACTTCCATAATAATCAACCCAGGTGTCTTTTTATCCAGTTGAGAACTTGTACTTTATTGTGTTCTTTATGACTAAGCTTTGGCACTCAGAAAATATACAGTTAAGTTAGCTCTCAATTTAAGTATGAATTCAAAGAAAGCTAGAGCTAGGCAGTAGTCAAAGAAGTAAAACCAGCTTTTATTCAGAACTTTTGCAGTAGGAGAAAAGAGACCTCAGTATAGAACCAGAGTCAGTTCTGAATACACCATGGGCTGTGCAGGTAGTGTGGGGTTGGTAGATGGAAAACTGCAGAGAGGAAACATCAGGAGCCAGGAGGGATTCTACTCAATCTGGTCTACCAGAGTTACTGCCGAAGACACGTGAGAGTGATCAGATACCACCCACCCATGGTGCCTATCTATGGCCTGTCTAGAAATGCAGCTTCACAGCAGGAGGTGAGCAGTGGGCGAACAAGCGAAGCTTCATCTGTATTTAATAGCTGCTCCCCATCACTTGTATTACTGCCTGAGCTTTGCCTCTTATCGGATCAGTAGCGGGATTAGATTCTCATAGGAGCATGAACCCTACTGTGAACTGGGCACGTGAGGGATCTAGGTTGCGTGTTCCTTATAAGAATCATCCTGAAACCATTCCCCCACTACCACCCCAGTTCCATGGAAAAATTGTCTTCCACAAAACCAGTCCCTGGTGCCAGAAGGATTGGAGACCACTGACCTGGGGGATACCAGAGAAGGCAATGGCACCCAACTCCAGTACTCTTGCCTGGAAAATCCATGGATGGAGGAGCCTGGTAGGCTGCAGTCCATGGGGTCGCTAAGAGTGGAACACGACTGAGTGATTTCACTTTCACTTTTCACTTTCATGCATTGGAGAAGGAAATGGCAACCCACTCCAGTATTCTTGCCTGGAGAATCCCAGGGACAGGGGAGCCTGGTGGGCTGCCGTCTGTGGGATCACACAGAGTCAGACATGACTGAATCGACTTAGCAGCAGCAGCAGACCTGGGGGATGATGAATGATAAGTAACAGCTTAGATATTATGAGTAATCAGATATGGAGGATGAGGGATTCTGACTTAACTGACCTATGCAGAGGTGAACACAGGAGTCCCAAAGTCAAAACATTCGTGGGAGTCTAAGTAGAGTTTGGTCCAGGAGAGAATCTTTGTCACAACTCAGCCCAGGTTCTTGGGCTGATAGATCTTTTCCCTCCTTTTAAATTATTTAACTTTTTGTTATTACCGTTATAAATCACCTGAAATTTTGCTTTAGGTTATGTTTTCATACATTTTAAATGATAGTGTCATAAATTTTAAAATTGGAAATCAGTATACTTCATAGCTTGATCTAAGTCTTTTTAGGTTGAAACACTTTAAGGTCCTTTTAGGTATATCACTTAGCAGGACTAAAATAACTTGTTTTATAAAATAAATTTTGTCTAGAGAATGATGTATATATTTTAAATATTTGTTGTCATTTCACAGATGAACTCATGGGGGGAGTTGTTTATTCAGGTACTGAAAACAGCATTGTTATTTTAGTTGCTAAGTCGTATCCAACTCTTTGTGACCCTGTGGATTGTAGCCTGCCAGGCCCCCATGTCCATGGGTTTTCCCAGGCAAGAATATTGGAGTGGGTTGCCATTTCCTTCTCCAGGGGATCTTCCAAACCCAGGGACTGAATCTGGGTCTCCTACTTTGGCAGGCAGATTCTCTAACCCTGAGCCACCTGGGAAGCCACGGAAAACATTACTGGTTGTGAAAATGTCTGTGAATCCTAGGAAGCAGCAGAGAATATTGTTGCCTGGTGGAGTTGGACCTCCCCAGATGTTATCCATAAAATCTCTGATTTCTGCATTGACAGGGCCTGTGGTCTTATTACTTCCCCTTTGTCGTGTTCTCTGTAGCTTAGTGGAGTTTCTGCTACTGCGCAGTATTTGCTTCTAAAATCAGTGCTGAAATAGTTTCCCTTGCATCTGACTGAAGTACCGGCAGATTGTGCCAGATGTCTGATGTCTGATGAGCAGTAGGGGGAGTGGTTAAAGGTGAAGATTTATTGTACCATAAGCCTTCAGTTGTTTATTTGCGCAATTCATCCCTCTTATCACATTGCCTTCCTGATTTTCCTCTTATTAACTCTGTGACCTTGGATAAGTTGTTTAACTTCTCTATGCCTCAATTTTCTCTTCTGTAACAGGGTTATTATGAAGATTAAATGAGATGACATGCGTACAGCAATTAGAAGAGTACCTTGAATGTGCTCAATAGTCAATAAATGTGAACTAATGGTAGTTCGTGTAAAACAACTTGTCACTTAGCTCTTTTAAAATAACTGAAGAAGAAAATTCAAATGAGCATTAGAATTTTTAACTATAGCTCTATATAATTGATTGCTTTTTTATCATTTGGCTAAGAATTTTACAAACTGGAAAAAACCTCATCTATACAGAGAAATATAAAAATTCAAGCCTCTGATGACAAAATTTTAGCATAAGCATTAAGTTTTGGTGGTATGTATTGATTTTCTTATCAGAACTTTTTGTTATCAGAATTTTTCTTTTTGCTCTAGGGGCATAAGAAAATGGTGGCAGGCACTTCCTCCTAACAAGAAGGAACTATTTAAAGAAAGTTTAAGGAAGAATAAATGGAAGCTCTTCTTTGGCTTGAGTAGTTTTGGATTGCTTTTTGTAGTGTTTTATTTTACACATCTGGAAGTGAGTCCAGTCACAGGAAGGAGCAAGCTACTGTTATTGGGGAGAGAACATTTCAGACTTTTATCAGAACTGGAATATGAAGCAGTAAGTAGAAAGACTCATTTCTTAATTAGATTGCTTGATACAGTATTCAAAGCAGGAGTTTCTTAAACATGAACAATACACTACTTTTTAATTTTAATCTCTGATGGGGAAAAAGTCTCAGACTTTTCATGCTTTGTATTCCTGCCATCTATATCGCCTTTCCTCACCCAGCCAACTCCTGATTGCAACATGTCACCTTAAATGTCACTTTCTCAGGAAAGCCTTCCTTGATTATCCCGACTGGGTTAACTAGTGAGGCTGTGTTTGGCCCTAGGGGGTATCCTTCAAAACAGACAAAGGATACATTATGAATCAGTCATTTGTAGCTTGATCACTGCTTGGCTGTATTGGGGCTAGGTATCCTACTTTTATTTTCTCTTTGCATACTGTACTTTCCTTTTAAAAACACTTATCATGAGGGTAGAAGCATCATAATTATTTGCATAATTATCTATTTGCTGATCTGTCTCCCTTGCTAGACTAACTCTAGGGGTTCAAAGAGCCTGTTTGTTCTGTTTATCATTTTATTTTACGTACTGGCACAGTGTACAAAGTATGCTTACTATGTATTTTTTTTAACAAGTAGATCTGTAATTTGAATTTTTGTATCTTGAAAATTAAGTAGAATAACATAGTTCCTCATCCCCTAAACATCAATTTGGGCAGTTTATTATGTATATATTTCTTTCTCATTAAAAAAAAATCTATTAATTTATTGGCTTCCTTGGTCCTTCACTGCTGCATGAGGGTCTTCTCTAGTTGCAGCAAGTGGGAGCTACACTCTAGTTGCAGAGTGCAGGCTTCTCATTGAGGTGGCTTCTCTGGCTGTGGAGTACAGGCTGTGGGTGCACAGCCTTCAGCCGTTGCTGTGTGGGCTCAATAGTTGCAACTTCTGGACTCTAGAGCACAAGCTTCTGTAGGCCATGGGCTTAGTTGCCTCGTAGTGTGTAGAATCTTTCTAGACCAGGGATCGAACTGATGTCCCCTGCATTGGCAGGCAGACTCTCAACCACTGGGCCACCAGGTTGCCACAGTTTATTATGTTCTTTAAAAAAAAATTTTTTTTTAAATTATATTCTTTGAATACAAAATAAAGTTGGATTTCAGAAGCCTTAACTCCTTGGAAAGTATCGTAACTCAAGTGAACATCTTCCACCTCTAGTGAGTTCCTTGAGGGCAGATCATCTTTCTGTCCCTCATGCTTGGCACACATATGCTATACAAACTTCATTTCATTGTTATTTGCTTTATTACACCTTGCAGATACTGCATTTTTAAACTTTGGAGGTTTGTGGCAACCTTGTGTCAAGCAAGTCTGTTGGCTCCATTTTTCCAGCAGCATTTGCTCACTTCCTGTTTGTGTCACTTTTCAGTGATGCAGTATTTTGAGTCTTTTCATTATTATTTGTTAGGCAAAAGAGATTATGTCTCTCTCAAGGCCTAGATGATGCTTAGCATTTTTTTTTTAAGCTATAAAGTGTTCTTTAAGGTGTGTACATTTTTTTTTTTAAGACATAATGCTATTGCACACAATAAACAGTGGGAAACCAAAAATTCTTGTGACTCGCTTTATTAAGATATGCACTTTATGGTGAATATCTCAGTAAAGATATTGAGAACTGGAACTGAACCCGCAATATTTCCAATGTGTGCTATATAGCTAAATTAATATTTGTTGAATTTATAGCCTCACTTGACAACTTTGCTGTGGTTAGATTTTTATATATCAATATTTTTATTGATATATAAAAATATTTATATATTTTATAATGTTGAGCTTCTGAGTTTGTCAGTGGAAAGTTACCATAAAAAAGAAAACAGATTTTTCACTAAAAAGATTGTTCAATTGTTATTAATAAAGATAAGACCAATTTCTTTTATACAGGTTATAACAGAGATTTGAGATATTTCTTAGAATAGCCTAGTCAGAAGCAAGTTAGAGAAAAGTGTTTTATTAAGGTTGATAAAGGCCTAGTGTTAAATTAGTATATGTTTTACCATTTATATCACTAAGAAGTTATAAAAAATTACATACATGTACATATATTTTTTAGTTATTTTTAGCCTATGCATGTAATACCTGCTTGATATGAAAATTCAAGCACATGTTCTTATGGGATTATTATAAAGTACTGCAATTACATATAATCTTGTTGTACTACTTCAGTAGTGTTCTTTTAGACTGTTTACATTGGTGACTTGTGCTTTTAGAAAATACTATGTAAAGATTTTAGAATTCATATTCTGTAAAATCATGTTTATAATGCATTTTCAAGGTTACAGACTTCTTAATTCATATATGAAAGCAATTACACATATTATGGAAATTTAGTAGTTTCAGAACATCCTTAATTTTCAAATGGATGTCTGAGGAACTTTACAAATTGCTGCTGCTGCTGCTAAGTCACTTCAGTCGTGTCTGACTCTGTGCAACCCCATAGACAGCAGCCCACCAGCCTCCCCTGTCCCTGGGATTCTCCAGGCAAGAGTACTGGAGTGGGGTGCCATTGCCTTCTCTGTACAAATAGCTGAGGAAAGAAGAAAAGCGAAAGACAAAAGAGGAAAGGAAAGATATAACCATCTGAATGCAGAGTTCCAGAGAATAGCGAGGAGAGATAAGAAAGCCTTCCTCAGCAATCAATGCAAAGAAATAGAGGAAAACAGTAGAATAGGAAAGACTAGAGATTTCTTCAAGAAAATTAGAGATACCAAGGGAACATTTTATGCAAAGATGGGCACAATAAAGAACAAAAACGGCATGGACCTAACAGAAGCAGAAGATATTAATAAGAGGTGGCAAGAATACACAGAAGAACTATACAAAAAAGATCTTCATGACCCAGATAACCATGATGGTGTGATGTCTCACCTAGAACCAGCCATCCTGGAGTCTAAAGTCAAGTGGGCGTTAGGAAGCATCGCTAAGAACAAAGCTAGTGGAGGTGATGGAATTCCAGTTGAGCTATTTCAAATCCTAAAAGATGATGCTGTGAAAGTGCTGTACTCAGTATGCCAGCAAATTTGGAAAACTGAGCAGTGGCCACAGGACTGTAAAAGATCAATTTTTATTCTAATCCAAAAGAAAAGCAATACCAAAGGATGGTCAAACTACCACACAATCACACTCATTTTACGTTAGTGAAATAATGCTAAAATTCTCCAAGCCAGGCTTTAACAGTACATGAACCGAGAACTCCCATATGTTCAAGCTGGATTTAGAAAAGGCAGAGGAACCAGAGATCAAATTGCCAACATTTGTTGGATCATTGNGGATTAGGGATAGGAGGAGAAGGGGATGACAGAGGATGAGATGGCTGGATGGCATCACTGACTCGATGGACGTGAGTCTGAGTGAACTCCGGGAGATGGTGATGGACAGGGAGGCCTGGCGTGCTGCGATTCATGGAGTCGTAAAGGGAAAGAATAAACTGTTTAACAAATGGTGCTGAGACAATTAGATATCCACATTCAAAAGAATGAAGTTGGGCTTCCGGCTGACACCACATAAAAAAATTAGCTCAGAATGATCAACCAGATTTCCCTAGGAGTCTAGTGGTTAAGACTGTGCTCCCAAATGCAGAGGTATGGGTTTGATCCCTGGTCTTGGAACTAAGATCCTGCATGCTGCACTATCTAACTGTAGGCACTGAAACTCTAAATATCCTGGAAGAAAACATGGGGGTAAATCTTTATGACCCTGAATTTGACAGTAGATTACTAGATATGGCGCTGTAAATTGCAACAAAAAGCTGAAAAATTGGACTTTGAAATTAAAAACCCATTTATCAAAAGATATTATTAGCTAAGTGAACAGTCAGCCTACAGAATGGGAGAAAAATATTTGCAAACAGTGTATCTGATAAGAATTCCAAATTTTAAATGTATTTTAAATAACATTCCAAGTAACCAAATTTTACAATAAGTGAAAGATTTGAATAAACATTTTTTCCAAAGAAGAAATGACCGACAAGCACAGAATTGGTACTTAATAGCATTATTCATTAGAGAAATGCAAAATAAAACAATGGTAAGATACTTCCTTCACAACCACTAGAATGGTTATAATTGGAAAAAAAATAAAAATTGATGGTAAAAATCAGAAGAAATCAGAACTCTTTTACATTGCTGGTAGGAATGTAAAACGGTACAGCTGCTCTGGAAGACAATTTGATAGTTCCTCACAAAGCTAAACATAGAACATAGAATAACCCAGCAATTCTGCTCCTAAATATATATCCAGGAAATCGATACAGGTACTCAGGTTCATGAATGTTAATAGCGCTATTCACAATAGCCATGGGGTGAAAACATCCCAAATGTTCATCAGCAGATGAATATTCAGTTCAGTTCAGTTCAGTTCAGTCGCTTAGTCGTGTCCAACTCTTTGCGACCCTATGAATCGCACCACGCCAGGCCTCCNGGATTGGGGGCAGGAGGAGAAGGGGATGACAGAGGATGAGGTGGCTGGATGGCATCACCGACTCAATGGATGTGAGTTTGAGTGAACTCCGGGAGTTAGTGTTGGACAGGGAGGCTTGGTGTGCTGCAATTCATGGGGTCTCAAGGAATCGGACATGACTGAACGACTGAACTGAACTGAAGGCTGTGTATTGTCACCTGGCTTATTTAACTTCTATGCAGAGTACATCATGAGAAATTCTGGAGTAGACGAAACAGAAGCTGAAATCCAGATTGCTGGGAGAAATATCAATAACTTAGATATGCAGATGACAGCACCCTTATGGCAGAAAGTGAAGAGGAACTAAAGAGTTTCTTGACGAAAGTGATAGAGGAGAGTGAAAAAGCCAACTTGAAACTCAACATTTAAAAAACTAAGATCATGGCATCTGGTCCCATTGCTTCATGGAAAATAGATGGGGAAACAAAGGAAGCAGTGACAGACTTTATTTTCTTGGGCTCTAAAATCACTGCAGATGGTGACTGCAGCCATGAAATGAAAAGCACTTGCTCCTTAGAAGAAAAGCTATGACCAACCTAGACAGCATATTAAAAAGCAGAGACATCACTTTGCTGACTAAGGTCTGTATAGTCAAAGCTATGAATTTTCCAGTAGTGGTGTGTGGTTGTGAGAGTTGGACCATAAAGAAAGCTAAGTGCCAAAGAAGTGATACTTTTGAACTGTGGTGTTGGAGAAGACTCTTGAGAGTCCCTTGGACTGCATGGAGATCAGACCAGTCAATCCTAAAGGAAATCAATCCTGAGTATTCATTGGAAGGACTGATGCTGAAGCTCCAGTACTTTGGTCGCCTGATGCAAAGAGCCAACTCATTGGAAAAGACTTCATGCTGGGAAAGATGAAAGGCAGGAGGAAAAGGGGACTACAGAGGATGAGATGGTTGGATGGTATCACCGACTAGATGGACATGATTTTGAGCAAGCTCTGGGAGATTGTGAAGGACAGGGAAGCCTGGTGTGCTACAGTCCATGGGGTCACAGAGTCAGAGATAACTGAGCGACTGGAACAGCAAAATTTTTCAAAGTATACATGGAAGAATCTCTCATGAATATAGCTTCAGAAAAAATGTCTTTGTGTGGTGGTTAGTCTTAATCAACACAGTAAAAAAAAATTGTATGCTCATTAGTTCTACTGTTTCAGTAATTTCCTTTCAGTCTGTGTGANAGATAACTGAGCGACTGGAACAGCAAAATTTTTCAAAGTATACATGGAAGAATCTCTCATGAATATAGCTTCAGAAAAAATGTCTTTGTGTGGTGGTTAGTCTTAATCAACACAGTAAAAAAAAATTGTATGCTCATTAGTTCTACTGTTTCAGTAATTTCCTTTCAGTCTGTGTGAATAAGACACTTTAAAATTAATGAAATGTTGTCCTTTTTCTGGTAGAAGTTTAGCTTTCTTATTAAGCATAGGGTGTTTTATGAAAGAAAGTTTTCATTAATTTTTATTGGAGTATAGTTGCTTTACAGTTTTGTGTTAATTTCTGCTATACAGTAATTTCTTTTGTGTTTTGCTTTCTTATAAAATCTTTATGTTCTCTAGGAAATGCTTTATTTTCTAAAATATTTAGGAAAGTAGAGATAATATTTAAGCATTTTATTTATTTGTTTATAAGCTAATAGAAAAGATGAATGAAATTTTTATTTCAGCCAATTTATAGGAAAAATCTTAAGTTATTAGAACTTACTCCATTTGTGAGAAGCCAAATTTTTGCCTTTGCAAAAATAATTCAAATTTGAAAAATTTCACTATTTAATATATGCAGATTTTCCCATAATTAAAAATTATTCAACAACATAGTGCCATATAAATCACTCCTTAAAATAAAGGCTTCCCTAGTGGCTCTGTGGTAAAGAATCCACCCGCCATTGCAAGAGGTGAGGGTTCCTTCCATCTCTGGCTTGAAGAAGATCTGGAGAAGGAAATGACAACCCGCTCCAGTGTTTTTGCTTGGAAAATCCTGTGGACAGAGGAGCCTGATGGGCTACAATCTATGGGGTCGCCAAGAGTCGGGTACAACTTAGTGACTAAACAAACAACAATAAAAGCAATATAAACATTTTGTAGAGCTAACACTCTCTTAGAGACTACTTTTCTTTTTAACCTTTCAGTGGATGGAAGAATTTAAAAATGATATGCTACCTGAGAAAGACGCTCGATATGTGGCTGTTAAAGCAGTGGTTCATCATTTAATTGAATGCAATCAAGATATTCCAGGGATCTCTGAGATCAATTGGATTATTCATGTGGTTGATTCCCCAGATATAAATGCCTTTGTACTTCCAGTAAGTAAATGTTACCCAGCCTGATTTTTAATTGTTAAATTTGATGTCCTTTTTTTTTTTTTTTAAATGGTGTTCTCATTGCTTGCATTATTTTCATTATGGTGCAGAATGGACAAGTGTTCATCTTCACTGGACTTTTAAATAGTGTGACTGATATTCATCAGCTTTCCTTCCTTCTGGGCCATGAAATAGCACATGCAGTGCTGGAGCATGCTGTAAGTATCTAAAGTGAATGTTCAGTTATTGAAATACTCCTTTGAAGTTGGCAAATTAAATCTTTTGGAGAACTGGATCTTTTCAGGTTTTTTAAATTGATAGTATTTTAGTTTTTAGTAATTTACTTATTCTGTTGCCTGAAAAAGTATGACTGGATAATTTTGAGAATTTCTTTGGTCTTTAGTGTTTGATTCTGAATAATTAGTGTTTCTCTTAAATACTGTTTTTATCACCTGTCTTTTTTGGTAAGAAGTAATTATTCTCAACCTCTAATTATTTAAATTAGATTTTAAACTTTCCATAGTTATTAACATGCTTATAATCTAGTCAGAAAATTAACTGTAGGAAAGTGATATTACTATCCAAGTGGTAAATCAGTTTTCTTGCTTTTTTATTCATTCCCAGTGAATAACTTAGAGCATCTTGGAAAATGTGTAGAATGTTATGCTGTATATAGTGAATGCAGAGTAATAATAATGATACCTTGCCATTTTACAGTTTGCTGAGTTTTTTAATATATATACTAAATAATAATTAAAATAAAATAATTAAATTTAATATATACCTTCTCATTAGTAATTTTAATACTGTCCTCGTGAGGTAGGTATTTAATATCCTTATGTTATATACAAGAACACTAACATTTAAAAAGACCTTAAATAAAATGACTAATCTGGCAAACTGGCAGAATTTGAACTTTAATCAAGGCTTTGTCTTTGCCAGTCCAGCACTGCTTTCTTTTACCGCAGTTACCTGGCTGTTTTCAGGTCAATTTATCATACAATTCAGGGCGATTAATGCTCTTGTGAATATACACATCTGTTTGACTTGGTATGAATCTAGAAAAATATTTGTTTACTCATATTTTTATTTTGATGCACAAAAAATGTATATGGCTCTTTTGTCCGCATGTGTAGAGAAAGGTATATTTTCTAATTGAAAGCACAAAGGTAAATAGTGAAAGGATTGTAAAATGCTGTATCAGAAATGCAAGTAATATTAACTTCAAGTGGAAAAGATCATGTTATTAATCCTTCTAAAAGTCATCTCAAATTCTGTCTTTGACTTAGAGTATTAATAAGATGAGGTAGGCCAAAGTTGTGCTCTTCTGGAGTGCAAATAGTAATTATCACCTTTATTTCTTCTGAGTTATAGGAAAATTAAAAAAAATTTTTTTCCTTAAACAGATACATACAAGAATCAATCTAAGCAGTTGAAATACATTATATCTTTCTAGAAATGGTTTCATAACTGCAAAATCGATTTTGGTCATTTTTAGCTTTTAAAAGGTATTCATTTCAGTACATTAATTTTCCTGGATCTAGATCAATGTGTTATTCAGCATAATGTTGTCATCTCTATCTCTGCAAGAACAATAATTAGATGAGACATAAAAAGCAAATAGCAGGCTCAAAAATAGGAAATAGTTATTAATATTTCTTTGTTAGGCATCTTAGCCATTGTCTATACCATGTTTTCTCTTTCAGGAGTTTCCATTTTTATTTGATGTTGTTTTTTTATTCCACAAATGTGGATTAAAAAAATTTTTTTTTTTAGTTTTCTAAGATTATGTCATAGCAATTATATTTTTTAGTAATTACAAGGATTTTCTCTTCTATAATGACTTCATCACTTGGAGTTGTATTCTTTAGTGCTATAATAATTCCATAATTGTTTATCATGACTCTCAGTTCTTATAATGAAACAAAAATTGCTTTGTGAGGGCAGATTATATTAAGAAGTATTCTAGGTGATTATTTTTAGTTGTCAGCCATGGTTCATACACTCAAGTAATGTTTCCTGTATTTTCAGTGTCAGCATGACAATAACATTTATTAATCAACAGTAGTGGGGAGTGGTGAACAGTCCAGTGCATTAAACTTGTATGTAGATATTGCTATTCAAAACAACCACTTTAGAACTTTTTTTTGCTATAAGTAAATACAAAAAAATCTTATAACTAAATTGCCTGGTGGGAAATATCAGACTGATAAAATTTCAAACTTGTTTGACTTTTCATATATTAGGTTGTAAAGTCAAAAGATTTTTATTTAAAATAATTTCCAATATTTTCCTGAATTGTTCTTGTTTTAACTTCTTCATATGTTCAAGAGTGTTTGGTCTCTGTCTAAAAGTGTAAGCATAATAAACTCATGTATTTGATTTTTAAAAAAGATTTAGTGACAATACTAGAAACTATAACTTCCTGGGTTTGATTCCTTGTTCTTTTTACTAGCAGCTCTGTGAATTTGGGCAACTCTTTTAACCACTCTTCATCCTAGTTTATCTATAAAATAGAAAACAGTTGTACATATTTAACAAAATTAGTGTGCTTGTTAATATAAGTCTCTGTAGGTTAATGAACCTGTCATTATATCTGAGTAGTGGTAGTAGTTCAAGCACATATTAGTTGTATGAGTAAATGAATACATAATATGTAAGCAAGAGACAGGAAGGGTAAAGCTCACAGAAGAAAGAGAACTTGCAGTCTTACTTGGCGAAGTTCAGTGAAACACATGTAATTATGTAATATGGCAACGCACACTGAAGTAGAAAATTTCAGCCTGTACTGTCTGAATTTATTAAGTATAACATTTGTTGTTTTGGTTTTTCTCAGGCAGAAAAGGCTAGCGTGGTTCACTTACTGGATTTCCTAGGTCTGATTTTTCTTACGATGATTTGGGCCGTTTGTCCTCGAGATAGTTTGGCACTTTTGGGCCAGTGGATACAGTCGAAACTGCAGGAGGTAAGTCTGAGACAAAACTTGAGTTTGCAATAGCTTGTGGTGAAGATATTTTAATATTACTTTAAAGAAAAAAATATCAGAAATCTTTTCATACTTTATCCTTATCATGAAACATGGGTACTATGTTTTAGTGTGTGACATTTTCTCATTTTTAGTGGATACTCTTAATAATAGGCATGTAGATTAGAAAATACTGCTTCTCTTAAATGATGGAGATAGATGGAGATAGGAAGGGCTTGGCAGCTTCTGGCTAACATAATTTTTTTGGCATCTTTATTGTTTCTACAGAGAGAAAACCCAGTCACAGCCTTTTCTTTCCTTCTGTTGTTTACCTTCAAATGTTCCTTTTGTCTCTCGTCGTGACAGTGGTGTACTCACTGGATGACTCTTCCTTTCCCCAAATATTTACATTTTGATGGGGAACTCTTTTTTTTTTTTTTTTTGGAAGAATAAGTGCTTTACAGTGTCGTGTTGGTTTCTCCTGTACGACAGCATGGATCAGCCATAATTATACGTATATCCTATCCCTCTTGAGCTTCCCTCTCCCCTCCCGTCGCACCCCTCTAGGTCATCACAGAGCACCAGGCTGGGCTCCTTGTATTGCATAGCAGCTTCCTCCTAGTTACCTGTTTTACACGTGGTAGTATGTATATGTCGGTGCCACTTTCTCAGTTCTTCCCACTCTGTCCTTCCCCACCTGTGTCCAGAAGTCCTTTTTCTGTGTCTTCATTCCTTTCCTGCAAATAGGTTCATCAGCACTCTCGGGGAGCTCTTAAAGCCTGTAAACTTTTATGGGCACAGGGTTGGCAGAAGCTGCCTAATTTCTCCCACCGCCTCACTCCAGCTAAGCTAGTATTTCCTGGTAAATACTGAAAGGACAGTTTTAAGAGGTGTTTGTTAACTTTTGCTTTATGCATAATGATAGTCATCTGATAGAACTTGTGGGGTCGTCCATCTTGCTCAAAACAGGACACTGCTGAAAGGAGGCCTTGCAGTCTTAACATTTTCTTTGTTAGCCGTGATTATTTTATTTTACGTCTTTCACCACATATTTCCTCTTGTCCTGGGAGGTTTGGTTATTTAGGAACAATCTGTTATTTGTGTATATTCAGTGATTTGTGGCGCACCCATCAGAGTGCCATCTGGGTGCTGTTTAAATCTAATCTGTAAAATTCTTTGAGACAAATTGCTTTGGAAATTGAATAACTAAATCTTTTATTCAGTGTTACCGTATCATTTGGTTTCATTTTTATTGAAATAAAAGTTCTTAAAGGGAAAAAGAAAAAAATGGTTATTGCTTAAGTTACAGAATCTCATATTTTGAATTTTATTTTTATCATTCATGTGCTGGGAAGTCAAAGAAGGTAATGCAAGTTTTCCACCATTTATCAGTAGATAGCATTTTGTGTAATGGAATCAGAAGATTAAGTCATAAGGAAGATAACTGGAAGCTGTTTCTCTATTGAAATGCTTGATGATCCCGTTGCTTGAGTATAATTCTGTAATAATTACACTGAAACTCAAGTAAGGATTACTTCTGTTTGAACTCTCTTTTTTTTCCCTATGTTTTTTTCTCTGAATCAAGGCCTCCTCCCAATAATTTTGGTGATGAGGAAATGTTTCTTTCTCTAGAAGTCTTGCTCATGGTGTTTGGAGGGCAGAAGGGATTCTGATAGTGAAGTTATCAAGGGGGAAATGCTGGCATTCTTTTGTCAGAGAAAGGAATCGAGGAAGGAAGAAGGAGGGGCTCTCACTTAACCATTTGGACATATTATAGCAGCCCTCATAGGGCGCTACCAGTTAAGGTTTTGAGAGCTATTAGTAATACAGTAGCTAGCATTTATTGAGTACATACTGTACGGTAGGCACCATGATAAACACTGTAAATTAATTTTTTACAGGAGCTAAGAATACAGGCTCTGATCAGATGGATCTATGTTTGAATTTAATCTCTATTAGATTTAAATTCTGTAGAACTTCAACAGATTGGTGCACTTGTTATAGGTCTGTTTCTTTATCTGAAAGTTCAGACAGTAGTAGTGGCTAACTCAAAGCATTATTGAAGGTTTAATGATAGCCAACTTTTTCCTCTCCTCTTTAACTTTCATCAAGAGGCTTTTTAGTTCCTCTTCACTTTCTGCCATAAGGGTAGTGTCANTAGACGGACCTTAGTCAGCAAAGTAATGTCTCTGCTTTTGAATATGCTATCTAGGTTGGCCATAACTTTCTTTCCAAGGAATAAATGTCTTTTAATTTCATGGCTGCAGTCACCATATGCAGTGATTTTGGAGCCCAAAAAAATAAAGCCTGACACTGTTTCCACTGTTTCCCCTTCTATTTCCCATGAAGTGATGGGCCCAGATTCCATGATCTGTGTTTTCTGAATGTTGAGCTTTAAGCCAGCTTTTTAACTCTCCTCTTTCACTTTCACAAGAGGTACTTTAGTTCCTCTTCACTTTCTGCCATAAGGGTGGTGTCATCTGCATATCTGAGGTTATTGATATTTCTCCCAGCAATCTTGATTCCAGCTTGTGTTTCTTCCAGTCCAGCGTTTCTCATGATGTACTCTGCATAGAAGTTAAATAAACAGGGTGACAATATACAGCCTTGACGTACTCCTTTTCCTATTTGGAACCAGTCTGTTGTTCCATGTCCAGTTCTAACTGTTGCTTTCTGACCTGCATACAGATTTCTCAAGAGGCAGGTCAGGTGGTCTGGTATTCCCATCTCTTGAAGAATTTTCCNAGGGTGACCATATACAGCCTTGACGTACTCCTTTTCCTATTTGGAACCAGTCTGTTGTTCCATGTCCAGTTCTAACTGTTGCTTCCTGACCTGCATACAGATTTCTCAAGAGGCAGGTCAGGTGGTCTGGTATTCCCATCTCTTTCAGAATTTTCCACAGTTTTTTATGATCCACACAGTCAAAGGCTTTGGCATAGTCAATAAAGCAGAAGTAGATGTTTTTCTGGAACTCTGATGTGGTACAAACACACAAGGGAAAGGCACGAGCCATCCGAAAAGGAGGAAAGAATGCCACTGGCAGCGACAAAGAGGACCTAGCGAGGACCCCAGGAAGCCAAGCCAGTCAGCCAGAGGAAGACTAGGATCACACGGTGTCACTTCCAGGAGGAAGCTCAACATTCTTTCACATTGACTCACTGAGAAAAGAGACACAGACTCACACTGAAAACCCAGTGGGATTTCTGACAGACCTCGGAGGGGATTCCATCAGGAGTTTGGGTCATCACAGGCACACTCACTTACAGATATATATAAGACAGATCTCCACGAGGACCTAAGGAGAGGACTAGAAACCCTACTCACACTTTTGGACACCCCAGACAGATGGGCAAAGTGCCCAAAAAGACTCCACGTCATCTCTGTGGACCTGAATCAAGTTGTTGTCCGATAACCACACATAACATGGAGTATCCGCAATGCCTGCCAAGTCACTTCAGTCGCGTCTGACTCTCTGCAACCCTATGGACTGTAGGCTGACAGGCTTCTCTGTCCATCGGATACTCCAGGCAGGAATACTGGAGAGGGTTGCCATTTCCTTCTCCAGAGGGTCTTCCCAACCCAGGGTTTGAACCCATCTATGGACCAATACAAAAGAAACTTTCATTTGGCACAGAAAATGGAAAATCTACTGGATTCTGTTGAGACTTCAGTGACCCAGGGCTGAGGTCTCATGCCTGAACCTCTAGTAGCCTTGAGACTCAAGGCTGCACGATCCTGGGGCTGAGGGAGCTGANCGACTCACTGAGAAGAGAGACACCGACTCACTCACTGAAAACCCACTTGGTGTTCTGACAAGCAAACCTCAGAGGGGAATCCATCATGAGTTTGGTTCATCACAGACACACTCACATAAGGATATAAAAGCAGGCCTCCGTGAGGACCAACAGGAGAGAATGGGGAACCCTACTCACCTCTCTGGACAACCCAGATAGATGGCCAAAGCACCCAAAAAGGCTCTATGTACATCTCTGTGGATCTGAGTCAAGTTGCTGTCCAGAAACCACATACCCACAATGCCTCCTCAGTCACTTCAGTCGTGTCCTGTCTCTTATACACATCTAGATGTGTATAAGAGACAGGCTGATGGTGGAACCGGTCATGGGAAAGCTCTGGGGGCTCCACCTCTCCCAGGGGCAGGGTTCCCACCTCCAGCCGCCTTCCTAAAATCTCGCCGCACTGCAGGATAATAGCACCCTCAGCCAGGAAAACTTCCAGGGCTTGGGACTGGTGAGAAGCGGGGCAGAGGAGGGTAAGGGTAAAGGTGAAGAGGACACTCAGTGAGGCCCCAGAGCCCCTTGCACACACATGGGAATGACCCAGTGCTGCCGCCATGTGGCAGTGTCTGGTAATAACAACTTCAAAATGCCTGCAACAGGGAACTTCAAACTTTCAAGGCCTGGGGACTGAACTGATCACAACCCTCAACAACTGGTCTGAGGTGGGTCATCGAATAACAATTTGAAACAGGACAGGCCTTCCAGAAGCCTGTCTCAAAGGGTGAATTATATACACCTCGTACATGGAAAAAAAATCCATCACATAAAATGGTCCCCTCTATAGCTCACTCTTAGAAAACTGTGAATCAAAGCGGCAAACAGGTATTCCCACAAAATGGCCATCATCAAAACAGCTGCAAACAATGAATGCAAGAGAGGACCTGGGAAAAATTGGAACCCTCCTATGCCTCTGCTGGGAGAAGTCCATGGAAAACAGCATAGAGGGTCCTTCCAGTCCTAAAGACAGTGATAGCTTCTGTTCCAGCAATCCCCCTTTTGGGCTAATACACGGAGGCTTATAAATGCAGAAAAACTACTTGAGAAAGACACAAGAACCACAAAGTTCACAACAGCCCTATGGAAAATAGCCACAACACAGAAGTAACCATCATGTCCCTCAACAAACGAATGGACTGGGAAGATGTGGGCCATCTATAGAAGGCAGTGTTACTCAGCCATTAAAGAGAATGGAAATACTCCATGTGCAGCCCTGTGGATGGACCTAGAGATTGTCCTACTGAGCAAAGTGAGGCAGATGGAAAAAGCAATACATCCGATGACATCCCTTGTATGCAGCATAAAAGATAAACCATACAAATGAACATATTTACAAAACCAAGACAGACTCACAGACATGCAGAGTGAAATTATGTTTGCTACAAGGGATTAAAGTAGGGGGCTGGGAGGCTGCATAATTAGAGCATTGGCGTCGACGTGCACACATGACTCTATTTAAAATAAATGACTAGCAAGGTCCTACAGTGAAATATGGGGAACTCTGCTTGTCGTCCTGTGGCAAGCTGGTTTTGTGGAGAGAGGCTGCACATATACGGATGGCTGAGGCCCTCCACAGTCCAGGGGGAATGAGCACCACAATGTCAACTGGAAATTCTCCAACACAAAATAAAAATGGAAACAAACTCTTACAACTCAGGATCACCTCGCAGCTGACAGAATAGGTTCATCGACACATGGACAAAGAGTGAAAGCTGCGAGGGGCTGGGAAGAGGGAGCCCAAAATGCCTCTGCTGCAAATGGCAACTGGTTAACAGCCACTGTAAAGAACATGGGAGCATGGCATGAGATGCTGGGACAGCCATGGCCTAAGATCTGGCACCCCCATCCTTGGGCTGTTGCCAAGGAAACTATACTTGAAAAAAACACATGCACCCCAACCTTACGGCAGCACTGCTTCCAAGAGACAATGTGGAGCAACCAACAGGGAAATCGACACAGGCCTGGACAACAGGGTGTGGCACACACACAAGGGAAGGGCACAAGCCACCAGAGAAGGAGGAAAGAGTGCCCCCGGCAGCGACACGGAAGGACCCACGGAGGAGCCCAGGAAGCAAGCCAGTCAGACAGAGGAAGACCGATAGCACGTGTACCCCTTCCAGGAGGAAGCTCAAAATGCACTCACATCAACTCACTGAGAAAAGAGACACCAACTCGCACACTGAAAACCCACTTGGGGTTCCGACTGGAGAAACCTCAGACNGCGACACGGAAGGACCCACGGAGGAGCCCAGGAAGCAAGCCAGTCAGACAGAGGAAGACCGATAGCACGTGTACCCCTTCCAGGAGGAAGCTCAAAATGCACTCACATCAACTCACTGAGAAAAGAGACACCAACTCGCACACTGAAAACCCACTTGGGGTTCCGACTGGAGAAACCTCAGACGGGAATCCATCAGGAGCTTGGTTCATCACAGACGCACTCACATACAGATATAAAAACAGGCCTCCACGAGGACCTACAGGAGGGGATGGGGAACCCCACCCATCGCCCTGTACAACCCGGACAGATGGGCACAGCGCCTGAAAAGGCACTCTGTGGACATCTCTGTGGACCTGAATCAAGTTGCTATTCACATAACCACATACAACATGGAGAATCCACCCTAGACCATACAAAAGAGACATTCATTTGGCACGTAAATGGAAAGCCTCCTGGATTCTGCTGAGGCCTCAGTGACCCCGTGCTGGGGTCCCATGCCTGCATCCCTAGTAGCCTTGGGACCCAAGGCTGCATGTTCCTGGGGCGGAAGGAGCTGAGAAGCTTGTGTCAGAAACTGAGCCCACTGGACTTGTCGTGCTCGTCCCCTCAGGATGAAACCACAATCTACAGACAGGGGCCCGCCCTCCAGAGCTAAAACAAGTCTAGTGCACCCAAACAATGGTGGACCCTGTGGCTGGAAGAGCTCTGAGAGGTCACGGGGTCTCCACTCTCCCAAGGACAGGGTTCCCACCTCCAAGCCTCCTTCCTAAAGACTCACCCCACTGCGGTATGACAGCACCCTCAGCTGGACAATATTCCAGGGCTTGGAACTTGTGGGAAGTGGGGCAGGGGAGGGTGAAGGGTAATGGGGAGAAGACTTTTACTGGGGCCTAGGTGCCTCTTGGTGCTGCGATTCATGGGATCGCAAAGAGTCTGACATGACTGGGCGACTGAACTGAACTGAACTGAAGGTGCCCCTTGAGCACATAGGGGAACGGCCCAGTGCTGCCGCGTTGTGGCCATTTCTGGTAACACACTTTCAAAACCCTTGCTGCCGGAACTTCAAACTCAAAAAGCCCTGGGGCTGGAAAGGACTCCAAACCTTAAGGACTGGCCAGAGGTGGTTCATCGAATAACAATTTGAAACAAGACAGGCTTTCCAGAAGATAACCTCAAAGGGTAAATTTCACACACCTTATACATTAAAAAACAGAAGAAGAAAAGAAAAACTCCATCACATAAAAATCCTCTTCATGACTAATCCTTAGAAAATAGTAAATNAGACAGGCTTTCCAGAAGACAACCTCAAAGGGTAAATTTCACACACCTTATACATTAAAAAATAGAAGAAGAAAAGAAAAACTCCATCACATAAAAATCCTCTTCATGACTAATCCTTAGAAAATAGTAAATCTAACAGGAAACATGTCACCTCGAAGCCCACACAATGGTCATAATCAAAATGGCTCCAAACAATGAATGCAAGAGAGGACTTGAATAAGGGAACCCTCTTATGCCTTTGCTAGGAGAAGTAAATAGGTAACAGCCACCGTGGAGAACGGCATAGAGGGTCCTCCCAATCCTAAAGACAGAGAGAGCTTCTGATCCAGCAATCCCCTGACTGGCTTCATATACAGAGGCTTAGCAACAGACAAAAGTCTAATTGAAAAAGACATAGACACCTCCAAGTTCACTGCAGCCCTACTTACAATAGCCACGACATGGAAGCAACCATAATGTCCATCGACACATGAATGGACCAGGAACATGGGTGACATGTATACAGGGGAATGTTTCTCAGCCATTAAAAACCATGAAAATATGCCACTTGCAGCTTCGTGGATGGACCCAGAGACTGCCATACGGATTGAACTAAGGCAGACAAAAAATAGCAATATATCTGATGATATCTCTTGTATGCAGCCTCAAAAAGAAATCACACAAATGAGCNGAGTGCAAGGAGATCCAACCAGTCCATTCTGAAGGAGATCAGTCCTGGGTGTTCTTTGGAAGGAATGATGCTGAAGCTGAAGCTCCAGTACTTTGGCCACTCATGAGAAGAGTTGAGTCATTGGAAAAGACTCTGATGCTGGGAGGGATTGGGGGCAGGAGGAAAAGGGACCGACAGAGGATGAGATGGCTGGATGGCATCACTGACTTAATGGACGTGAGTTTGAGTGAACTCCGGGAGTTGGTGTTGGACAGGGAGCCCTGGTGTGCTGTGATTCATGGAGTCACAAAGAGTTGGACACGATTGAGCAACTGAACTGAACTGAGCTGAATGATAACATTGAAAGCAGTATTTCTCAATATAAGCACTCTTCACATTTTGAATTGACAAAGAATTGACAAGATAATTCTTTGCTGTGGGCAGTTGTCCTCTGCATTGCAGACGTTTAGTAGCCTCTACACATTTAGATGCCTCTACCCACTAGATGCCAGTAGCTCTCCCCACTTCTCCCCACCCCCAGCTGCAGCTGTGATAATCAAAAATATCACCAGACATTTCCAGATGTCCCCAAGGGATAAAAATCATGTTCTGTTGATAACCAGTGGTTGAAAGCATTTAGTCCAACACCTGGTATAAAGTAACGACTCAACAAATAGGAGTTATTACTTGCTCATTTGAACCCTCTCTGCAACTCTAGGAGTTTGGTACTATATGAAGTACTGCTATACTTTGCCAATATATGAAGTCACTGCTTCATTTTACATATGATGCTATTGGGCTTAAAAGGGTAGAAAAATACAGCCCTGTGGTAATAGTCAATAGCACTCAGGCTTGAATATATTTCTCTCCTTTTAGAGCCAATGTTTTTCATCAGTTTATACTAGTTATACTATTAATGCCAGTCAATTTTTGGGGACACCTGTAGACTGCTTGTGGTGAGTGAAGCCAGTATAGAATATAGTTCAGCAATCTAAAACAGACATGATTGAGAAGGAAGCAAGTCATATTTAATGGTCATGTACTGTGGACTAGATTGATTTAGTTATTTCTAGCCATCACTGACAGGTAATTAATTGCTTCCCCAGTTAATAGATCTTTTCTCAAAAAGTCCTGCCTATCAATCCATCTTCTACAAAGTTTTAGTACTTACTGAAAATTAGTATTTAACTGGAAAGCATTCACATAAATACAAGTAATGAGGAAAATTAAAAGTTATAATATCTATTTATATTTTTTTATTGAAGTTGGAAGAAAAGTTCATTTTCCTAACTAATCAATACTTAGAAAACAAGAAATTAAGATAATACATCAAAGAAAGAACACTGTGCTATATGGTTAATTTTCTAACTGAAATAAATCTCCTAGTAGTGTCACTGGCTACTATATAGCTGCAGTTTTTCCATTTTCTTTTAAGACTGAAAGATCAGAATGTTTCTTGCCCATAATAAAAAAACCTATGTCAATAAACTTTCTCAGGGAATCCTCTACATAGTAAGTGGAGATTATAATCAGAAAAAAATAAAAGGACTCTCATACTGTGGACTCTCCAAAAATTTGTAGGCATGGTTTTCTCCTATTCGTTCCTTGTTTTTAAAATATTAACCTCTGATGGGGGAAATAAAGGCTGCATTGTTTTATACCATGGTGTGCTTTAAATGTTAATCATCGCATAAGAACTATATCCTAGATAATCCATGAAATTTATTTTAAAAATCTCATTTTCTTGCTGCTTTTTTTTATGAAATAGCCTAAATGGAACCTTTCTTTCTTCTTTCTTAGTTTTTGTTTGATAGACCATATAGCAGAACGCTGGAGGCTGAAGCTGACAAAATTGGACTACAGCTTGCTGCCAAGGTAAAAAGTTTAGAAGTTCAAAATACACTATCTCCTTCATACAGCAAAATACAGTTGTATGTTGTCTTAACGAGGTTTGGCGTGGGCGTAGAATGAGAGTTTGAGTGTATATAATTTTTCACTAATACCTTTTTAAAAATAACTTTATTTGTTTATTTTTGGCTGTTCTGGATCTTTTCTGCTGCATGGGCTTTTCTCTAGCTGTGGCGAGTGGGGGCTCCTCTGTAGTTGAGCTGTGTGGGCTTCTCATTGCAGTGGCTTCTCTTGTGGAACATGGGCTCTAGGGCACATGGGCCTCAGTAAATTGCCACTTGTGGACTCAGTAGTTGTGGCTCCTGGGCTCAAGAGCACAGGCTCAGTAGTTGTGGTGCACAGGCTCAGTCGCTCTGTAGCAGGGGGGTGGGGTGGGGAAGGCCTTCTTCCTGGACCAGGGATCAAACCCATGTCTCCTGCATTAGTAGGTGGATTCTTTACCACTGAGCCACCAGGGAAGCCTGCCATCAGTATCTTTTTAAGTCTGTCCCCTCTGGAAGCTATTGCTTTCTTTATTTGACTCTTTTCCCTTGTTTTGCTGGTCTAAGGAGGCTTTCTGAATAAGATGATGTGTAACTGTTTTTCCCCACTTGGAAAAGGGTTTATCTTGTTATAGCTATAATCTCAGCTGAACAAACTGAATTTTTACCATTTAAGTAAATGGTAGAACAGTCTTATTACTTTGTATCTTTTAGGTTGTAATTTTTGTTATGGCAGATGACTTATTTTTGCTAGCCACAGAGAGCAGCTCTGGGCTCTTATTTTGGTTTATGCTGGATTGATTTGAAGCTACTTCATGTCTGGCTGCTGTTTTTATCACTTGTGATAACTGTGATTAGTAGGATTTAACATTAGAAGTAAAACTGCACTTTTAAAAATTGGTGAAAACAGTGCCACTTCACATGTTAAATTCTCATTGTATTTGATTCTTTGTTGAGTTTTCAGTAGTTATCAGAAATCCTAACTATTGAAAATCACTCTTACCCGAATTTCTCGTTATGAGTTTTATGTATTTAATTTCATAAATCGAGATAAAAATTCAAAGTTCAAAGAATTCAATAATTCCAAAAAAGCAATGTTCTTTGAATGTTGCATAAGCAAAATTAAATGAGTTTTCAGACCTCATAGATTAAGAGGTTCCCAAATAGTGGGCCACAGGTTGATTCTGTCAAGAATATCCCAATTTTAATGTACTACGGTCTGTGAAATTTTCCCTCTAGGTAAGTGCCTTCTGTGTTCTGTTTCAGAAATATTTGCTTATTTCAATAAGTGTTCCTGTTTTATTTCCAAGAAGTTTTCTTGTGTTGTTAAATACAAGGAAGAGGTCAAGATAATTTTTCCCCATGTGGATATCTAATAGACTGAGCACTGATTATTGAAGATTTGCTTTTCTCCACTAAACTTCAATTTCTCTTTCATAAATGTGGGAGGCTATATGTAAGTCTGTTTCTGGACTCCCTGTTGTATTCCACTGGTCCGTTATTTATCTTTGAGCCAATACCACCTTTTCATTGTAACTGTGTAATAGATTTCGACATCTCATATCTTGATGCTGAAGCTGAAGCTCCAATACTTTGGCTACCTGATGTGAAGAGCCAACTCATTGGAAAAGATACTGATGCTGGGAAAGATTGAAGGCAGGAGAAGGGGGCAGCAGAGGATGAGAAGGTTAGATAGTATCACTGATTCAATAGACATAAATTTGAGCAAATTCTGGGAGGTAGTGGATGACAGAGGAGCCTGGCATGCTACAGTTCATGGGGTCACAAAGAGTCGGACACGACTTAGCAACTAACAACAACAGCATGCCCAGTAGTGGGATTACCGGATCATATGGTGGTTTTTGGAGAAGAAAATTGCAACTCACTCCAGTATTCTTGCCTGGGAAGTAAAGCCTATGGACACAGGAGCTTGGCAGGCTGTGCAGTCTATGGGGTCGCAAGAGTTGGACAGGACTTTGCGACTGAGCCACCACCATGGTGGTGTTATGCGTAACTTGTTAAGGATCTCCATGCTGTTCTCCACAATGACTGTATCAGTTTACATTCCCACAACAGTACAGTATGCTTCCCTTTTCTCCACACCCTCTCCAGCATTTGTTGTTTGTAGTTTTTCTGATGATGGGTGTTACGATTGGTGTGAGATAATGCCTCATAGTAGTTTTGATTTTCATTTCTCTAATAGTGAATAATGTCGAACATCTTTTTATGAGCTTCTTGGCCATCCCTGTGTCTTCTTTGGAGAGAGATGTCCGATTTCTAAGTTTTGACTCTCAAGTCCTGATAGACAGTCAAAGGCTCTTCTCAGTCACCTACTTCTGCTTGGATTTCTTTTGATTTCAGCATATATTCTTAGTCTTTTGCTCTTCACTGCTTAAAATTTAATAAGATTTGCTGGTTGGAATTGTGAAACAGAGGATCAGACTCACCTCAGTGAGCTTTCTTCCTTCTTTCTGGAATTCTGTCTTTTCTAGTCTTGGTTGACTTGGTAACTCTCCAGTACCTTTGAACAAGTATTATTTATGTTTTATCCAAATTTTCTAATCATTTTTGATGGAAACATTGGTCTTCTATAATAAGCTACTTGACTGTATCATTGTTAGGAGAGAAACTCTCTAATACAGTCTTTTAAATAGCTATCTAATATTCTGTAATTTGGATAACTCATTTAACTGTATGCTTACTGATGAACTTCTGGAGGTACTTCTAGTTTTTGTTGTTGTTATTGTTACTGTTTTTATTGCAATAATTCTGAAATTGGCAACCTTATACACATATCCTTCTGCTGCTTGGGCTTTTATAGCTATACGGTGGGGTTGCTGGCATTTCAATTTTTACTTTAAAAGACACTCAATTATTTCAGAATGTTGCTAGCAAGTCTTACCAGTGACAAACCAGAATGCCTTTTTAAACTTCCCTCAATAGCACTGTTTTTAATCCCTTTTTTGTTAATTTGGACAAAAACTGAGATCTCATTGCTTTTAAAACTTGAATTTTCTTCCTTAGCAGTAAAGCTGAGCATAATGTCTTATTTTCATTGGCTCTTTTAAAATGATTTCTTCTTTTGCGGCTTGCCTTTTATTGTGTTTTGATGAGTAGATTTTAAAAATACATATTCTAGCTTCCCCCCTTGGAAATTCAGAAGCAGTAGCTAGGTGACCAAGGTCTGAGTCTGAGTGTGTTTAGGAGCTGCAAGTAATTTTGATATCCAGGCAGATTTGGAAATTACTACTTCGAGTAATCAAATGTCAGTTTTGTGTTTTGAGGTCACTTGGTAAGTTAAATTTCCTGTTTTATTTTAAAAAAAAAAGGAGGAATTAAACTAGAGAAGTTATTAAAGAAATATTGANCAGGAGAAGGGGGCAGCAGAGGATGAGAAGGTTAGATAGTATCACTGATTCAATAGACATAAATTTGAGCAAATTCTGGGAGGTAGTGGATGACAGAGGAGCCTGGCATGCTACAGTTCATGGGGTCACAAAGAGTCGGACACGACTTAGCAACTAACAACAACAGCATGCCCAGTAGTGGGATTACCGGATCATATGGTGGTTTTTGGAGAAGAAAATTGCAACTCACTCCAGTATTCTTGCCTGGGAAGTAAAGCCTATGGACACAGGAGCTTGGCAGGCTGTGCAGTCTATGGGGTCGCAAGAGTTGGACAGGACTTTGCGACTGAGCCACCACCATGGTGGTGTTATGCGTAACTTGTTAAGGATCTCCATGCTGTTCTCCACAATGACTGTATCAGTTTACATTCCCACAACAGTACAGTATGCTTCCCTTTTCTCCACACCCTCTCCAGCATTTGTTGTTTGTAGTTTTTCTGATGATGGGTGTTACGATTGGTGTGAGATAATGCCTCATAGTAGTTTTGATTTTCATTTCTCTAATAGTGAATAATGTCGAACATCTTTTTATGAGCTTCTTGGCCATCCCTGTGTCTTCTTTGGAGAGAGATGTCCGATTTCTAAGTTTTGACTCTCAAGTCCTGATAGACAGTCAAAGGCTCTTCTCAGTCACCTACTTCTGCTTGGATTTCTTTTGATTTCAGCATATATTCTTAGTCTTTTGCTCTTCACTGCTTAAAATTTAATAAGATTTGCTGGTTGGAATTGTGAAACAGAGGATCAGACTCACCTCAGTGAGCTTTCTTCCTTCTTTCTGGAATTCTGTCTTTTCTAGTCTTGGTTGACTTGGTAACTCTCCAGTACCTTTGAACAAGTATTATTTATGTTTTATCCAAATTTTCTAATCATTTTTGATGGAAACATTGGTCTTCTATAATAAGCTACTTGACTGTATCATTGTTAGGAGAGAAACTCTCTAATACAGTCTTTTAAATAGCTATCTAATATTCTGTAATTTGGATAACTCATTTAACTGTATGCTTACTGATGAACTTCTGGAGGTACTTCTAGTTTTTGTTGTTGTTATTGTTACTGTTTTTATTGCAATAATTCTGAAATTGGCAACCTTATACACATATCCTTCTGCTGCTTGGGCTTTTATAGCTATACGGTGGGGTTGCTGGCATTTCAATTTTTACTTTAAAAGACACTCAATTATTTCAGAATGTTGCTAGCAAGTCTTACCAGTGACAAACCAGAATGCCTTTTTAAACTTCCCTCAATAGCACTGTTTTTAATCCCTTTTTTGTTAATTTGGACAAAAACTGAGATCTCATTGCTTTTAAAACTTGAATTTTCTTCCTTAGCAGTAAAGCTGAGCATAATGTCTTATTTTCATTGGCTCTTTTAAAATGATTTCTTCTTTTGCGGCTTGCCTTTTATTGTGTTTTGATGAGTAGATTTTAAAAATACATATTCTAGCTTCCCCCCTTGGAAATTCAGAAGCAGTAGCTAGGTGACCAAGGTCTGAGTCTGAGTGTGTTTAGGAGCTGCAAGTAATTTTGATATCCAGGCAGATTTGGAAATTACTACTTCGAGTAATCAAATGTCAGTTTTGTGTTTTGAGGTC
The DNA here is from genome assembly GCA_006410615.1 of Neotragus moschatus. Classification (NCBI taxonomy): domain Eukaryota; kingdom Metazoa; phylum Chordata; class Mammalia; order Artiodactyla; family Bovidae; genus Neotragus; species Neotragus moschatus. The sequence goes on along the minus strand of SJYA01000596.1, from coordinate 2,925,343 downwards.
ACTTGGTAAGTTAAATTTCCTGTTTTATTTTAAAAAAAAAAGGAGGAATTAAACTAGAGAAGTTATTAAAGAAATATTGATATTCCTTTGATTATTTATGATATGCAATCCTTTTAAAGAGTATATCTGGGTAGATAAAACTATGATTTCATTTTCTTTGTGTTGTGGACTAGTGACCTTTTACCAGTTGTGATATTATGGTTTATTTAGTTCAAAGGAGAAAACAGTATTGCTGCAGATGTTAAGTCATGAATCCATAGTGGTAAAGTAATGTCTTTATTATGGAGCACTTAGGTATAAAAATGCCATCTCTGAATACAAGTATTTCTTTTCCTGCCAAAGGGAGAAATAAGTATGAAAACCTCAGTTATGTTTATACTACCACTTTATTCTGTGTCACCTTTATGGATAGTAGCACCATTATCTGCCACTTAATATTTATTATATTTTTATACTTTGCTTAGCATTTTATATGATCAGACTGATCATATTCTTTGCAGTCAAAGGTGGAGAAGCTCTATACAGTCAGCAAAAACAAGATCAGGAGCTGACTGTGGCTCAGATCATGAACTCCTTATTGCCAAAGTCAGACTTAAATTGAAGAAAGTAGGGAAAACCACTAGACCATTAAGGTACGATATAATCAAATCCCTTGTGATTATGCAGTGGAAGTGACAAATAGATTCAAGGGGTTAGATCTGATAGAGTGCCTAAAGAACTATGATGGAGGTTCATGCCATTGTACAGGAGGCAGTGATGAAGACCATCCCCAAGAAAAGGCCTTACAAATAGCTGAGAAACGAAGAGAAGGTAAAGGCAAAGGAGAAAAGGGAAAGATATACCCATTTAAATGCAGAGTTCCAAAGAATATCAAAGAGAGATAAGAAAGCCTTCCTCAGTGATCGGTGCAAAGAAATAGAGGAAAACAATAGAGATCTCTTCAAGAAAATTAGAGATACCAAGGGAACATTTCATGCAAAGATAGGTACAGTAAAGGACAGAGATGGTAGGGACCTAACAGAAGCAGAAGATATTAAGAAGAGGTGGCAAGAATTGGCAGAAGAACTATGCAAAAACGATTGCCATGACACAGATAATCACGATGGTGTGATGTCTTACCTAGAACCAGCCATCCTGGAATGTGAAGTCAAGTGGGCCTTAGGAAGCATCACTAGAACAGAGCTAGTGAAGGTGATGGAATTCCAGTTGAGCTATTTCAAATCCTAAAAGGTGATGCTGTGAAAGTGCTGCATTCAATATACCAGCCGATTTGGAAAACTCAGCAGTGGCCACAGAACTGGGAAAGGTCAGTTTTCATTTCAATCCCAAAGAAAGACAATGCCAAAGAATGCTCAAACTACCACACAATTACACTCATCTCACATGATACCAAAGTAATGCTCAAATTTCTCCAAGCCAGGCTTCAACAGTATGTGAACCACGAAATTCCAAATGTTCAAGCTGGTTTTATAAAAGGCAGAGGAACCAGATATCAAATTGCCAACATCTGTTTGATCATTGAAAAAACATAGAGTTCCAGAAAAACATCTCCTTCTGCTTTGTTGACTATACCAAGGCCTTTGACTGTGTGGATCACAAAAAACTGGAAAATTCTTAAAGAGATGGGAATACTAGACCACCTGACTTGCCTCCTGAGAAATCTTATGCAGGTCAAGAAGCCACAGTTAGAACTAGACATGGAACAACAGACTGGTTCTAAATTGGGAAAGAAGTTCATCAAGGCTGTATATTGTCACCCTGCTTATTTAATTTCTATGCAGAGTACATCATGAGAAATGCTGGACTGGATGAAGCACAAGTTAGAATCAAGACTGCTGGGAGAAATACCAATAATCTCAGATATGCAGATGACACCACCCTTATGGCAGAAAGCAAAGAAGCACTAAAGAGCCTCTTGATGAAAGTGAAAGAGGAGAGTGAAAAAATTGGCTTAAAACTCAACATTCAGAAAACTAAGATCATGGCATCCAGTCCCATCACTTCATGGCAAATAGATGGGGAAACAGTGGAAACAGTGTCAGACTTTATTTTGGGGGGCTCCAAAATCACTGCAGATGGTGACTGCAGCCATGAAATTAAAAGATACTTGCTCCTTGGAAGAAACGTTATGACCAACCTAGACAGCATATTAAAAAGCAGAGACATTGCTTTGTCAACAAAGGTCCATGTAGTCAAAGCTGTGGTTTTTCTAGTAGTCATGAATGGATGTGAGAGTTGGACTATAAAGAAAGCTGAGCACTGAAGAACTGATGCTTTTGAACTGTGGTGTTGAAGAAGACTCTTGAGCGTCCCTTGGACTGCAAGGAGATCCAACCAGTCCAACCTAAAGGAAATCAGTCCTGAATATTCATTGGAAGTACTGATGGTGAAGCTGAAAGTCTCAATACTTTGGCGATCTAATGTCAAGAACTGACTCATCGGAAAAGACCGATGCTGGGAAAATTGAAGGCAGGAAGAGAAGGGGATAACAGAGAATCAGATGGTTGGATGGCATCACTGACTCAATGGACATGAGTGTGAGTAAACTCCAGGAGTTGTTGATGGACAGGGAGGACTGGCGTGCTGCGGTCCACGGGGTCGCAAAGAGTCAGTTCTGAGCAGCTGAACTGAACTGAACCTTGATGGTCAGTTTAAATATCCGGAACTTATTTGTGGTGTGTGTCCTTTTTGGACACTGATGCATCAGACTCCGTTGACTTCTTGTCACTTAATAGTCAGATCACGTCCTAATCCTTCCCTTTTCAAGAAACCTTCTGATTATAGTCTGGCTTCCTTTGCCTGGACTGCCTTGCCTGTGAGGGAGAGAACATGTGACTTGAAGACACAGATGCCCTGTGCCCTTGTAGTTTGGGTAGTTACAGTTACTGCTGTCACCTAATAAGTTGGCATTCTGATTTTACGTCAGTCTAGTGAGCTTGGTTAATGGAAACTGTTCCTGAAAGATGGATCTAGTGGTCATGTGCTGTTCCATTGGATTTATGAGCTTTTAAGGCCAAGGGCTAAATAGAAATATGGAAAATCCATTAGAATCAAGTTACTCAAGATGACTCTTTCATGGTAAGCAGCTTCTTTCCTCTAGAGACACTCTGTGTCTACTCTGCTATTGGGTGTGAGTGAGTTTGTGGGTTTTTTTTTTTGGTGAATTTACAAATCTTTTTTTCCTAAGTGTAAAGGCTACAAAAATTTGTAAAAATTAGAGAACACTGAAAGCATATTAAAATTTGACATCCAACTTTATATTATTTCCATTTTTCCCTGAAAGATAACTTAAAAAATATGACCCTGCTGGAACAGGCCATCTTGCTTAATATAAAAAATTGGTGAGAGCAAGAAATTGTATCATTGATATGTATAATTTCTGTAAATAGTTATCTCTTCAAATCATTAGAAAAATGCTTAAAGATAAAAAACAAAATAAAATAAAATATAATATGATGGTGGTCCCTAAACTATTTTGAAGGCAGGTAGCTTAGTCTAAGCTAAAACATTTTTTTCACTCATAGGAATCATCCTCCCCTCAAATGCCCTTTAAAAAAATGCATGAAACAATACAGTAGTAACAAGAATCAAAGAGCAGAAAATGTATTTTCAGGAACACAAAAAAATCTCTAATGCTGAAAGATACAGTAAAAAGCAGATTTCTTTGGGGACATTAATGGTTGTAGTTTTAATTTCTCATTTAATTTTTATAAAAATTTTAAAAAATTAAAATTTTCATTATATAAATAACCAGAACGACAAATACAGTTGTAAAAACTGGTAGAACTAAGGTGTCCTAAACACAGTAACAGCTAACTGTCCAGCTGACAAAAAGATAGCCCAATTTTGTTGTGTGTGTTTATTCGTTTGTCCCTGTAAAAAGAATTTGACACTTTACAGTCATTTACAGAAATGACTTTTGTTTATTTGATTTCACAAAAAGCTATATCATGTTCATATATTTTTTGAGTATCTGTTTCTTAAATGAGAGAGAAAACTAGTTTTCTTTTGTTTGTGCTAAGCTGGGGAACAGTCTCTTGATTATTTTTGATTGTCATACTGACTGTGGAGGTAGGATTGCTGGTGTTTAATGGACATGCAGTGGGCAGGGATCTTAAATACCCTGTAGTGGCCCAGAGAGCTCTCCATAATGAGGTATTGTCCAGTTCCCAAGTCTTGAAAGTGCCCCTCTTAAGAAACATAGTTGGCTGATTGCTTCAAGTGATCTGAATAACTGTGCACATAGCACCATCTAGTGGGGGAAATATCAATAGGTAATAAGCAAAACCTCCTTTCATAGCAGGAATGAGAAAATTAAAAAATCTGAACTTTCTGTAAAATGGTGAGTTATAGAATTCCAGATTTTTGAAACAGGAAGGAAAACTGGAGATGATCTGATCCATCTTCTCCTTTTACAGATTAGAAAATTAGGATCCAAAGAGGTGCAGTGAGTTGTCCAGTAGCATAGGAGTGTGCATGCATGCTAAGTCATTTCAGTTGTGTCCAACTCTGCAATCCTATGGACTGTAGCCCACCAGGCTCCTCTATCCATGGAGTTCTTCAGGCAAAAATAATGGAGTGGGTTCCCTTGTTACGGGCTTCCCAGGTGGCACTAGTGGTGAAGAACGCCCCTGTCAGTGCAAGAGATGAAGCAGACGCAGGTTCAGTCCCTGGGAAGGGAAGATCAAGGGCTTGGCAACCCACTCCAGTATTCTTGCTGGAGAATCCCATGGACAGAGGAGCCTGTGAGCTGCAGTCCATAGGGTCGTAGAGTTGGACACAACTGAAGCGACTTAGCATGCAGTTAGTATTACAGCAAAAGCCAGGGCTAGAATTCAGGTCTCAGTTTTCCAGGTTGGTAATCTGAGCCTTTCACATAGCAAACTGACTATTTTTGTGTCCTATTTGTGTTAAAGTCTTATGCTTTTAGTGATTTATTTAAGAAAGAAAAAATAATAAATGAGAACATCTCATTTACTAGGTGTGCCATGAAGTAAGCTCCCATAATGCATGTATTATAGATTACATCTTATTTTGAACCTGATTGTTTCACTTAGAAAAATGAGACAAGCTGTTGTGATTTCATTTAATTTTTTTTTAGTTGCTCCGATTTCAGCACAAGTTTTTGAATCTCATGATAAAACTTTTTAGGGTAAATAAATAAATGCATGAAAATTTATTAAAATTATGTAGAACTGACATGTTGGCAATCAAAAATGCAGAAAATTTTAAAATCAAATGAATTATAAAATAATGCAAGTTGTTGTTTTTCCTCTTTGTTAGGGTATGTAAAGTTGGTTTTGATAAGTCATTTTTTTTTTCAAGTGAGTGGGATTGGCACATATTGAGAATAGTTTAGCAATAACCATCCCAGGACTATGTCACATTTAGTTGGGAAAGAGCCATTTTAAATTATTGACTGGAAAATGTTTAAACAAGAAGTGGGTTATAAGGTGAGCTTTAACAAGTGGTACGATATTGGGAAAAGGAACCTGTAAGAGACTGAAATAAACTGAGACATCCTGGTAGATGATGATGATAATGGTAGTGATGGTAACAATGATGATGATTTTTGACAACAGTGANTTTCTTCTCTCTTGAGCGTGGAGTATCTCTTCACGGCTGCCCCAGCAAAGGGCAGCGTCCACTCCCCACCCTGGAGGAAGGACGTCTCCTCACCGCCGCCCCTCCCGACCCTCAACGTGGGACAGCTCCTCTAGGCCCTCCTACGTCAGCGCAGCCACCGATCCTTGGATGCGAGTTGATCTTCCCAGCCCCCGACCCTGGCCTCAGACGTAGGGTGGCTCCTCCCGGCCCCTGACCCTGGCCCTGGGCATAGGGTGGCTCCTCCCAGCCGCCGCCCCTGACCTCGGCTGTGGGGTGGCTCCTCTCAGCTGTTCCTGCGCCATCACAGCTCAGCACTCTCAGCAACTGTCTGTCCTCCGACGTGGGGTAGCTTCTCCCAGCCGTGCTGAGTGGGAAGTAGAGTGACTCCTTTCAGCTGTTCCTGTGCCTTCTCAGCCTGGCACTCTTGGCCGCTGCTCCTGACCTCGCAAGCGGGGTGGCTCCTTTCAGCTGTTCCTGCGCCGTCACAGCCTGGGACTCTCGGCTGCTGTCTCTGTCCTCCGACGTGGGACAGCTCTTCTCGGCCGCACTGAGTGCACCAGCCCACCCGGCCATGGCCGCCACTTGCACTGAGTGCGCTGGCCCGCCCGGCCGTCGCCGCCACTTGCCAGTACAAGTGTAATTTTAAAAATTGTTTTAATCAAAAGTAAAACTAGTTGGGAAATACAATGTAAACACTTCTACCAGACACTTTTTATAGGAAAAATAAGTGTGAAAAAATTGACTAGGTTTATAATATTTACTAAATCACCTTATGTAGGATTTAGAAAATAAATTTTAGTATAAAATTAATATACTTTAATACATTTCAGAAATAAAAGTCTTGCTTCTCCTCCACCATCAAACACCCTATTTATCTCTTAGGGTAGCTGCTATTAATGTTTCTTAAATAGCTTTCCAGAAATGATCTATGAATAGATAAGTATATGTATATGAGTATATAATGGAAGTGTACACACACATATACAAAGTCTATATACCCCATCTTTTTTTTTTAAGATTCATTTTCTATGAGGTATTTTGAATGGCTTAAATATGTTCTTCAGTAAGTTCAAGGAAAAGTAGACAAATTGTTGTGTACAGTGAAACTATAACTGTTTTTAACAGAAAACAAAATTCTGTAAAGCAGTTATCCTTCAACTAAAAAGTAAATAAATATAAAAAATACATTACTCATACATTCATAAATGTTCACTTCAAGTGGATTGATGAGGTAAATGTAAACAGAAGTATTAAAAATAAATCATAGACTAATATCTCTGATTTCAAACTTGTAAAATCCTTCTTAAGCATAAATACAATAAAAGAAATTTATAAAGGAGAAAGTTAAGCTTTGGCCAAAAAAAATATCAATACATAAAACCTATAGTGTAGGGTTCAGTTCAGTTCAGTTCAGTTGCTTAGTGTAGGTTTAATATCCTTTAAAAAAGATTTCCAAGAGGGAATGACTGATTTTAAATGTAAAAGCATGCTAATAGTAGGTGGAATCAAACAGCATAAAAATATTAACTTTTTCCTGGAATCAACACTTTTAATCTTACATTTTAAAATGCAGAACCATTTTTGTAGTAAGATATAATGCAAATAAATTGGAATTTCATATAAAAGTGTAACTCTTTATTTGAGGTCTTCTAATTATTCTGGTGGTATAGATGAGTAAACTTTCTTTATTATAGTTTGTTAACAGATTAGATTTTAAAATCTTTTTGTGAAAACCTAAAAAATTTTAATTTGTATGGAAGATTTTTGCCCTCAATATACGTTCTTCATATCCATCATACTTCTTGGGAGTGGGATTATTGTGAACATTGTCTAGTGGGAAGGACAAGGGAGGAGGATGCTTTACCATATTGTTTAGAGTTTTTTTTTTTAAGCAGTGAGCATATTCTACTTTTATTAAAATAATAATGGTATTTAGTTTTAAGAAATGTAATGACATAAAGGTAATTTTAAAATAATGTCCTTATTACTAAGCTTACATTGTGCTTTTATTAATTTTGTTTTTAGGCCTGCGTGGACGTCAGAGCCAGTTCAGTGTTTTGGCAGCAGATGGAATTTGCAGAAAGCCTCCATGGTCATCCCAAGTTGCCAGAATGGTTATCTACACACCCTTCTCATGGCAATCGAGCTGAGCACTTGGATAGGCTCATACCTCAGGTGAGCTGACACTACATAAGGCAAGCCTTTATTGTTATGGTATCATTTATTTTTAATACTGTTACTTCTTGTGCCTAGAAAAAGAGCACTAGTCTGTCAGCCATTTTTATTACCATCAGTTTTCAAAGGATTTCAATGAAAAGTAAAAAATCCTGTTAGTCCACAAGTCCTGGTGAATAAATTGGTATATATAGTTGACTTTTCATGATAGTCAAGGTTTAGCACTTTTAGTATCATACTTTTTAGTTTTAACTGATTTGGTGAAAGTCTAAAAGTCAAGGTATGTTTTTCATCATACTGATCATAATCTTAGTGATTTAAGCTTATCATTAAAAATACCAGGTAATGAATTATGTGAAATTTTGGGCTGAGTATTAATTCCAGTAGTGATGTTGGAATTTGTTTTTCTTTTTTTTTAGGGAAAAAAACCCCTTCAGATTAGTTTGCTTTCTGGTTATTTCTCTTAAAAGATAGAATAAAGTATGTGCTGTGTGCTCTTTTTTTTTCTTTGTAGAATTCATTAACAGATCAAGCTGAAACAGCTTTCTCCCAAGTAGTATTCACTCTCTTCTAAAAATCTTTTGATTTAACATATTCAGAATGTTTTCTGTGCTTTCCACATAGGTACGAAATGAATGTCAGTCATCTCTAAGACAGCCTACATCCTCTTTTCTGCCTCACTTGCTTAAAAGCAGAATATTTGTTACCAATTTAAAAATTAGTCTTGGGCTAATTGCTAAAAGGATAACACAACAGATACAGATATATTTATTATAAATGTCTCTTTAAATATGACTTCAAATTCAGAAGAATAAACATTGAGTACCCGCTATAAGAAAGATGCAAAAGAAATAATACATAGTCTTGATATTTTAATATGCTAAAATAAGTAAAAAATGATTCTTAATATAATAAGGAATATTATTTATCATAAGAAAAGTAGAATACAGTGGTATATATTGTGAAGGAAGAATAACCTTATTACTTGGTGTGATAATAATAACCTTACTTTGGGGGTAAGCCTCTTATTTGTGGTTAGAAACTACCACAAGATTTATTAATTTATTCATGTGATCAACATTTATTAATATTCATTGCTAATGTGCTGTTCTGTGTTGTATTGTGCTGGGGAGTGAGCAAGGAACAAAACAGCCTCTTGTTTTCTTAGAGCTAACATTTAGTTAAGGAATGCAAATAATAAACAAGCCAACAAACATACATATAGTATGTCAAGCAGTTATAAGCACATTGCAGAAAAACAAAGCGGATGAAAGGTGAAAGAGAGGCCCAGGCAACAGAAGGTGTACTAGTCAATGTTCATTTGTCGAGGAAGACCTTAATACACAGAATCTGGAAAGAAGCAGGGGAGCAAGTCCTGTGGATATCTGGAGGAAGAGTCTTAGAGGCTGAGGAAGCGACTAATGCCCAGGACCGGAAGTGAGACTGTGCTTGCCTGGTTTATTCAAGGAATCGCAAGGCACTGGGGCTGAAAGGAGTAAGGGAGGGGAGAATGGGTGAGGTGTGAGGAGTCTTCTAAACCACTGTAAGGTCTTGGTTCTTATTTCAAGTGATATGGGAAGCTAAGCGAGGGCTTTGAGCAGAGGAGGCTTGATCTGGCTCAAGTGTTTTACAGTGATCACTAGGTCTCTTTTGTGGACTGTAGGGGAGCAAGGGCGGAATCAGGAAGCCTATTTAAGAGGCTCTTGCAGTAATCCTGGTAAGAGATGATGGAGGCAGAAGGGCGGGAGAGAAATGGTCAGATTTTGGATGTATTTTGAAAAGAATGATGACGGGATTTGTTGATTTTTTTTTACCTTACTTTATGCCTTTTATGAGCACTGGGTCAGCCAGACATAGGTTATTGAGACCTATCCTAAATACATTTTATTTATATTCTTAACTTTAAGGAAAAATACGTGAGAAAGAAAGAGCGGTGAAGTTTACTTGATATAATGTGTAGTAGTTATTCACCTTGAAAGACAACATGGGACTGGGACAATCAGTTTCATAGGTAACTGATTTGTGCTGTAGAGCACTGACTCTGAGAGTCTTCTTAGTGGCACCCCAGACCCAGGAACCTCATTCTACCCTGGGAGTGGCTTAACCTATCTCTAAGTCCATAATAACCACATGGCTTTCTCTTAGAATTTCCTTTGCTTTTTGCTTAATGAAATTCTAAAAATACATGGTTTGCTTAAATTGGATAATGAGTTCTACCTATCTTTTATCTGAAGCTTGTCCTAAATTCCAGGTTTTTGTTTCATCATCAGATAACTAAGGATCTTTAAAGAAGTAGTAAATGTTCTTTAAAAAAGGCTTTAAAATAATAATGAATTGAGTAGTGAGTACGAAAAAAAAATGGTTGGAGAAACAGATATGTTATTTGGAAGCCAGTGACGAAGAAAAAAATTAAGAGCTGTTTTTCTTCTAAAAATAAACTATTCTAGTTCAGAAGCTTAATTTGAAAACCTCATATAATTTCTTGTATTTTTTCCCCCCAAGTGATTAAATTCAATTTGAAGGTAATAAAACTCTACTACAATATTGGGAGTAATTCAGTGGTTGAAGTGAAACTGATAGTACAAGAGTATTGTTAATTAGAATACATAGTCATAATTCAGAGATCGGAATTCCCTACTATCATAGGTCTAATTTCTGTAACGAAAGAAAACGATTCCTCAGGCAATATCTGGGATTATGTGAGTCTGTGTCCTCTTAGAGACTACCTTTTTGGGGTTAGATTTTCTTTAAGGTTTCTTTCCTACTAAAGTGAGGACCATGTTGGGTTCCACCTGAAGCTCCTGTACTTTGCCATTTCAGACAGTGATATACCTCTAAAGGGTGGTTGGGAATATTGCACCAGTGTGCAGAGGTGTCTCGGTCAGAGATGAGAATCTCAAAATCACCAGGAAATGATGGTAGTTAAAGTGGTGAGAGTGAGTGAGTTCACTTAGGAGGTAAGCAAAGGAAATGCTCCTGGACGCATAGGTGTGTTAGGTAGAGTCCGTGCTTAATTGGCAGGAGGAAGAGCCTGTAGTAGATTAGGTTCGTAGGAAGAGAAGAGACCAAGAAAGTCAGGAAAATGAGATTCTTTGGTCCTCTGAGAATACAGATCTTAGAACTTTGATGTTTTAAAATTTAAGCTATTAATGATTGTATGTTTTTCTTTTTTTACTGTTTTCCTGTAGATCATTACAGAAGTGTATTGTCTTACCATAGCATATTAATGTTTATGATGTTTTAAATCTATATTTGATACATTTCAACAAATATTTATTGATTACCTCTTACATGCTAGATTATAGGTATTGTAGGTGTTGTGACCACAATAGACAAAACCCCCTGCCCTCAGGAAGTTTATTTGGCAGTAAAGGGTGAGAGACAGTGACTAGAATAAATCACCAATATATTGCATGTCAGTCAGTAATAAGTGCAAGGGAGGGAAATAAAGAAGGAGGAATTGTGTATTATCTTGGGCTGCTATAACAGAATCCACAGACTTGGTAGCTTAAGCAGCAGAAATTAATTTATTCACAGATTTGAAGGCTAAAAGTACAAGATCAGGGTTCTGCCTTAAGCAGCAGAAATACACTTTTCTCAGTTCTGAGGGCTGGAAGTTCAATAATAAAGCTCTGGCTGACTCAGTTTCTGGTGAGGTCTCTCTCCGTGTCTTGTATATAGCTGTCTTCTTGTTGTGTCCCGTGTGGTATAGAAAGAGTGATTGCTGTTTGTGTCTCTTCCTCTTCTTAGGAGGCACTGTTCCATCACAAGGGTCATATCCTCATGACCTCATCTAAACATTACCTCCCAGAGGCCACATCTCTAAATACCATCACATTGGGAATTAGAGTCTCAACATATGCGTTCCCAGATGACGCAGTTCATTCCATAGCAGATAGGTAATGTGTGAGTAGAGGTAGTCATGGTTGCTGGAAAGCAGTTTGAACTGGGGTTGGGTTGGAGAAGGTTTCACTGGGAAGAAGGTATTTGAAGGAAGACTTGAAATAAGGGAAAGAGTGAGTCATGTAGCTTCCTGGGAGGAGGAGCTGTCCAGGCAGAGGGAATAGTAAGTACAAGTCCTTGAGCAGGAGTGAGCCAGCTATGTTTGAGGACCAGCAAAGACACCAGTGTAGCNATCACAAGGGTCATATCCTCATGACCTCATCTAAACATTACCTCCCAGAGGCCACATCTCTAAATACCATCACATTGGGAATTAGAGTCTCAACATATGCGTTCCCAGATGACGCAGTTCATTCCATAGCAGATAGGTAATGTGTGAGTAGAGGTAGTCATGGTTGCTGGAAAGCAGTTTGAACTGGGGTTGGGTTGGAGAAGGTTTCACTGGGAAGAAGGTATTTGAAGGAAGACTTGAAATAAGGGAAAGAGTGAGTCATGTAGCTTCCTGGGAGGAGGAGCTGTCCAGGCAGAGGGAATAGTAAGTACAAGTCCTTGAGCAGGAGTGAGCCAGCTATGTTTGAGGACCAGCAAAGACACCAGTGTAGCTGCTTGGAGGTTAAACAAGGGAAGGTGGAGGAAGCAGGTTTTATAGGCCCACCAAAAAAAAAAAAAAAAAGGTGGGGGCCTAGGTTTTACTCAGAGATAGAGCAGCAGGGAGGCTTCCCTCCTGGCTCAGTTATACGGAATCTGCCTGCAGTGTAGGAGTTGTAGGGGACTCGGGTTCCATCCCTGGGTCAGAAAGATTCCCTTGGAGGAGGGCATGGCAACACTCTCCAGTATTCTTGCTTGGAGAATTCCATGGACTGAGGAGCCTGGTGGGCTACAGTCCATAGGGTCACACAGAGTCGGACATGCCCAAAGAGAGCCTCAGTGGAGCGTTTTGAGCTGAGGACTAGAGGAGTAACAGGATCTGCGTTGTATTTGAAAAGAGTGTGATCTCCAGCTCCTACAAAACAGTATAATCATGTAATTTTGGAGTGTTTTAGTTTAGTATATTGTTCAGAAAATAAGCCAGTTCCTTTTTTTATTTTGTTTCTAAATCAAGCCTCCAAATTGGAAAAAAAATCCTTGCTTTTTTAAAAAATGTGAATTCTGAGATAATGCATGGGTAAATGCCTAGTTAAATATAGTCCTGTGATCCACTAGTATTTAAAAAGGATAAATAAAGAGTTATAGTAATGATATTATTTCTAGTTAATGATACGGTATGTTATAATTTTATTTACTTGAAATAATCAGTTGAATTTAGGAAACGCATACCCCACATATTCCGTTACCATAACAACTTGGGTGAAAAATTGAAGAACAGATGTTATATCAACGTCTTGATGTTTAATAGTATGACAGTTTTAAAATTATATTCAAATTTTCAATTTATATATACCATACATAGACCTTGAAAGAGATACCTTATTTAATTTTTTTTCTGTAAGTATCATTACACTATATGAATAGATGTTAATAAGAAAAACTGTATCATAACCTGGGGTTGAAATTTACTTGAAGGATTTGTTTTACAACTGGAAGCATTTATACTAAATTTCTTTATATTTCTTCTCTCACTGACTCTCTGTCACCCTTTCCTTGGCGTGGGGAAGGGGACAGAGAAAAATAGAGTATATAGCGAGAGCATTCAATTTGGAAAGGCTAGTTGTCTGGGATTACGTTATTATAATTTTGAATAGATTTATTTTTTAATACTCTTAGAACTTTCAGTGTCAGCTTTATTTGTAAACTGTTTTTTAAATCTTGAGTTTCAAATTTACTACATTTAATTTTTAGGTACAAGAATCACTCAGTGGCAGATCATAAATGCATTCATTTTAATCTCATTTTATTCCAGATTCTTTAAACTTTCAGGAAGCTGGGGGTTTTAACTCACTTGTAAATCATTTTTACATATTTATAATTGGACAAAGTAAATGCATAAATCATTAATGTTATACATCTCATAAGGAGAAAATATGAGAGTGTTTAACATTGAAGTGAAATGTCGTTGTTGGCCAATGTACACAAACATACTGTTCACCTTACAGAATTTCATTTTGTCTGACATGAAGAGTGTTGAGGAAAAGGCAAATATCATAGCAGCTACTGTAATTGAATTGGCCTCTGAATCATATAAAACCAGTAAGCCTGACAGTACCATTGTCTAAAACCTTAAAAAAATATTATGGCGCATTTGATGTGTATCTACTTGAGGCTGAAATGAATGGGCTATTAGAAAAAAATTGTTTTTAGGAGGAAAGGGGAGAAAAGTAATGATATTTTTAGAAGAATTTTAAAAAATGGAGTTGATTTTTTTTTTCCCCTTGAAATGTCTTGGTTTCTGTTTTCAAAGGAGGCTTTTAGCCTAACCATGAGGCTTCATGGTATTTTACTTGTTATGTAGTACCAGATATAGTTCACTTTCTTTTCTGTGGACAAGTATCATTTTCAGTGTTTTAAGTTTTACACAACTTACAGTGTGGTAAAATAGCTCTAAGGCCATGAAAGGCAGAGATAATACCCAAGGATGCACTCGGCAGGACACCAAACGATCTTTTACTACCCATTTCAGATTCTTTCACAGTTTTTCTCTTTGTTTCCTATTGTCTTCTGTTAGCCTTTCAAGTAGACACCAGATCAGATCATCCTGTCAGACTAATAAAAAACAAGTTTTTCAGTTATTTTTAAGTAGCCACACATTGCATTGTATTTTCTGTTGTATTTCCTATTCCTTGAAGTGGTAACTTTCTATTCTCATTATTTTCTCTTAAATTTGTTTCTAGTGAGTTTTTGCACTGAGGTTTCAGGTCTAAAATTGATACTAAAATTTCAGATCTTTTGAAAAGTATATGCTCACCTTCAGAAATTAAGGAAGAGAGTTGGAAATTCAGAGGGTGTAAAGGGATACTAAAATTTCAGGTCTTTTGAAAAGTATATGCTCACCTTCAGAAATTAAGGAAGAGAGTTGGAAATTCAGAGGGTATAAAGGGACTGCTTTCATATTTCAGGAAAAACATTTAAACCTCTCAAGAGCCCTTTAGAATTAAAAGATATTGATGCAAAATCAAGGTTGAAGTTACAGAAGTGTAAAAATGACAAAGGAAAAGTGAAGATAGAAAAAAAAAGGTTTTTTTTTTAAAAAAAAGAGTTTTAGTTTTATTTTTGATGGTAAAAATGTTAAAACATACATAAAAATAGAGAATAATTTAAATAATTTAATGAACCCCCGTTTTCACTCACATTCAGTAGTATTAACTTTTTATACATTTGCTTCATTTGCCCCTTCTCTTATTTCTTTACCCTGAAGTATTTTAATGCAAAACTTACACAGGAGGGCTTTCCCTCCTAATACTTCAATATGCATTTTAGAAAGTAGTACTGTTTTCTTCTGTAATCATACCATCATCATAGCTAAGAAAATTAAGTAATTTCCCCTTAATAAAGTTAAATATCCTTTGTATACTCAAATATGGTCCCAAAATATAGTTCTATAATTAGTTTATTCAAATCATGATCCAAAAAATCCATATAGCATTTCCCTGCTTTGTCCCTTAAGTCTGTGATTTTAGAACAGTCTCCCTGCCCTTTGTTTGTTTTTAAACATGTTATTGATGTGTTGAATAAACTTAGACCCACATTCTAGATTTATCTCATTGCTTCTTTGTGGCCTTGACCAGCTTCTTTCTCTGTATGCTTATAGGTGGAAGTTAACTTTTGGCAAGAATATTTTATAGGTGGTGCAGTTATACTTCATATGGCTTCACATCAGGAGTCTTTTAATCTGGCTGCTCCATGTTCAGTGATGTCACATTTGATCAGAGGGTCTGGAGGATGATACCATAACCCCTCCTTTGGGAATGTGGTTTTCCCCCTCATAGGCAGCAAGTGATTGTGAAGTGATGATATGGCACTCTGCCAAAGATCCAGTTCTTCAGCAACCTGAGAAGTGTCTTTAATTGAAGAAATATCCTCCTCTCTCTCAAAAGGCTAAGCCGATGGTGTCTTCAGAAAGTGAAAGTGTCAGTCACTTCAGTCGTGTTCTACTTTTTGTGAATTTATGGACTGTAGCCCACCAGGCTCCTCTGTCCACTGAATTCTTCAGGCAAGAATACAAGAGTGGATAGCCATTTCCTTCTCCAGGGCAAATTCCCAAATTAGGGATCAAACCCAGGTCTCCTGCATTGCAGGCAGATTCTTTACTGTCTGAACCAGCAGGTAAGCCCTGTGTGTCTTTAGGAGGAATCTACCTATGTAGAAGAGTGAAGAAGGAATTCAGAACAGCCAAGTCAGCTCTAATGGAACAAAAGATGTTGCAGGCACATTTTTCTCCTATTTAAGAGTAGATTTAAGACATAGGTAAGAGAGTTTTTTTTTTTTTTTTTTAATCACAGTGATGATGAGTGCATAAGAGTAGAAAGGAAGGTTGGTCACAGATAATTGTATTGATATTTAATAAATAGGTAGTTTCTGAAAGTCCTCAACTAATAATGCCACAAAGATCTTCATCTCAACTAAATCTAGCATTAACGACAAAACCCAAAGCCCCCCAAATGCCCATTTTCCTCGAATAAGATAAGCTTTAAATAGCAGAAAAACTAAAAAAACAAAACCAATCTCAAATCTCAAGCTAATGTAAAAAATTAACTTCATCAGAGATGCTTCCGTGGTGGCTCAAGTGGTAAATAATCTGCCTGCCAATGCAGAAGACTTGAGTTTGATCCCTGGGGCCGGAAGATCCCCTAGAGGAGGAAATGACAACTCACCCCAGTATTCTTGCCTGGGAAATCCCATGGACAGAGGAGCCTGGAGTGCTGCAGTCCATGGGCTCACAAAAGAGTTGGACACAACTCAGCTAGTGAGCATGTGCAGAGGCAGCACCGTGTAAAGCTGCATGATGAGGCTGATTCAGTTACATGGAAAGCGACAGGAAGAAGAAAGAATGACTTGACAAATGTAAGACACACCCACTGCAAAAAGTTGTTTCACTTGTGAATACTGTAGAGGAGCTATTGCAAAGAGCAGAACTGATGCTCCAGAGCAAAGACTTACTGATGCTCGGAGATAGAGCAACATACACAGCACGACCAAATTAAAACATCCGAAGCTAAAAAAGATGTTTAAAAAATGGAAGCATATTGGAGACACAAGGAAATCCAAGCTGCATATAACAGTGATAAGGGTCATTTGTTTTGTCTTTTCACAAGACAAAAGACATTTCTTTAACTTGTTTCTATGTCACATTTTTAATTTAGATAACATTTCTCAGGATAAGTTTTTAGAAGAATCCCAGAGCATCATTCAAGAGAAACCTGATGTGAACATACCTGGATACATACGTTTATCATGTTTGCCCTTCATTGCAAAGACAGGCTTTTACAAGATGCCGTGGTATAAAGAGAAATTTTAAAAACACTTAAAGAGACTTTGGATCTTACTTTTCGGACTTTGGAGAAGTGTAAGAGTTTAAAGGGGAATGGAACAAAACCAACCAAACAAAAACCAGTGGAACGAATACATTTTGCTATGGTACCTAGCCAAACCAACTTTTCTTGCTTTTAAGATGGTGTGTGCTTAGTCACTCAGTCACGTCTGACTCTTTTTGACTCCATAGACTGTAGCCTACCAGGCTCTTCTGTCTGTGGAATTTTCCAGGCAAGAATACTGGAGTGGGTTGCCATTTCCTACTCCATGAGATCTTCCTGACCCCGGGATCAAATCCACATGTCCTGCATTGGCAGACAGATTCTCTACCACTGCACTACCTGGGAAACCCCTTTTATGATGAAAGATCCCTTAATAAATGAAACACATACAACAAAGTGTCAGTGAAGTACTCAGTAGCAGTAGTGAACTTTCCAAATCCACTGATGCTTGAGAATTAGATAACATATATAGTTTAGCTTGCTATTTCGCAATATATAGGATTGTGATTATAGCTTGTACCCTGCTCTTCTTAGAAAACCAAAGATCACATAAAGAAATTAACAGATAATTGAGTTGAATAGTACAAAATTAAGATTTAATGGACATTAGAAACTAAATGCTCGGAAATGAATGTTTATTTTCTTCTTTAATGCGTGCATGCTTAGTTGCTCCAGTTTTGTCCAATTCTTTGTGAACCTGTGGACTCCAGCTCACCAGGCTCCTCTGTCCAAGAGGTTCTCCAGGCAAGAATACTGCAGTGGGTAGCCATTCCCTTCTCCAGAGGATCTTCTCAACCCAGGGATAGAATCTGGGTCTCCTGCATTGCAAGTGGATTCTTTGTCATCTGAGCCACTGGGGAAGCCCTGGTGGCTTCCCAGGTAGCGTTAGTAAAGAGCCTGCCTGCCAATACAGAAGACATAAAGAAATGTGGGTTTGATCCCTGGGTCAGGAAGATCCCCTGGAGAAGGAAACTGAGATAGCAGTCTCTCCTAGATGTTTAATGAATGTTTTATGTATTTGTGTGGAGATCACACCTCCTTCCCTCTTGGCCTAAGAAAGGGAAACTTTCTCCTTCCCTCCCTCCACTACAAGATACTTTAATGATAAGTATTTAACACTGAGCCCAGGATTTCAAAGTAGTTCATATCATAACACCAATTTAGATAAAACACCTGGCACAGTGCAAGACACATAGAAAATGAATGGTGAATGTTAGTTTCTTTCATTCCTAGTGGGCCTCTTTAGGCTGGCTAATCCCATATTTAATGCTAGGTCTTCCATGGGATTCTTAGAACTGTATATTCTTATGTGAATACATTCCTGATTTCTCTTAGGCTGTAAAAACTCTTAAGAATGTTTTTCCTCTGACATTTATCATAATGATTTATTCATAGCTTGTGTTCTATAAATGTTTGTTTAAAATTCAGCATGCATTTATTAAGTACTATTATGTGCAGTACATGGAGTTAAATACAGAAAACAAAGTAAGGGAAAAAGCATATTCTAGTTATATAGTAGGAAAGCATTGCTTACTTTAAGAGAGGAAGGCATATTTAATAAGATAGATTTGAATTTATAAAAAATAAAAAGTGTTGATACCACAAAGCATAATAAAATAAATGTGGAAAGGAAAGTGAAAAAAAGAATGTTTTACCAACATATGTGATAAAAATCTTACTATGCAAAACAGATGAAGACTTGATGAAAATATACGTGGTCTGTAACAGGATTCTGCTTGATAGGTAGAGGAGAAAAACAGTTGATGTGTGAAGAAATACTAATATAAACCTTTATGAAGTATATATAGTTTTTCTAGCAGTTAAGGAAATGTAGCTCAGATGTTGCCAAAGTAGGTTTTATTCAGTAAAAGATTACTCAGGAAACATAATGTGCAAAAAAAAAATAAGAAAGAAAGAAAAACCGTTAGTACATGTAATGCAGAAGTATAAGAAACAAAAACAACAAAAGTGGGTTCTAATTTCTTTTTTCTAAACTGTTTTTGCTTTTCCATGTACTGTGCTGTGCTAAGTGGCTTCAGTCATACCTGACTCTTTGAGGCCCCTTAGACTGTAGCCTGCCAGGCACCTCTGTCCATGGGA
The DNA here is from genome assembly GCA_006410615.1 of Neotragus moschatus. Classification (NCBI taxonomy): domain Eukaryota; kingdom Metazoa; phylum Chordata; class Mammalia; order Artiodactyla; family Bovidae; genus Neotragus; species Neotragus moschatus. The sequence continues at coordinate 2,906,090 of SJYA01000596.1, read as the reverse complement.
TTCTGCAGGCAAGAATACTGGAGTGGGTTGCCATGCCCTTCTCCAGGAGATCTTCCCAATCCAGGGATTGAACCTCATCTCTTATGTCTCCTGCACTGGCAAATGGGTTCTTTACCACTAGTGCCACCTGGGATTACTTCCATGCCAGCTTTTGAAAAAAGATAGTTTTGTTTTTAAGACAGATCTTAGGTTCATAACAAAATTGAATGGAAGGTACAATTTCCCATCTACCTCTTGCTTCCATGTGGGCACATCCTCCCCCTCTCAAAATCCTGCACCAGAGTGGTACATTTGTTACAATAGATGAACACACATTGCCACCATTATTATAGCCAAAGTCCACAGTTTACATTCGGGTTCACTCTTAGTTGTACACTTGGTGGTGTTTTGACAAATGTATAATGACATGTATTTATCCTTATAGTACTACATAGTGTAGATTTCATTACCCTAAAAATACTCTTTGCTCTGTCTGTTCATCCTGTCTCCCTCCTGCCCCCTAACAAACAAGGATCTTTTTAGTGTCTCTATAGTTCTGCATTTTTCTGAATGTCACATATATAACTGGAACCACACACTATGTAGCCTTTACAGACTGACTATTTTTTCCCCCTCTTACACACATTTAAGGTTTCTCCATGGCTTTTTATGGCTTGAAAATTTTTCTTATTGGTGCTGAATAATATTCTGTTGTCTGCTTGTTCACCTACTAAAGGACATCCTGGTTGCTTCCAAGTTCTGGCAATTACAAGTAAATAAACAAATAGCGAGCAGTGTTTTGTTTCCTCTCTAGGGTTCAGTTTTCTTCTCTGTAAAATTTAACGCATGATTTCTAAGAATTCTGAGGTTTGAAATTATGTGCTTATCTAGATAGAAATCATGCACTCTTACTTACATGGATTAGGTCAGATATGATTGTATGCTGATGACATTACAAGGCGATAAACCCTTCCTGGTGAAAGCAGTCTGGTCCTATATCACAAAAATTACACTCTATTCTTATGCTTTTGATCAGATCATTTTATTTTGGGGAATTTTCCTTCCCAACTGGAGGTTAGAAAATAACATCTTTTTTTTTTTAAACAAAGATTTTCATAGCAGGGTAACTTATAAAAGCCACATAAAATGAAACTATGGAAACTATTCACAAGCCCAGTAATGGGGAAATGCAAAGTGAATTGCTTGAGGGTAGGGATCATGACTGTTTGTTCTGATTCAGGTGTACCTGGCACTTTACTCAGTATTGTGTTTTAGGTTTCTGTTGAAGGCAAAAGTATTGACTAGAGAAGGGAAAGAGAAGGCAATGGCACTCCACTCCAGTACTCTTGCCTGGAATATCCCATGGATGGAGGAGCCTGGTAGGCTGCAGCCCGTGGGGTCACTAAGGGTCGGACATGACCAAGTGACTTGACTTTCACTTTTCACTTTTATGCATTGGAGAAGGAAATGGCAACCCACTCCAGTGTTCTTGCCTGGAGAATCCCAGGGACGGGGGAACCTGGTGGGCTGGTGTCTGTGGGATCGCACAGAGTAGGATACGACTGAAGTGACTTAGCAGAAGGGAAAGAGAAGAGCTTTTACTGAATATAAAAGACTATTGGAGATGGTATTCTCTTCTCTTTGTTTGCTTTTTCACATCTCTCATTGTTAAACTCAGCTGTACCACCTGTTACCTGCTGAACCCCACACGAGGGCCTTTACTGACACCTGGGAAGGCCTTGGGCATGTGATGTAGCAGCCATGACAGAATGGCTCCTCACTTGGGAAAGAACATCAGCCTGGTTATAAAGGAGTTAAAGCAAGAGTAGTATGTCCCAGTTTTGCCAGGACAGTCTCAGTTTGTGCCTGATGTCTTGGTGTAAATGTTACTTTAATAGCATTTCCTTTCACTCTCAAAGGTATCCTTGTTTGGACAGTAGGTCACCATTTGGCTGAGGGTCTGAATTTCTGTTTACTTTAGTGCTGTAGCTGGGAAACATTGTTTTTCTTTTTTCAGTTCAGTTTAACAAACATTTACTTAACACTGAGTACATATCACATTCTGTCATATTGTGAGATACAAAGAAAATTCAGACAAGATCTCTGTCACCAAAGAATTTCACTTCAGTGCTTTTTCCTCTTTATTTTTGTAACTCACAGCCTCATCAGAGTCAGAGTCCTAGACCCAAGCTCTTGCCCTGGCCTCAGCCATTTAAAAGGACCCTTTTCTTACTTGCCTCTGGTTATATGCCCTCCTCTCCTGTGAGACCTAAGGGAATAGTCCCTTTAAGAACCTATGCTGTCATCATTTGGGATATGGAATTCCTCACCCAGATCCTTTGGAGTCTGTTTCCAGGGCCTGTGTGGACCTCTTCCCTTGGACACGTGCACACAAGGTTCTTCCTAGTGCCAGGTGGGCAGTGGTGGGAGAAGGGAGTGGACAGCAGGCCAGTGGCAGCAGCCAGGGTAGGCTCCCTGCAAACTTACAGTGAAATTCAGGGATGCTAATTTTGTGTTTGGCCATCATCATCATTTTGATTGTCTGTTCCTCAGAGGAGAACAGAACATTTTTATGTAGTCATTTTAGATATTTAAATATATGGGTGTCTGGCCTCCGTTTGCATTCTTGCTATGGACCCCACTGATGTTAGAAGCAGGTGCACTCAGAGTAAGACCCAGATCCCTTCCCTGACCCATGAGATCCCACACGATCTGCACCTGCCACATACCACTCTGCTGCAGCTGTCCTGTCTTCCTCACTGTCTGGAACATGACTTTTCCATCTCAGATTCTGGCACTCACTGCTGCATTTTGGAATTGTCTTCTTCTGGATACCTGAGTTACTTCTTCCCTCAGGTCCTGTCCTCTAGGTCTTCCCTCCACCCCTCTAGGTCATTATTTTTTCAGTGAGACCTAGTGAAATGTTCAGTTCAGTTTAGTCTCTCAGTCATGTCCCATCCTTTGCGATCCCATGGACTATAGCATGCCAGGCCTTGCTGTCCATCACCAACTCCCAGAGCTTATGCAAACTCATGTCCATAGAGTCAGTGATGCCATCCAGCCCTCATCTTCTGTTATCCCCTTTTCTCCTCCTGCCTTCAACCTTTCCCAGTGTCAGAGTTTTTTCCAGTGAGTCAGTTCTTTACATCAGGTGGCCAAAGTATTGGAGTTTCAGCTTCAGCATCAGTTCTTCCAGTGAACATTCAGGACTGATTTTATTTAGGATTGATTGGCTGGATCTCCTTGCAGTCCAACGGACTCTTAAGAGTCTTCAACAACACAGTTCAAAAGCATCAATTCTTCGGCACTCAGCTTTTTTTTTTATAGTCCAACTCTATATGGAAAAACCATAGCTTTGACTAGACAGACCTTTGGTGGCAAAGTGATGTCTCTGCTTTCTAATATTCTGTCTAGCTTGGTCATAAGTTTTCTTCCAAGGAGCAAGCATCTTTTAATTTCATGGCTGATGTCACCATCTGCAGTGATTTTGGAGCCCCCCAAAAGAAAGTCTGTCACTATTTCCATTGTTTCCCCATCTATTTGCCATGAAGTGATGGAAGTAGATGCCATGATCTTCATTTTCTGAATGTTGAGTTTTAAGCCAACTTTTTCACTCTCTTTCACTTGCATCAAGAGTCTCTTTAGTTCTTCTTCAGTTTCTGCCATAAGGGTGATATCATCTGCATATCTGAGGTTACTGGTATTTCTCCCAGCAATCTTGATTCCAGCTTATGCTTCATGCAGGCCAGCATTTCGCTTGATGTACTCTGCATATAAGTTAATAAGCAAGGTGACGATATATAGCCTTGATGAACTCCTTTCCTGATTTAGAACCAGTCTGTTTTTCCATATCCAGTTCTAACTGTTGTTTCTTGACCTGCATACAGATTTCTCAGGAGATAGGTAAAGTGATCTAGCATCCCCATCTCTTCCAGAATTTTCCAGTTTCTTGTGATCCACACAGTCAAAGCCTTTGTCACAGTCAATAAAACAGAAGTAGAAGGTTTTCTGGAACTCTCTTGCTCTTTCTGTGATCCAACAAATGTTGGCAATTTGACCTCTGGTTCCTCTGCCTTTTCTAAAACCAACTTGAACATTTGGATATTCAGAGTTCACGTACTGTTGAAGCCTGGCTTGGAGAATTTTGAGCATTACTTTACTAGCATGTGAGATGAGTGCAATTATGCAGTGGTTTGAGCATTCTTTGGTATTGCCTTTCTTTGGGATTGGAATGAAAACTGATCTTTTCCAGTCCAGTGGCCACTGCTGAGTTATCCAAATTTGCTGGCATATTGAGTGTAGCACTTTCACAGCATCATCTTCCAGGATTTGAAATAGCTCAATTGGAATTCCATCACCTCCACTAGCTTTGTTCGTAGTGATGCTTCCTAAGGCCCACTTGACTTTGCATTCCAGGATGTCTGTCTTTAGGTGAGTGATCACACCATTGTGGCATTGTGGTTATCAGGGTCGTGAAGATCTTTTTTGTATAGTTCTTCTGTGTATTCTTGCCATCTCTTGTTAATATCTTCTGCTTTTGTTAGGTCCATACCATTTCTGTCCTTTACTGTGCCCATCTTCATATGAAAAGTTCCCTTGGTAGCTCTTATTTTCTTGAAGAGATCTCTAGTCTTTTGCTTTTTATTGTTTTCCTCTGTTTCTTTGCATTTATCACTGAGGAAGGCTTTTTTATCTCTCCTTGTTATTCTTTGGAATTCTGCATTCAAATGGGTATATCTTTCCTTTTCTCCTTTGCCTTTAGCTTCTCTCCTTTTCTTAGCCATTTGTAAGGCCTCCTCAGACAACCATTTTGCCTTTTTGTATTTCTTTTTCTTGGGGATAGTCTTGATCACTGCTTCCTGTACAATGTCATGAACCTCCGTCCATAGTTCTTCAGGCACTCTGTCTGTCAGATCTAATCCATTGACTCTGTTTGTCACTTCCACTGTATAATTGGGATTTGATTTAGACCTTTCATACCTGAACTGTCTAGTGGTTTTCCCTACTTTCTTCAATTTAAGTCTGAATTTTGCAATAAGGAGTTCTGAGGCACAGGCAACTCTCAGTCTTGTTTTTACTGACTATATAGAGGTTTTCCATCTTTGGCTGCGAAGAATATAATTAATCTGATTTCATTATTGACCATCTTGTGATGTCCATGTGTAGAGTCATCTCTTGTGGTGTTGGAAGAGGGTGTTTGCTATGACCAGTGCATTCTCTTCGCAAAACTCTGTTAGCCTTTGCCCTGCTTCATTTGTACTCCAAGGCCAAATTTGCCCGTTACTCCAGATATTTGTTGACTTCTACTTTTGCATTCCAGTCCCCTTTAATGAAAAGGACATCTTTTAGGGGTGTTATTTCTAGAAGGTCTGTTAGGTCTTCATAGAACCGTTCAGCTTCTTCAGCATTACTGGTTGGGGCATAGACTTGGATTACTGTGATATTAAATAGTTTGTTTTGGAAATGAACAGAGATCATTCTGTCATTTTTGAGACTGTAGCCAAGTACTGCATTTCGGACTCTTTCATTGACTATGAGGGCTATTCCGTTTCCTCTAAGAGATTCTTGCTTCTAAGGGATTCTTCTAAGGGATACTCAGATCTCCTTCCCTGCTTCTCTTCCATTAATGTGCATCACTATCCAAGATATAGAAGCAGTAAAAGACTAAACTAATTTTTTCCCTCAAATATGTTTCTTTTAAAATCGCTTAAGAATCAAGACTTTATTGTCTTAAAAAATTTCTGTTTTGGTTTTCATATTTTAAAATCATCCATGTACCTGCAGGTACTAGTTTTCTGAGGCTAGTATGTGAAGCAACAGTCTCCCTTTCCTGCTTCCAGTTTCAAGTGTAACTGCAACTCTATAAAGTGGTTCTTGCAGTATTTCCTGCCGTGTCCATGTAACATGCTTATATGGCTACTTCCTAACTTTTTGGTGTTGGGTATTATATGTTTCTTTTCTCCCCATGGAGGGTGAGAATTAAGCTCTCCCTGACCACTGTCACATCCTGTTCAGACACAGGCATGAATATAGCTCTCCCCCTTTTGGTTAGATAAAGATAGATTTTTTTTAAACACTGTAAACACTAATCACAGCTGAGCCATTTGTATACTATGCTTACTGTTCTTTTTCCTGCAGCATTTTATTTTCCCTAGAGTTAAAAGGTGTCGTGATTTTGATTTGCTTTCTTGTCTAGGTTACTAGCATCATTTCCACCCCAGACTGTCCCACTTATGTGTATCTTCTTTCAGTGTGTTGACATCTTTTTTTTTTCCCTCTTGAAAAAAATCTCTCTGAGTCTTCAGATCTTTTGGATCAGAATATTATTCTCAAGATTGGCTTGAGTTTGACAAATCATAGAGATACCTTCAAGAAGCCTTGTTTATCCCCAACAGGAAAGTGGGCAGTCATTGCAGATACAGTTGTTCTTTGCACATACCTTATTGTATAGATAAATCATGTAAATATGACTATTTACTATGAATTTACATATGTTCTCTTTTACATGTTGTATTTAAAATCCTTTTATTGCAGAAATACAGAATTTATTCTTATTTTTCATTGCTTTAATTAATTTATATGTGTGTATATATTTTGTATTGTATTCTTTCTTTATAGGCTCTCAAAATTAGAGATACCTGTAATTGCCCACCACTTTCTGGACCAGACCCTCGATTACTATTCAAACTCAGCATGAAGAATTTTCTTGAAGCAGAGAAAGAAGACCTAAATATCACTGTTAAACAGAAAATGGATGCTCTTCCCATCCAAAACCAGAAGCAAATACCATTAACATGTATAGTGGACAAAAGAACTGGCAGCTGAATTAAAATTTATGAGACACAGGATACATGAAGAATGCAGCCGTCCTTATCATTTTCATGTTATTGTTTAAAAAGTGATGTTTGAAAGGAAAAAAATGGATACTCAGGGTCAAATCATGTATATTACAAGTATTATCTAAATTCTTATACTAGGTATTTATTTTTTTATGAAATATTGATTATATGTAATCAATTTAAAAATATCTTTAATGAGGAAAATGCCACAGAATAAATTTGTATTACACATTGTTTTTTGAATCTTGATTTTTTTAATCCGCAAAAGTGAACTAGCAGTTATATTTCTTATTTTCTTTGAGGTTTCGTTTCATTACCTTGTGGTAACTCAGATGTTAAGAGAGTTGAATCAGGCTCATAGCAGTATGAAGATAATTTAACTGATCAACTCTTTTTAACACAGAATATTGAGCCTGTTGTGTATCCTTGTCATTGGTGCCAGCACTAGATCTGCTTTTTCAGTTCTGAAAATCAAACAGACTAAGAAATCATCTTGGTGGTTAGCTATCAAACGCAGGAGTTTGGTTGAATGTTAAAGATAGCTGACTATAGATGGAGGCTTTTCATGGACAGTGAATGAAACTGCTGAATGATAATCTGTAGATATTAAAGAAATGGTGGAGATAGATTTCTTAGCTCACTGTTTTGTTCAGGCATTTTGTTCTCAACTTATTTCAATATCTCCAGATGTTTAATATCACTGATTGCCCTTAAAAAATGTTATGTAATGTTTGATACATGGAAAAGGGTATACAAATACCCTATAAATCTATGGGTAGATTTGAATGAGGAGATACCCCTCATCCAAGGCAAGGAGCAGTGGCTGCACTTTGCTGGACCAGCTGTGAAGAGATACTCCATGCCCAAGGTAAGAGAAACTCAAGTAAGATGGTAGGTGTTGCAAGAGGGCAACAGAGGGCAGACACACCGAAACCATACTCACAGAAAACTAACCAATCTAATCACACTCGGACAACAGCCTTGTCTAACTCAATGAAACTAAGCCATGGCTGCGGGGCAACCCAAGACAGGTGGGTCATGGTGGAGAGGTCTGACAGAATGTGGTCCACTGGAGACGGGAGTGGCAAACCACTTCAGTATTCTTGCCTTGAGAACCCCATGAACAGTTTGAAAAGGCAAAATGATNGGGCAGGAGGAGAAGGGGACAAGGATGAGATGGCTGGATGGCATCACTGACTCGATGGACGTGAGTCTGAGTGAACTCCGGGAGTTGGTGATGGACAGCGAGGCCTGGCGTGCTGCAATTCATGGGGTTGCAAAGAGTTGGACACGATTGAGCGACTGAACTGAACTGAGTATTCGTTGTATTTGTGTACCATATCTTCTTTATCCACTTGTTTGTCGATGGACATGTAGGTTGTTTCCATATCTTTGATACTGTAAATAGTGTCACTGCGAATATTGGGTTTTATGTATCTTTTCAAATTAGAGTTTTGTCTGGATATATGCCCAGTTGTGGCATTGCTGGATCATGTGGTAATTCTATTTTTATTTTTCTGAGAAATCTGTCTACTGTTTTCCATAATGGCTACACAAACTTAAATTCCCACCAACAGTGTAGGAGGGTTTCCTTTTCTCTACACCCTGTCCAGCATTTGTATAGTGTATTTTTATTGAAACCGAGAGTTCCTTAATCTGTGGTAAAAACATATAGATATGTATATATATCTCATTTCACTGTGGAAAGAAAACACTATCAGTGCATCGCCCCTTTACTCCTTGGCCCCCTAATTTCCATCAGAAAACCAGTAGCCCTCCAAAGTAGCCCAGTGGCTCTAGCTTTCAAATCACCGAGAATTCTTTTTACATGATCTGGCTCTGTGTGCATGGATGCTTGCACCAAGATCTCTCTGTCTTGAAGGGTTGGAATGTCTCAACCCATGACCAGGGTCTCTTGCTGCACTGGCTGCTTAGGAGCTGAGATAGTTGGCTGAGGGGCATAAGTCACAGTTTGGTTCTGCTTCTGCGTCTCAGAGTCTCTGTGATGTCATCAATGACCAATCAGGACTGCTGATCATCATGTGATCTCTGGTGTTACCAAATTCCAGCCAAAAGAAAGATTTGTGATTTTGATTAGTCTGTGTGGCCTAATTATATGAGAGAAAATATAAAATTTTTAGTTAGGTTCTTTGAAAAATTCCAATAACATCTTTACAGGCCACAAGGGGCCTGGGACCTCTTCCCAGGAAGTATGGGTTTACAGTCAGATTCACTTTTTTTTTCTCTAGAAGATGAAAGAAAGTAAAATTAACATGTATTAATGTTGACCAGTATATTAAATTATAGCCATATTTCTGTAGGTTAGGGATGATGGAAGGTTTACTGAAGGTAGACAAGTCTGTTGGTCTGTATATAAGGATATATTTTTTAAGTATCATTTTTGCAGAAAAGCAAGTTGAATTTAATTTTTTCCACAGCTGTTCCCCTCTGATGTTAGAATACCTTGAGAAAAACCAAGAACGTGACTTATCTTATTTTTCCTTTAGGAAAACAGGATGATAACATTTTCCCTGTCTACTTCCCACAGTTATTATGGGTTTTAAATATAGTTATGTGTCTCTGCTTTGTACATTATCCAAAATGCTGCATGCAGTTTGGGGCTGGCTTTTTATTGTTTTGTATTTAAAACACCTATAATTTTTTTTTTATTCTAAGATATACAACCAAATTTATGCCATTAATTTTATTAAAAACTGCTTCATTTCTCTTTCAAAAAAAAAAAAAAACAACTCTGCATGCAGGCTGATTCTAGCATCATCATCTTAGTCTGGGTGATAAGGTTATTATTTAGGAGAGGTCATTTCCAAAAGGATGACCATTGCCTGATGTGATACAGCCCCAAACTGATGAGGATCTGTTCTTACCCAAGGGTGAGAAAAAGGGAAACCTATCTGTAGCAGGTTTAGTTTTAGTCTGATTTATGAGCCTATAGATGTGTATGTTTAACCTGCTACTGCGCTAAGTCATGTCTGGCTCTTTACGACCCCATAGACTGTAGCCCTCCAGGCTCCTCTGTCCATGAGATTTCCCAGGAAAGAATAGTGGCGTGGGCAGTCATTCCCTTCTCCAGGGATCTTCCCTACCCAGGGACCGAACCCAGGTCACCTGCATTACAGGTGGATTCTTTACCACTGAGCCACCTGGGAAGCCCCATCACAGTTTTAACCTTCCATTCTGCAGAGGTTTCTCCTTCCCCACTCTCTCTGTCTACTTCCTTACATGAGTTCCTGAGAGCAAGGCCAGATAAACCACCTCAGGCCTACCTACTTTACCCTGGTGCCTGCCTCGGCCTTATTTTAGGGAGACCCAAAATGGGAAGTTAGTTATCAAACACTATTATTATTATTGAATGCCCATAACAACACCACTTAGCAGATGACAAAACTAAAGTTCAGAGAGTAGAAATTGACCCATGGTTACACAGCAGTGCATAGTTTAAATAACCCTTGCCACTCAGGGTTGTTATGAGGAGGTAATGAGTCAACACTTAAATATAAATGGGCTTCATAAACTGTAATACTGGGCATGAGTGGCTTATTGTCCCTGCATAAGGCCACCTCTTCTAATGATGGTGACACAAAAGCGATCATCTGATGCTCAGAGTAGCCATAAACGTGCCCACGTACAATAAGTAAACATCCCTCGTTCAGGCCCCTCATCAGTCCCCAGGGCAGCCTCGGAGCTGGAACCTATTATCTCTGATTCATACGCTCTGGATCTGGAGTGACCCTAATAACCAGCCATGCAGTGGGGATTTTGACTTGGAAATCAGAGTCCAGACATAAAGTGGTTTTTACACACACGTGACAGCCCGTCCGGGAGCAGAAGTTTATTTAACAGCCGGAACAGATGGCAGAGTCACACTCAGAGGCCTTGTCCAATACAAGGAATCTGTCGGGAGTCGAAATACGAAACACAGGCTGGGAAGGCAAACCAGTTTTGGAGAAGCTAACTCCGAAGTGCTCCAGCTTACTCTGCAGAGGACATTCAGGTTGAGTTGTTTTGGAAAGTGGTCACTGGGGCTTCCCTGATGGCTGAGANCCTTGTCCAATACAAGGAATCTGTCGGGAGTCGAAATACGAAACACAGGCTGGGAAGGCAAACCAGTTTTGGAGAAGCTAACTCCGAAGTGCTCCAGCTTACTCTGCAGAGGACATTCAGGTTGAGTTGTTTTGGAAAGTGGTCACTGGGGCTTCCCTGATGGCTGAGATGGTAAAGAATCTGCATGCAATGCAGGAGACCCAAGTTCAATCCTTGGGTTGGGAAGATCCCCTGGAGGGGAGAGCATGGCAACCTACTGCAGTATTCTTGCCTGGAGAATTCCACGGACAGAGGAGCCTGGTAGGCTATGGGGTCGTAAAGAGTCAGACACGACTGAGCGACTAACACTTTCACTTCACACTTCTCAGTTCACTTCAGGGCTCAGCAAGATCCAGCCACAGTGAGACCAGTAAGCAGAGCAATATTAAGAGCCACCATTGGTTAGTAGATGAATAATTCATCACCGCTTACAAGCCAGGACCCAAAAGCACTTGACATCCAGGGGCTGATTTGATCCCTGCAGCCATTCTGTGAGGTGGATATGATCGTCTCACTTTATAGATGAATGCAGGAATCAGAGCCTAGAGAGCATGGATGTCTTGACCCAGAGTCACAGTTTGGACTGTCCCCATCCTCCAAGCTCATGGGCCCCAGATTTAATGCCATCTGAAGGCATTCGATGAGAGTGGGTTGGCTGTTTGATTGACTGGTTTATGATGCACAAAAATACAGTGTAATGTATTGGAAAAGACCCTGATGCGGGGAATGATTGAAGGCAGGAGGAGAAGGGGACGACAGAGGATGAGATGGTTGGAGGGCATCACTGACTCAATGGACATGAGTTTGAGGAAGCTCTGGGAGTTGGTGATGGACAGGGAAGCCTGGCATGCTGCAGTCCATGGGGTCGCAAAGAATTGGACATGACTGAGCAACTGAACTGAACTGACAGTGTGATGTGGAGAAATGTCTTTTGAATCAGACAGACCTTAGAAAATTCCTTCACTTTCCCAGGACTGATTTCATTCCCACTAAATATTCGGTGATACCTGCTTCACAGAGCAACCAGGAGAAGGCAGTGGATTTGTGGGCAGAGGTGCCTGCCACATGGTAACTAATCACTTCTTGTTCTTTCTCTTTCCCCCTCAAACATATGCCTTATAGTCCACTTACTTCCAAAGATGATTTGCAAAGAAAAGTTTGGGGCCAAAATCTGACTCTTCTTATCAGGCCTCAGATGATTTAAGAGATTCTTTTGTAAGGCAGAGAATATCAAGAGGCAAATACAAGACAGGTTTTTCAACAAAGTCTTTTGTTTTCTACTCAAGATAGTATTAAGTAATATTCAGGAAATACCTGCCCTGGTTTCTCTATTCTTTGCTGATGAGATCTCTTTGAATTGTTTCAAAGGTGACAGAAGAACTGGAAAGCCTGCCTTCCCCCCAGCCCCACTGCCGTATGAAGGGCAGATAGAGGTCCCATGGTCAAGTTCAATTTCCACAACTGGTCACTGACTCTATCCCTTAAAGGGAGCTGCCTGTCCCTGTTTTTATTCAAGATATTGATAAGATGTTAATCCAGGCTAAATTCCTAAGTGAGACTTATGAGTAAGACAAAACAAAAAAGCTAAAGTTTTTGTAGGGTCAAATATACCAAGAACAGGAGGGGACTGCTTATGGGAGAAGACGGTATGGTGAAGACAGATGACACAGAAAGAACGATTTTACTTCTAATAGGACCAAGGCTGGCAGTCACACAGGTTTTATACTGCACAACTCCAGAGGGTGCCATCTGCCCAGACTACAATGTGACCAGCTCCCAGTAGAGTAATGCAACAAGGCAGTCCTACCTTTAATGCTTTTATCTTTTCTGTCAAGAATGATCCTCAAGGTAGAACATAATTACAAGGTAGAACTGAAATTCTAGGTGGAAAAAGAGATTGTCAGAGTGGAACTGGATACCTTTATTAATGTTTGTCATCATAATAGGCAATAGTAAGAGTTAACACTTAAGGAGTGAAACATGTCAGAAATAACTAAATACTGTGTGCATAGTATCCCATTTACCCTTAAGTGCAATATGGTTGCTGTTCAGCCAAAAGCTAGCAAAGCTTCATTTTGTTTAAATGGCAATTTGCCCTGCCCAAGGAGATAAAACATGGTTGTCTAAGTCAATCATGGCAGTACTATCTCCCTAAGCTAGTGATTGGTCTAGAAGTAGGCATGTGACCAGATCTGACCAATGAGAAATAGAGACAAGTCTAATATTTTCCGATGGCAAATGTTTCCCACCCTGATAAGAGAGACACCATAAAAAAGTCTGGTTGTTTACTTTATTTTACATTTTCAGTGGAAATATAGTTGATTTACAATCTTTTGTTATTTTTGCTATACAGCAAAGTGATTTCAGTTATACATTCTGATATACACACACACGTATATATTCTTTCCATTATGGTTTATCTCAGGATATTGAATAGAGTTCCCTGTGCTATACAGAAGACCCTTATTGTTTATCTACTTTATTTTTAAACCTGTGTCTTCTATCCCTGCTTTGCAAGTTTTGTGTTAAGATATGATACTTGTTGCTGCTGTGGCCTTTTAATGAACTTGAGGGCGGGCCAAGAGAATCGTGAAGATACCAACCGGAAGCCCAGCATCACTGTGTTGCTGAACAAGTGCCAGTGCTGCCTCCCTTGAAATTGTTTATGAAATGAAAAGTGTATTGTTTATGCCACTTTAATTAAATATTTTCTTGTTCAGTTGCTCAGGTGTGTCCAACTCATTGCAACCACATGAACTGCAGCGTGCCAGGCTTCCCTGTCCTTCACCATCTGCCAGAGCTTGTCCCTGTCCTTCACCATCTCCCAGAGATTGCTCAAACTTATGTCCATTGAGTCGGTGATGCCATTCAACCATCTTGTCCTCTGTCATCTCCTTCTCCTCCTGCCTTCAATCTTTCCCAGCATCAGGATCTTTTCCAATGAGTCAGCTCTTCACATCAGGTGGCCATTCTCACACCTACACCCAAAAGAAATCCTACTGATAAAATATTATTGGCTGCATTTTGCAACTTAGTTAACTTTCCCAGTTTACCTAGCTAGTAAATGGAAAGTCCATACTTCAAGGCAGGTCTGCCTGAGCTTTTCACTGATGCTCTTCTGCCCGCAGTGAAGTCTAAGGTCCAGGGGAATTACCTTCCTAGGGCACAAATAAGAAAAGCTCTCTTATGGACAGCTCTGGCAGGGAGGGAGCTCTTGGTTACTGGAAATATTCAGGCAAAGTCTTGTCAGACTACCGTTTGTAAGGTTTGTTGGAGAGGAAAGTCTGGCACTGAGTAGGCAGAAGTGAGGAAGTGGGACTGCAAGTGAGAGACAAATGTTCTATGTATATGTTCTGGAGTAGAACCAACTGGCTCCAAAGACTAGGTAAAAATAAGTTGCAGCCTTGGCTAACTGGGCCTTCACTCTGAGCCAGTGCCGTAGGCATCTGTGCTCAAGGAATGGGTATCATGGCTGTGCTCCTGGACCACCAAGGGCAGTGGTGTGGTGACTGGTCAAGGTCAGGTCTGAGGCTACATCAGGGTCCTTAAAGTGAAAGTGTGCTCAGTCGTATCCGACTCTTTGTGATCCCATGTACTGTAGCTTACCAGGCTCCTCCCTCCATGGGATTTTCCAGGCAATAGTACTAGAGTGGATTGCCATTTTCTTCTCCAGGGGATCTTCCCAACCCAGGGATCAAACCTAGGTCTCCCGCATTGTAGACAGACACTTTACCACCTGAGCCACCAGGGAAGTACATCAGGGTCCTAGTTCTTCCATTTCTTACTTGCAAGCCTCAGCTTCCCCTTTTGTCAAGTGGGAAGAATAGATTTGATACACTTCACGGGGCACTGTGAGGATTCCATGAGATGACTGCATATGCTCACAAACATTTATTGAGGACCTACTATGTCAGCCTGCTTATTTAACTTATGTGCAGAGTATATTATGCAAAATGCCAGGCTGGATGAAGCACAAGCTGGAATCAAGATTTCTGGGAGAAATAGCAATAACCTCAGATACACAGATGACACCACCCTCATGGCAGAAAGCGAAGAAGAACTAAAGAGCCTCTTGATGAAAGTGAAAGAAGAGAGTGAAAGAGCTGGTTTAAAACTCAACATTCTGAAAACTAAGATCATGGCATCTGGCTCATCACTTCATGGCAAATAGATGGGGAAACAATGGGAACTGTGACAGACTTTAATATTTTTGGACTCCAAAATCACTACAGATAGTGATTACAACCATGAAATTAAAAGATGCTTGCTCCCTGGAAGAAAAGCTATGTCCAACCTAGACAGCATATTAAAAAGCAAAGACATTACTTTGCTGACAAATGTCCATCTAGTCAAAGCTATGGTTTTTCCAGTAATCATGTATGGATGTCAGAGTTGGACTATAAAGAAAGCCGAGCATTGAAGAATTGATGCTTTTGACCTGTGGTGTTGGAGAAGACTCTTGAGAGTCCCTTGGACTGCAAAGAGATCCAACCAGTCAGTCCTAAAGGAAGTCAGTCTTGAATATTCATTGGAAGGACTGATGCTGAAGCTAAAGCTCCAGTACTTTGGCCACCTGATGTGAAGAACTGATTCACTGAAAAGACCCTGATGCTGGGAAGGATTGAAGGAAGGAGGAAAAGGGGATGAGAGAGGATGAGATGGTTGGATGGCATGACCAACTCAATGGACATGAGTTTGAGCAAGCTTTGGGAGTTGGTGATGGACAGGGAAGCCTGGTGTGCTACAGTCCATGCGATCACAAAGAGTTGGACATGACTGACTGACTGAACTGAACTGAACTATGTGCCTAGCCTTCTGCTGAACCCTGATGTCTGTGTCAGCCATGAAGAGTTCCCCAAATTTAAAATGTTAACTATTATTCATTATTTAAAAAAAATTGTCCAACTCCTCTTTCCTTCCTACCCCACCAAGGGAATAAAAAAAGGACCCCATTTATCTATTTTGAAGTAAATTGAGCTCTTATCCAGGAAAGTAGAAGAAACGGCTCCAACAGACAGAGTTTCCAGCAAGACAAATCCCCCAATGGCCTCTCTCTGCCATCGCTCAATAATGGTGTTTGCTATAAATCAGAGAGCTTCTTTATCAAGTGCCTTGGAAGCGCTTGGGACTGATTTAGCCCTAGAGTGAGATTAATCACAAATGCTGCTTTAGAAAGAGTGATGGGTGTGAATAAGAAGGGTCAATGGAGATCATTTCGATTCGCCCTGATTGCTACAGCTGGAGTTTGCAGAACTAGGGCTCTAAGTTTTAGCAGTTCTGTTTGAGAAAAAGTTTTCCATCCAAGAATTTTGGATGAGGAACCTAATTGCCTAATGTTTTTTAAATCACCTACTATGTGTGCCAGGTACTATGTTTACATCACCTCTTTTAATCCTCATAACAGCTCCATGAAATAGGTCTGGTTACTCTCATTTTTGAGACCTAGAGCAAGGTACAAAGGTCTTTGCACAAGTGGCCAAGTGGCAGAGAAGAGAATAAAAACAGGTCAGGTCTGTATGACTCCAAAATCTTACCTTGAAGCCTCCTGGGACCCTGACTATAGATCCCTGGCAGTAGAGCTCTATGTGGTCACCCAGGCAAAAATGACTTCCTGCGGCTGCTGGCCCCAGTGATGATACCTGAAACAGTCCTCTAGGGACCCAGCTTTCACGGCACTGTTCTGTGATGGCCTTCTCAAACATCTCAATGTTTTTCTGAGATAGAGAATGAATGAACGAATGAATAAGTAAGCAGGAATCTGCTTGTTCTCTGCTCATGCACAGTATGGCAGCCACAGAGGTTGTGGACCCACTCAGCACCCCATTCCAGAGAACCTGCTGTATGGAGCTTAGCTGACTGATGCCCCAGCTGCCACACCTTCAGATCCACTGTGACATTTCGTCTGGATGGCTTCCTGCCAGTGACTGGACACAGCAGCAGCGCTAGAGCTGGACTGGGCCATTCCGGCCTCACGGAGGGTACCTATAATGGACAACTTTGCTCGAGGACTTGTTGGCCTAGCTGAGACTTGCTTAGAGCCACGCTAGTCAGAAATCTTCCTGACTCAGTCCTCCTTCCTTCCCACTCTCCTTTCCTGTGTCAGACCTGCACTGTGGTCTGAAGGCCCTCCCTGCCTACTCCTCCCCTACCCACATCACTCACCTGTGTCTCTCCAATTCATCTCTTGTACATCTGATTCCGTCTTGGTGTCTGCTTCTTGGAAGTCTCTAGTAGACAGAGTGATTCTATTTCCCCAATCCGAATGGTTATCACCAGGAAAACAGATCAATACTGTGATATTGACATCCAATGGAATGCTACAGAGCAGTGAAAATGAATGATTTAGAGATAAAGGCCTCAATGTGGGTACGTCTCAAAAGTACAGTATTGAGCAAAAACAACCAAAAAGGTTGCAGAGTGGTACATACAGGATGTGACATTTATATAAAGTTTTAAAACATGAAGAACCAAGCAATACATCACTTATAGATATGCACATACATAGTAAAAGTCTAAGAACACACTAGGGAGTGATTAAGCACAAACTTCCGGATTGAAGTTGCCACTGGGGAGAGAAAGAAAGAAGAAGACGGTCAGGTGTTCTGTTTTAAGCTGAGTGATTGGTACATGGTTGTTCTTGGTACCTATGCCTAAAGTATTCCATGATAAAAGTAACCCATATTAAATCATATTGCACACATTACCTTTTTTGAAAATATATTAAATGACTTGAAATTGGTTCTGCTTCAGAAGATCTTGAGTCTTTGCTATCACATGTCAGCAGCTGAGTCTTAGCCTATTGTGGCTTTTCCTGCCCTGAGTAGCATTTCTTTATTTTTATGCTTGTTTCTACTCTCTTTCTCTCCCAGACCCTCACTGGACCATGAACCCTAAGAAGGAAGATTCGTATCTGCTTGTTTCTGAATCCCCAGTGCTGATGACAAGCAATATGTGCTTATTATGTTTTTACTAATCAGGAGATGGAAAATCGAGGGAAGAGCGAAGGCGGGTAGAGCAGATAGTAGAACGTAAGTAACTTTTTTGAAAGTCAGGAAAGCAGAGCCTCTGCCTTTGTCTGAGCACTGCTGTATGAGGTAAGAAATCTATAGTGGAGGACCTGGGGGGCCAGGTCAGAGGGTGTGATGCCTGACTTCCTACTACTGTGACAGCCACTTTGTTAAATGCCTCATGTGTTTTATTTTCAGTCTTCACAACTTAGAGAGTTGAGGATTACAACCCCTTTTAACAGATGAGAAAACTGAGGCTCAGCGAATTTGGGGTCACTCAGCTGCTAATTAGCAGAGCTGGGTTCACACCAAAGTCTTTCTGGTGTCAAGGGTCCACGGTGCTCTGCCTCCAGGTTCTGTGTCCGTTTTGTACAAGGCAAGCGATGTGTTTGTCTGCTATGAGGCCAGTCATCTGCTTATTAATGTGTTCGGTCATTTCAGTCATTGATTCACCACGCCTACGTTCCAGGCACCAGAATACAGTGACAAGTAGCACAGACTCTGACCCACCGCCCAGGAGCGCCCAGCCCCATCTAGCGGGAACACAGAGGCACTGACAGGTGCCCGGGCAGTGGGATGAAGCCCATGCTGGATGAAGGGCTGGGCAGTAGCAGCACCGAAAGTGACCCGTCACCCCGTGTCACGGCGTCAAGGCTTTCTGGAGAAAGTGACGTCCAGAAGAGAACCAGGTGGAGCCAGGGAAAGGAGGAGAGGACGGCGAGTGGCAGGGGGAGAGAGAGTGTTCCTTCAAGAAAGAACTGCCTCCCCAAGGCCTGGAAAAGGGAGAGTAAAGTGACAGTGTTTCACACGACGCCACTCGAACATTCCTTTCCTCTGCCGTCCGGGCTCAGAATCCAGTGCTCCACAGACTGCCGCTGGGCTTCTGTTTACACTCACTTGATCTGTATCAGTCCAGGTCTATAGAAGAAGCGGAAACCAGAAACAGACAGGATTAAATGCATAGGAAATCTGAAACAGGAGAGAAAATGAGGGGGAAGTCAGGAGAGATGGGAGGAGCTACAGCGTGTGAAGTTGATGTGACCCTGAGTGAAGGACAGAGGGAAGGCAGAGGGCTGGGTGGAAATGTCTTAGACAGTCCTGAGTCTGGCAGAGCTGTCTGGGGGTCCTTGAACCCAAGTTGCCCGGGTGAGGAGACCCGAGTCTCCCTGGAATGACCCTGCTGAGTGTCCCTTGCTGGGTTCTGCCACTGGCTGGGAGCTGCTGGGAACCAGCATGGTGCAAGGCAATGCTGGACTTCAGAGCACAGTGGCTGGGACCACTGGTCAGTTACACTCCCTGAGGTTGGACATCTGAGAGGCATGTTCTTGCAGCCACCATACTGGTCTAGGTTTCTTCCTCTCCAGAATCTGGCTTCTCTGTTGGCCTCAGGTCCTGAGTTCTAATGGGGAAACATTTCTGACCAGAAGTGGTATAGGGGTACAGCTTGGAGTCATCCCCCCAGCTCAGACTTACCAGCTGGGTACTTTAGTCAAGCTACCTAAGCCCTCAGTTTTCTCATCTGAAAATGTGGACTCACACTGTGTCATAGGCGCAAATGAATGACAGCACATGGCAAGTGCTCCATAAGTGTTATCCATTATAACTGTAGTGGAGCCGTTTTGATTTGCAGGCCATTTCAATGCATCACCTTGACAGGACTGCATCGAATGTGAAACACCATGTGTCCTACCATGGTCTATGTCAGATACACCCAACCTCACTCTGCCCATCTTTCTGCAAAGCTACTCCTGACCCTGGGGCTTGGTTTTAGGATCCTCCTCTGATTCTGCTTCCCTGGAGGCTTAGATGGTAAAGAATCTGCCTGCAGTGCAGGAGACCTGGGTTCAATCTCTAGGTCAGGAAGTCCCCTTGGCGAAGAGAATGGCTACCCACTCCAGCATTCTTGCCTGGAGAATTCCAGGGACAGAGGAGCCTGGCGAGCTACAGTCCATGGAGTCACAAAGAGTTGGATATGACTTAGAGACTGAACCACCACCGCAACAAAGGTCTAAAGACAAGAGCTGACTCACGTGGAGGTCTGGATCCTCTGCATCCTCTCTCAGACTGTCACCTGGTCAGTTCCTTCTCCTCCCAGGAGCCTGCTGGACCGAGCCCTCACTCACCACATATGCGATGTACTTTATGCTTTTAGGTGACTTCATATTTCTTCCTTTCATTGTCACAATAGCCTAGTAACAATAATGGGTATTATTATTTCATCTTGCAGATGAGGGAAATGAAACTTGCCCAAGATCACAGAGCCAGTAAAAGGTGGAGCTCAGACTTGCACACAGTCTAGGCCGTAGAATGCCTAAGCACTTTCTTTACACTGCTTATTTTTTTCTTCATTGCGTGTGCCACTCCTCCATTCAGCAACTCACGCTCAAGGGACACACTTCCACTTTGTTCCAGTTCCTCCCAAAGACCTCGTGTACACAACAGGTGCTGTCTGAACACTGCCTGAATAAAAGCCAACATGCAATCATATCATATGTCAACCCCCAGAGAAGCCCTGTGTAGAAACAGACCTTGTGTATGCACGTCAGTCCTCAGACTGTGTGCCCTGGGCAACGGGTGTGGCGCCTTTAAGGACACATCTCTGGTTAAAAAGCAAGACGCTCTTCTGTCTGTGCCTGCCCATTGGTGGTGGATTTGTCAGCCAGATCTCTCCTCCCCCCTCTTGCACTGTGTTCTTCCTTGGCCTCTCCTCACCGCAGCCCAGGCTCCACGTCTCCTCTCATTTAGGTCCACTCTTACTTGACCCCTTTGGCAGTGAGCTCACTTTCTCCCAACCACAGCTCCCTGCCAGTTCCTAGCTTTGGGGCATTCACCCAGAGCCCCCCCAGACCCGACTCCACAGTATATCCCGTGGGCAGCAGCCCCACAGCCTGCCCTGTCTCAGTAACCAGGCACCACTGAGATGCACAGTAAGAACTGTTCAAACTCATATATATTTGTGTTCAGACTTGAACACAAATCTAGACAGTGACGCCAGGATGGATCCACCTGGCCACAAGAATCCACGCCTACTGGGCCAAGAGCAGAGACCCAGGCATGCATGTGTGCCCATGGGGACAGACACAGGGCCCGCAGGCAGACTCACTTGTGCTTCGCAAGCAAGTTGTGCCCAGAGGCACAGGCACGCTCACGTGCAGACTCTCTGGTGTGCGTGACCTCATGCTTCTGAGAGCTCGTACCCCTCAGTGCCTGGATACCGGTGTATGCAGACTCAGTGCCGTGTGCCCTTCCATGGTGACACACGCAGGCCTGCAAGGGCGAGGGAGGCAGCCTTAACTGCCTCCTCCCCTGGGAGATTCCTTTCCAGCTCGTGGCCTTTTCAAAGACAGCGTCACACCTTCTCTTTGGGGTCAGCTCTACCTGTGTCAAGCTGTCTGCCCCCAGGAACAGAGCCCAGGCTGGTGGTCTTGGATTTCCCAGGTGTGCACACGATGGCCCGTCACCTCCACACTCAGCCTCCCCTCCCACTAGGAGCTCGCTGCTCTCAGCGGGGAAGGTGGTGAGGCTGGAGGTAATTAAATCTCTCTTTTCACTTCAGCAACATTGATCTGTACAAGGATACACTCTGACTCCAAAGGAACAAAGCTTTTAATTTCCCGGCTGGAATGTGCTGTTCTCAGACTTGTTTCATGTGTGAGTCAGAAGACTGAAAAGTACAACACATTCTGTCATCTTCGGAGCATGCTGTAGCTCGTAAGGCACTATTGCACCATTTCCCTTGAGTCTCAGGATGCCTGTGGTTAGTAGGTAGTATATGCATTCTCCTATTTTACTGATGAAGAAACTGAGGCTAAAACAATAATAGTTGTCACTGATTTCCTGCTAGATGTCAGGCACGGTTCTAAGTGCTTTGCATGTTTTGATTTTTAAAAATATCAACCACAACTCTTAGAGGTAGGTCGATTTTCACCCCTATTTTATAGTTGAGGAAAGTGAACACAATAAGGTTTTGTTAACAGACTGAGGCATTCATTTGCTCAACAGCCAATCTGGCTTCACCAGATTCGAAGAATTGATGCTTTTGAACTGTGGTGTTGGAGAAGACTCTTGAGAGTCCCTTGGACTGCAAGGAGATCCAACCAGTCCATTCTGAAGGAGATCAGCCCTGGGATTTCTTTGGAAGGAATGATGCTAAAGCTGAAACTCCAGTACTTTGGCCATCTCATGCAAAGAATTGACTCATTGGAAAAGACTCTGATGCTGGGAGGGATTGGGGGCAGGAGGAGAAGGG
The DNA here is from genome assembly GCA_006410615.1 of Neotragus moschatus. Classification (NCBI taxonomy): domain Eukaryota; kingdom Metazoa; phylum Chordata; class Mammalia; order Artiodactyla; family Bovidae; genus Neotragus; species Neotragus moschatus. The sequence continues at coordinate 2,883,915 of SJYA01000596.1, read as the reverse complement.
GCCGACAGAGGATGAGATTGCTGGATGGCATCACTGACTCGATGGATGTGAGTCTGAGTGAACTTTGGGATTTGGCGATGGACAGGTAGGCCTAGTGTGCTGTGATACATGGGGTCGCAAAGAGTCGGACATGACTGAGCGACTGAACTGAACTGATATGAAGTTGAAGGGACTTGATGCAGGGTACTTGTCGTTTGGGTAAAAATCTAAAGCAATGACTTCCCCCATTTTGACCACCAATGACTCATACATGATTTTCATACATTGGTTGACTGCACCCTTGAAAGATTTTACCCAGTACAAGCACTGTATTTATTAGTTAATAGCCTGTCTCATGCCATTTTTCAGACATTTTGAAGTTTGGAGAATACCCTGAAGTTTTGGGTACCCTGAACCTCTGAATACCTTCAGAATACCCTGAACCTCTGAAATACTGCTATACACAGAGATTCCTTGGGATTGAGGTGACTCAGTCTGGGGACACTTGAGATGTGGCAGAGAAATTTTAAGGTACTTCCCTTATTGATCTGGGTCCAAATCCTGGATCTGCCGTTTACCTTTTAGGTGTCCTTGATCAAATAACCTGTCTGAGTCTCAGTTCGCTTCCTTGCAGTGTCAGATGGAGTAAAGAGCACCCCTACCTGTAACATCAAGGCACAGCGAGGTGATCACAGATGCCCCACAACACCACTGAGTGAGCAAAGAAGTATTTGTAATTGTCAGAAACACAATGTATATGCAATCAGTTACATAAATTGTGAACTATATGTCAAAGTTCGATTTGTCCTGAGACAGGGTGGAATCAGCACATTTCTCATCAAGATAGAAAATAAAAACAGAGAAAACTCATGAGCTTTTTGAATAACTCCATCACAGGGAGAGCTCATTCTCTTCTCGCTGCTCTGTTGGGACACCACAGTCGTACCCTTGTTCATGTTGATGCTTGCCTGCCTCGGTGTCCACCTTTTGACTTATTTTTTTAAAAAGCTCTTTAGTCGTTTAGCTGGGTTCAGTTGCAGTTTTGTCCTTGGTTACTGTGCTTATAGGAAATCAACTTCAGAACAAACCTTGCTTTCTCCTTGGCAACCCCTGAGTAGCTCTGACTCTCCAGAGCGGCCATCGCTTGTTTGCTGTCCATCTCTGCTCTCTCCTTTCTCACTCATCCTGCCTGTTCCTTACTTAGAAACGCTTCAGGAGAATGAGCACGAGTATAAATCACATTGGAAATAGGTGGGCTCTAGACCAACCCTTTTTGATCATGAGCCTCTACTGGCACTGGAAACTCTGAGCATCCAGTATCAATGTGTGCACAGTTCTTTGTTTAAAAATTGTATCGTTACACATGTACTAATATTTTGTGTGTAAGACAAACACAAATGGAGATTTTTTTTCTATTTTGGCCCTGCCACATGGCATGTGGGGTCTTAGTTCCCTGCCTAGGGATACAGTCTTCACCCCTTCATTGGAATTTCAGGGTTTTAACCACTGGACCTCCTTCTCTGGTGGGAAGTCCACAAATGGAAATTTTTAAGATTGGAATTTTTTGAAAGGCTGAAACAAAAATAAACACTTATTTAAAAAAAAATTAATGACCCAGAAATGCATACTCACACTAAAATATTGTGATTTTGAAAATCTTGTAACACTTTCTAAAATAGTTATTTAAAAGTTTGGCCCAGGGCCTTCCCTGGTGGTCCAGTGGTAAAGACTCTATGATTCCACTGCAGAGAGGTGCAAGTTGGATCCTGGTCGGGGAACTAAGATCCCTTAAATTGTCCAGTGTGGCCAAAAAGTTAAAAAAAAAAATTAAAAGTTTGGCCCAAAGTTTAATTTATGTGAGGGGTTGAATTTAATCATTGTCTTAGCTGTAAGGGACTGCCAACAGCTGTTTTCATCACATGAAATCTCAGTAAATTCCAAACCTTTGTCTTTTTAAAAAATAATTTCGTATCTCATCTCTCTTCTAGACAACTCTTTTAAATATTTAGCTCTGGGATAACTAGTGAGCCTCTGTTTGGTATAGAAGATTTTCACCATCTTCACCCAACTCTAGTATCTCAAACAATAGTCTATAAAGTCACTCAATTATACTCATGTCCATACAATAAACCATTAAATGCTGAAAAGTAAAAATTAAATGAGGATTCTGTGGGTAGCCTTTCTGTCTTGTGGGACACTTACCTTTTCTTCAGAGAGAGAAAAGAGAGTAGAGAGTAGGTGACAAATAGACCCAGTAAGAGCATAAGAGCATCAGAGCTTATCTGCGTATTCAGTTCAGTTCAGTTCAGTCGCTCAGTCACGTCTGACTCTTCGCGACCCCATGAATCGCAGCACGCCAGGCCTCCCTGTCCATCACCAACTCCTGGAGTTCATCTAAACTCATGTACATCGAGTCAGTGATGCTATCCAGCCATCTCATCCTCTGTCGGCCACTTCTCCTCCTGCCCCCAATCCCTCCCAGCATCAGGTCTTTTCCAATGAGTCAATTCTTCGCATGAGGTGGCCAAAGTACTGGAGTTTCAGCTTCAGCATCAGCCCTTCCAATGAACACCCAGGACTGATCTCCTTTAGGATGGACTGGTTGGCTCTCCTTGCAGTCCAAGGAACTTGCAAAAGTCTTCTCCAGCACCGCAGTTCAAAAGCTCAATCAATTCTTCGGTGCTCAGCTTTCTTCACAGTCTAACTCTTACATCCACACATGACCACTGGAAAAGCCTTGACTAGATGAACCTTTGTTGGCAAAGTAATATCTCTGGTTTTCAACATGCTATCTAGGTTGGTCATAACTTTCCTTCCAAGGAGTAAGCGTCTTTTAATTTCATGACTGCAGTCACCATCTGCAGTGATTTTGGAGCCCAAGAATAAAGTCTGACACTGTTTCCACTGTCTCCCCATCTATTTCCCATGAAGTGATGGGACCAGATGCCATGATCTTTGTTTTCTGAATGTTGAGCTTTAAGCCAACTTTTTCACTCTCCTCTTTCACTTTCATCCAGAGGCTGTTTAATTCTTCTTCACTTTCTGCCATAAGGGTGGTGTCATCTGCATACCTGAGGTTATTGATATTTCTCCTGGCAATCTTGATTCCAGCTTTTGCTTCTTCCAGCCCAGCATTTCTCATGATGTACTCTGTATATAAGTTAAATAAGCAGGGTGACAATATACAGCCTTGATGTACTCCTTTTCCTATTTGGAACCAGTCTGTTGTTCCATGTCCAGTTCTAACTCTTGCTTCCTGACGTGCATTGAGGTTTCTCAAGAGGCAGGTCAGGTGGTCTAGTATTCCCATCTCTCTCAAAATTTTCCACAGTTTATTGTAATCCACACAGTCAAAGCCTTTGACATATTACAGCTTAGTAAACATTAATATTTTACTTATTTTAAGTTTAAGCATATAAATAGAGGGCTCCACCAATATGTTTTCCTCCACAACTCCCATGAATCATTAGAGTAGGTCAACCTCATTTTGGAGACCACTCAGAGAACAATAGTCTATGGGTCGCAGAGAGTCATGGACTCAACTGAGCATGCAGAGAGCACTGTAGGATGGATCCCTGGTCAGGGGAGCACCCACAGAGAACAGTGAGATTCAGGACTATGGACAGCTATACACATGAGTTGGGGGACACCTTATCCAGGTGGCTCAGTGGTAAAGAATCTGTCTGCCAATGCAGGAGACGCAAGAGATATGGAATCGATCCCAGGATCAGGAAGATTCCCCCGGAGTAGAAAATGACAACCCACTCCAGTATTCTTGCCTGGGAAATACCATGGGTAGAGGAGCCTGGCAGGCTACAGTCCACGGGGATGAAAGGGTTGGACACAACTGAGCACACACACACACACACACACACATGCACACACACATTTTAATAACCTGTCTTTGACACCTATCTGATAGGATATTTGTGAGAAATAACATGACATAGCAGCTCTATTCAATAATTATTAATTTCTTTCATCCCCTTCTCTGCTGCTCAGCCTAGGGCCAAGTGAAAGAAAGGAGATGGATTCAGGGAAGGCACTCTGGCCAGAAATAAAACAATGCATGTTTGGAAGCGTTTCTGGTGCCTCATTCCCCAAACACGGTGCCCCAATTAGGAGGAAGAATTTATATACAATAAGTGTATGTCCTATTATATACAGGTGATGTGCCCTTCCTCCCCTGCCCCACACATATGCATAAACATTACTGATATGTCCCACTGCTGCCAACTTCTTCATCTGCCTTTTGCTATCTTCCCTGATCTGACTCAAGCTTCTGGATGGTAAAGTGGTATTTATGTGCCTAGACTTTTTGTCTTTGACTCCTGGTCCATCCAGGCACTCTGCTCAGAGGAAGACCTGGGCTCCCAGCCCAGTTCGTGCTTGTGGTAGTTTTAACATATGTCCACAAATTCTTTGATGCTTCTCCTTACAAGCTGTAGAGCTTAATTCCTCTCTCAGTCCAATATGGGCTGGATTTAGTGACTTGCTTCTAATGAATAGAACATGGCAAAAGTGGTGGTATGTTATTTTTGAGATTACCTTGTGAACAGACTATGGATTCTCTCTGTCCCTTGCTCTTTCTACCCCTTGGGTCAGTTGCTCTAGGGGAAAGCCAGCTTCCATGTCTTAAAAACTCTTATAGGGCCTTATGTAGAAACCCATGTGGTAAAGACCCAAGAAGACCAGAGCTAGAGAATTTAGTCCCTGACAGCAGTCTTGGGACCAAATTCTCTTGCAAGTTGATTCTCCTGCCCAGCCAAACCTTCAGATAATACAGCCCCAGCCAAGAACTTGACTGCCACCTTGCTAGATACCCTGAACAAGAGGCATCCAACTAAATTGCTTTCAGATTCATGACCCTCAGAAACTATGAGATAATGGATCTTTGTTGTTTTAAGGCATTGAGTATTTAGGTAATTTGTTACATAGACAAATAATATAATGATCAAAATCTTGGGTTCATCTTTATTGTTCCTGGTTGTTCTGTTCTTGAATTTTCCAAAACAAGTGATTTCTGAGTGTTTCTTTATCTCTGGTTTTAAATCACTATTGTACTTCTGTCATTTAGAGCTCAGATTCATCATCCAAGGGGATGGAAGGAATTCGGATTTAGTGAACACTAAACTATGGCATTTTACTTATTTCTCACAACTAACCTATCAGGTAGGTGTCAGATACAGATTATTAAAAGATGGTATCCCCCAACCTGTATATGTAGCTGTGTCCATAGTCCTGAACTCATTGTTCTCTGAGTGGTCTCCAAAACACTAAGCATTTATCCCATACCAGGATGTGTACACAAACATCTTACCACAGAATATGAAGTGACCCTATTATTATCCCTACATGATGAATAAACTGAGGCACAGAGAGGTAAAAAAAAATGACCCAAATTTATATTTATATTTTAATAGGTCCTATTGCAAGTCACATGGTCTGAACCACTTTGCTATTCTACCTGTAGCTTTGATCTTGTTTCCTTTACTTACTTATAGATTTTGGTGTAGGAGAAACCTGAATTCAAACCTTGACTCCACACTGACCAGGTGGTCCCTGCTTCCTCCTCTCTAAAATAGGGGAAACTGCATTTACCTCCATAGAAGGCAATGGCACCCCACTCCAGTACTCTTGCCTGGAAAATCCATGGACAGAGGAGCCTGGTAGGCTGCAGTCTATGGGGTCGCTAAGAGTCGGGCACGACTGAGCAACTTCACTTTCACTTTTCACTTGCATGCATTGGAGAAGGAAATGGCAACCCACTCCAGTGCTCTTGCCTGGAGAATCCCGGGGGCGGGGAAGTCTGGTGGGCTGCCATCTGTGGAGTCGCACAGAGTCCGACACGACTGAAGTGACTTAGCAGCAGCAGCAGCAGCGCTTACCTCAAAGGTTCTATGAGGGAGAGATGAAATAATATAAAGTGTCTGCTTGTTCCACTAGACCAGTGCTGTCTAACTGAAATTTCTCTGAAGATGGAGATGTTTCCTGTCTATCCAATGTGGTAGCTACTAGCCACATGACTACTGAACACCTGAAATGTTACTAGTACAAAGTGAAGTGAAAGTCGCTCGGTCATGTCTGACTCTTTGTGACTCCATGGACCATACAGTCCATGCAATTCTCCAGGCCCAGTTACTGGAGTGGATAGGCTTTCCCTTGTCCAGGGGATCTTCCCAACCCAGGGATCAAACCCAGGTCTCCCACATTGCAGGCAGATTCTTTACCAGCTGAGCCACAAGGTAAGCCCAGCTAGTACAAAGGAGGGATTGAACTTTTGATTACACTTAGATCAGTTTAAATAAGTGACACTTGTGGTTGGTAATCACTAAACTGGAGAGCATAGAACTAGATTAGAAACTCCAGGAAGGCAGGGTCTCTACCTGTTCAGTCACCAAGGTATATTCAGCTCTTTGCACCATGCCTGACACCAAAGAGGCACCTGTAATTAATTGTTGAACAGATGAATATACACATGAATGTGTGTCCCATTGTGGGCATTTGAAAAATAGCTTCTCTTAGCTGGGTGAAGATAGATGTTTCTCGGAGCCCTCCTGCCAATGCACTTTTTGCCTTTTCTCCCCTCGTCCACAGCGGCCAATTATGCTCTTCTGCAGAAATGTCATTTGAGCCAAGAATCGGACAGAGGCTAGATTTCAGGTGACTGGGGGAGGAGGGAGAGAAGCCCCCTGCATCTCTAATGGGCCACAGAGGACAGGAAGCCCCCTCCTCATCCCTCCAAGGCTGACTAGAAAGTTTGTCTGTAACAGAGACGGTTAAATTAATGATGAGGCTCAGTGACAGGGAGGCCAGAGCGGCCCCCCTAAATGTCACCTTCATTATTTTTCAAGCCCACACGACGAACTGCCTTCCCAGTCAGCATCCGTGTTGCTATTGTTCTGCCTCGGGGTGGAGGGATTTTTTTCCCCCTAATCCCTACAACATGAGCAGTGTACGTTCAGCGGGGGCAGGAGATGAGATGGTACAGGACGCTTAATAAGGGCTTTTGCTGTCACGAGCAGGCGCTGCTGTGTAGACGCGGGGAGGGGACAGGGTAAGGGTGGCCTGCTGCGGCTCCCTTCTCGCTTCTTTCCCGGAACACGGAGTCAGCCTTTCCAGACAGGAGAGTGAAGGAGCGCCCTCTGACAGTCTGACCCGGCACTCGGTGGTTTTCCTCACTACTTCTCTGTATCAGAATTCTAGTCTAAAACAGAACACGGCATGTCTGGGAACAGTCAGTTCTGGGCTGGGGGTCCGGAGAGCCAGGTAGGAGTCTGGTGTGGCACAGCTGGTGTGGGTAACCTCTGGCAGCTCACTCCCGCCCTGGACCTCCATTTTCTTCTCTGTGAAATGGGGCTGGGCATGGCAATCTTTAAGACCTCTTTCAGCCTTTTAACCTACAGAGTAGCTGAAAGCATGGGCTTTACAGCTACATAAAGTCTGAAACTTGGCTCTTTTTCTTTGTTCTTCCTTAGCCTATCTGAGACAATAATAGTAGAACCTCATAGGGATGCTGGAGGGATTAAATGAGGCAATGAATTAAGAGTGGTCTCAGCCCTGGCTGCATATAATGATCACCTGAGATACTTTTTTTAAAATACCGGTGCCCACAGCCTCAGTCCCACAGATACTGACTTAATTGTCTGTGTCCAAATCTAAGTGCTGGGATTTAAAACATAAACTTGGGGGTTTCTAAATCATATTTAAGGCTTGGCGGGAGTTTGTGTATTTAGTAGATGCTTAATGAGTAGTGGATGACTCAATGGATTATTTTTTTTAATATAAATTTATTTATTTTAATTGGAGGCTAATTACTTTACAATATTGTATTGGTTTTCATTTGTGTCATCCTCTTTTCCAAAACCTGGCCCTCTGGCCTGAAGTTACATATGCTAAAAACAGCCCCGGGCTTGGAAAATACCGATTCTTGTGGATTTCTCCTTTCTTCTCCTTTTCCTAGACCCCATAGTCCTCCATGCCATGTCTCTTCTGCACACGCCTCCTTCCACTCCCTCCAATGCCTGCTTTGCTCTGGACCATCCATTCTTATTGTACTTTTGGATGCTTTCAGTGGCCCAGTATCTTTCTTCTTCCAATATTCACTCTCAAACAATAAGCAAAGCATCATGAGCATATGAACATAGACTCTGGAGACACACTGTCTGGGCTTTAATCCCAGCTGAGCCATTTATTAGCTGTGACCTTGGATATTTTTCTTAACCTCTCTGTGCTCAGTACTGCCACCTGCTTACTGAGGATCCCAAAGATCCCAATTTTTTGAAATCAGTTTTTCCTCCCACCATTAGACCCTCCTTTAGGATTACCTTATATTAGGGGAGGGAAAGAAAATTGAGAAATAAAGTATTAACACAATGTTGAATATTTTCCATACATTTATGTCATTTCATTCCCATAAAAGTAAGCAAGGTAGATAGGCCCATTTTATAGACAACAAAAGTGAGTTGTTAAACCAAAGTGATAACAGTGAGTGGAGGCAGGGCCAGGATCCTGCCGAGCTGGTCTGACTCCAGAGTCTTTGTGCTGTGTGTCTCTGATGGGAGAAGGATCACCTCTTCGGGGATGTTTCTCTGCTTTGATTGACCCCATAGCTCTGAGAGGGATGCTGGGGCCATGGAGGTGGGGAGAAAGGAGACACCCACCCATAAATGTTCAACCAAACAGTTACCCATTGGGTGGCATATATAGCATTAGAGGATGTACTTGTCTAAAATATATTTTTTTTATTAAAAAAGTTTGTACTGAAGTATAGTTGATTCATAATATTGTGTTAGTTTCACATATACAATGGAAGAACAGTTAAGAGAAAGTAGAATACTTTAGTAACCATGGGGCTTCCCTGGTGGCTCAGACGGTAAAGCGTCTGCCTGCAATGCGAGAGATCCGGGTTTGATTCCTGGGTCAGGAAGGTTCCCTGGAGAAGGAAATGGCAATCCACTCCAGCACTCTTGCCTGGAAAATCCCATGGATGGAGGAGCCTGATAGGCTACAGTCCATGGGGTCGCAAAGAGTCAGACATGACTGAGCAACTTCACTTTCACTTTAGTAACCATACTCTGACCGCTTGACAAGAATTAAATATAATGCAATTGATTCCTTCTTTTGTATGTCACTCTTTGGTGATACAAAAGCTCATTCCTAAAGATCTCTGAGTGAACTTAATCGCTCATAATGCAGTAGATATTTGTTAAGCTGTGTCACACCACCCATGTCCCCACCACCTTATGACTTCATCTTCAGTTGCACCAAGTTCCACCGGCCAGTGCCTGTCTGTGCTGAGGGCTTTCTCCAGCTGCTAAAGCCTGCCTTGCCTGTCCTAGTGGTGGACTGTAATCCCCGGGAATTAAGGCCCCCTAGAAGCAGCCCTGGGCTTTCCAGTTGACTCACTGGTAAATAATCTGCCTGCAGTGCAGGGGATACAGGTTCAGTCGGTGGGTCAGGAAGATCTTCCTTGAAGACAACTCACTCCAGTATTCTTGCTTGAGACATCCCATGGATAGAGGAGCCTGGCAGGTTACAGTCTATGGGGCTGCAAAAAAGTTGGACATAGCAACTTAACAACAAGAAGCAGCCTTGACCCAATGACAGGCCGGTATTGATGTGTAACAACCAGCTCCCTCCAGTGAGTGAGGTGACTCTGAGAAGCACGTTTCCCTGCCAGAGTTCTCCTAGTAGGATTAAGCTTCACTTGTCCCTATCGGTAGCTGAGTTTTAATGGACTCTTCCATTGGCTGCTTCCCCATCCTTCCCTCTCTTACTTTCCCCTCCCCACAGGTGTTTCCTGGAATTCCATCCCAAATGAACTACTCACCCTTAGATCCAGAACTCAGAATCACTTCTGCAGGAGCCCAAATGCAGACCCTACTCAAAATTGTTCTAGGTGATGGGAAACACAAGATAAAGATGCAATATCTGAGGAGCTCATGAACCATCAAGGGTGAAGAAAGCACACAAATGTAGCTCAGGATGCCACAAGTCACCGCTGAGGTGTGGCCCAAAGGCACCAAGCGCAAGGTCAAGTCGGCTCTGCCTTTGAGGTGGTCGGGAAGGAGAGGAGCTGGAGCTTTCCAGAATGAAAGTGAAAGTGAAAGTGAAGTCGCTCAGTCATGTCTGACTCTGTGCGACCCCATGGACTGTAGCCTATCAGGGTTCTCTGTCCATGGGATTCTCCAGGCAGGAATACTGGAGTGGGTTGCCATTTCCTTCTCCAGGGGATCTTTCCTACCAAGGGATCAAACCCAGGTCTTCCGCATTGCAAGCAGATGCTTTACCATCTGAGCCACCAGGGAAGATCTCCCTAGATCTTCCAGAATAAACACATAGTTAAATGTGGGAAGAGCGTGTGACAAAGTATCTCCTCTCCTCAGAAAGAGGACAGCACCGTAGTGTCACCACCGCCCAGGTCTGGAGGGTTGTGTCTGGGAGCAGGTGGCACTCAGGATGTCTCAGAAAGGTCTGTCCAGAGGTGATAGGTGGGGGGCTCTCTATCAAGCCTTGGGTGAGAAGGGTGGGGCCCGAGGTAGAAGGGAAAAGGCAAATGACACTCAGAAAGCAGAGAGACATGCCAATAGGACGCCTGTTTCATCTCCTCTCTTCCTCCAGCACCCTGGCGTCTGCCTGCCCCGTGGACCCGCCTCCTGCACCCTCCCCTCGCCAGCCCCTTCATCTGTCAGCCAAGCTGCTCTGCGTGGCCTCCACTCAAGGTGAACTCTGAGTCTGGGGCAGCCACCGCTCCAGGCCTCCTGTATGAGCAGGCCTCCTGACCTCGCTGTCTCTGACTTCTCTTGCTCTGGCTTGTCTGGAAGGCATTTCTGATCACCAAGCAGCAGCTAGACAATGTGTCTTGATACTGAGGCTCCCCAAAAGGAGTTATACCCCTGTAGCTGGACTCATGGCATTGACTTTGTGCAGAAGGGGAGCTGTGTGTCTATAGCCTGACATACCAGTAAATTCATTTGAGCAGTACTTTAAAAGAACTTAATTTTATTAAAGTATGGTTGATTTATAAGGCTGTTAATTTCTGCTGAACAGCAGGGATTCAGTTGTGTGTATGTGTATATATATATACACACACACACACACACTCACACACACACTCACACATTCTTTTATTCTTTTCCAGTATGGTTTATCACAGCACTTTTAGAAGGGCCTGCCCTTGTCACAGCTCTTGGAAGGAGCAGCTGCTACTGCTAAGTGACTTCAGTCGTGTCCGACTCTGTGCAACCCCATAGACGGCAGCCCACCAGGCTCCCCCGTTCCTGGGATTCTCCAGGCAAGAACACTGGAGTGGGTTGCCATTTCCTTCTCAGTGCATGAAAGTGAAAGGTGAAAGTGAAGTCGCTCAGTCGTGTCCGACTCTTAGCGACCCCATGGGCTGCAGCCCACCAGGCTCCTCTGTCCATGGGATTTTCCAGGCAAGAGTCCTGGAGTGGGGTGCCATCGCCTTCTCCGGAAGGAGCAGCTCATAGTGCATGTGATCCTGTACTTCACCTCACTGCTCACTGAGTCGGGGGTGGACACATAACCCAGCCCGGAATTGTGTGGTAGACTCAAACAGCTGGGTTGAGCAAACTGATTGCTTTCCCCAAACTGTGAAACAGAAGAGACTGCTGCCAGCATGTGGTGGGCCCTGGAGCAGGAAGGTTACATGCACCAGAAGCTGAAGGAACTGGGGGGCCACGTACAAGCTGGTGTGCAAACAGAAGAGAGCAGGGCCAGTCCAGAGAATGGAGCAGATCCATGGAGAGAAGCAGAGAGCCGCAGGCCCTGAGAGAGAGAGGCCAGGTCTCAGGCCCCCTGGGACTGGTTCTGCTTAATTCTCTCTCATAGGTTCTCCAAGGCCTCTGGGAAGCCCTGCGGTTAATGCCTTTCCCCCAGGCTAGCACTAGTGGGTCTCTCTGCCATGCAGTCAAGTGTCTTGATGGAAACAGAACCCAAGGGTAGCTGCCACACTGACATGCAGCAGCGCTGGAGGGCACCCTGAGGGAGGTGAGGCCGGACTCGCACCAGCATACTAGAGAAGCTGACCCCAACGTGCCTTATTGCACCAGGTCTTTTTGGCAGTATGCCTCGGGCTACAAGGGAGCACTGAGATGCAGTTAGAGAGGCATCCTGAGAGGTGGAATTCCAGGTAATTAGTGGAGATGGCCAGAGGTTCACATAAGCTGAGAAGAGGGAAGAAAATCCTTTATGGATGGGGACAGAGTGAGCAAAGACATGAGAATATGAATATATTCATTCACCATTATTACTATTGCTATATATACATAGAGTCCAATAAATTTCCTTTTTCTAGGTGTACAGCTCTAGGAGTTTTAATACATGTACATATTTATATAATCACCTTCATAACCAGAACACAGAATAGCTCATCACCTCAAAAACACCCTGTGCCCCTTTGTGGGCAAACCTTCCTCCTACCCCTAACTAACCCCTGGAAACCACTTCTCTGTCATTGCACTTTTGCTTTTTCCAGAATGTCATATAAATTGAATCATATAGTATGTAACCTTTTGAGACCATCTTCTTTTCCGTAGCATATCCCTTTGACATTCATCGCTGTTGTTATTCGTTGTTATTGATTGCTGACTAGTATCCCACTGTACGGATGGATCACATTTTGTTTATCCAATCCATATGATTTCCTATTTTTGGTAACTATGAATAGAGCTGCTATAAAATTTACATACAGGGCTTTGTGTGAAGATGTTTTTATTTCTCCACAGTAATACTTAGGAATGGGGCTGCTGGATCATTGATAAGTGTAGGTTTAACTTTATAAGAAACTGCAGACTGTTTTGTGAGGTGGTTGTAATGTTTTGCATTTCTGCCAGCAATGAATGAAAGTTCTAGTTTATCCATATCCTCATCAACACTTGGCTTTGTTGTTCATTTAAAAAACAAATTTTATCCATTTACTGTGCTCTGAATGTTTCTTTCTCCCCTACTCTCTGAATAAATTCATTTGTTGAAATACTAATGATGGTCATGTATTAATAGGTACATGAATCCTAATGAAAGTGTTAGTTTTCTCAGTCTTGTCTGGCTCTTGGTGACCTCATGGATTGTAGCCCACCAGTCACCACTGTCCATAGGATTTTCCCAGCAAGAATGCTGGAGTGGGTTGCCATTTCCTTCTCCAGGGGATCTTCGACCCAGGGATTGCATTGCAGGCAGATTCTTTACCGTCTGAACCACCAGAGAAGCTACCAGGGAATCCTAATGAACATGGTGGTATTAGTGGGTAGAGACCTTTGGAGGTGATTAGGCCATGTGGTGGCTCATCCCAATCCCCAAGAAGAGCAATACTAAAGAATGTTCAAACCACTCGACTATTGCACTCATCTCCCATGCTAGTAAGGTTATGCTCAAAATCCTTCAGGCTAGGCTTCAGCATTACGTGAATCAAAAATTTCCAGACATTCAAACTGGGTTTAAAGAGGCAGAGGAACCAGACATCAAATTGCCAACACTCACTGGATCATAGAGAAAGCAAGGGAATTCCAGGAAAACATCTGTTTCGTTGACTATGCTAAAGCTTTTGACTATATGTCAAAGTCATAGCACACAACACACTGCAGAAAACTCTTGAAGAGATGGGAATACCAGACCATCTTGCCTGTCTCCTGAGAAACCTATATGCAGGTCAAGAAGTCACAGTTAGAATCCTGTATGGAACAACTGACTGGTTCAGGATTGAGAAAGGTGTATGACAAAGCTGTTTATTGTCACCCTGTTTGTTTAACTACTATGCAGAGCACACATGCGAAATGCTGGGCTGGATGAGTTAAAAGCTGGAATCAAGATTTTGGGAGAAATATCAACAACCTCAGATATGCATATGGTACCATTCTAATGGCAGATAGCAAAGAGGAACTAAAGAGCTTCTTGATGAGAGTAAAGGAGGAGAGTGAAAAAGCTGGCTTAAAACTCAGTATTAAAAAAAAAAAACTAAGATCATAGTATCTGGCCCCATCACTTCATGGCAAATAGATGGGGAAACAGTGGCTGACTTTATTCTTTGGTGCTGCAAAATCACTGCAGATGGTGACTGCAGCCATGAAAGTAGATGATTGCTTCTTGTCAGGAAAGCTATGACAAACCTAGGCAGTGTGTTAAAAAGCAAAGACATCACTGTGACAAAGGTCCGTATAGTCAAGGCTATGGTGTTTTGGGTAGTCATGTACCGATGTGAGATCTGGATCATAAAGAAGAAGGCAGAGTGCCAAAGGATTGATGTTTTCGAACTATGGTGCTAGAGAAGACTCTTGAGAGTCCCTTGGACAACACGGAGATCAAACCAGCAAATCTTAAAAGGAAACCAACCGTAAATACTCATTGGAAGGACTGATGCTAAAGCTGAAGCTCCAATATTTTTGCTACCTGATGCAAACAGCTGACTCATTGGAAAAGACCCTGATGCTGGGAAAGGTTGAAGGCAGAAGGAGAAGAGTGTGACAGAGGATGAGACAGTTGGATGGCATCACTGATTCAATGGACATGAACTTGGGCAAACTCTGGGAGATGGTGCGGGACAGGGAAGCCTGACATGCTGCAGTCTATGGAGCTGCAAAGAGTCTGACACACCATGTTGACTAAACAACAGCAACAAAAAGAGACACCATATGGCTTTCTTGCCATGCGTAAAATTGGAGCCATATGACTCCTTGAACCGGAATTAGAAGAAGCTTCAATTTGTCCAATGCATGGTCTAGGTTTCAGGCTGCACTCGAGTCCAGGCTAGGAAATATTGGAGAAAAAAATCTATAAAAAACTCATCACTAGTTTGGTATCACTTGAAGTTCTGTTTCTTTTGCTACCATTTGCTTTCAGCGTCCTCAGAGGGCTCCCCCCTGCTTTCTCTCCACAGTTTTTAGTTGCTTTCAGTGGGAATAAGACTGTGGAGGGTGTCTTGACTCCATCTTGACTAGAGCCAGAAAACACTCGTTTGCTCTTTTATTTGCTAATTCTTTCACTCATTCCCATTCATTCATTCATTCACGTATCCTTCATTTGTTAATTCTTTTATTCATTATTTCTCATTTGCTTAGCAATTATATATTTTAGTCAGTATATCTGCTTTGAGCAGTTACTATTAATTAGATGCTATGTTAGTTGCTCCGGATACAGACATGAAATATAGTTTCTGTCAAATAATCTTAGGCTAGAGAAAAAGGAGATTGATTACCAGATAAACATAAATATGAGCTTCCCTTTGTGGCTCAGCTGGTAAAGAATCTGCCTACAATGCGGGAGACCTGGGTTTGATCCCTGGGTTGGGAAGATCCTCTGGAGAAGGGAAAGGCTACCCACTCCAGTTTTCTGGCCTGGAGAATTCTATGGACTCTATAGTCCATGGGGTTGCAAAGAGACACGACTGAGCGACTTTCACTTTCACATAAATAGAGGGGAATGATGCTATGATCCTGTGGGAGCAGTCAGCTGTGGAATACTGTATTCTATGCTTTATTTAATCAATCCCTTAAATGAAGGGATTCATAGGAAGGCAGCCTGGCTTCAGGGAGTTGTCTCTTGAAAGTGTGAGAATTTGGAGTAAGAAGGCACTTCACCTTGAAAGGACAGCATGGGTATAAAGCATGGGATTGAGAAGTCAAGGGGTCACGTTTGAAGAAAGGATGTCTCTCATCTTTGACTCTGGCACTCCTAGGTTTTTAGGACAGGGTTGTGGCTGAAAATAACGGCAGAGCAGACAATAGGACTGCTCTGAGATCCTCCTTGAGTTTCAAAAAGTGGTATTTGGTGGTCGCTCCTATTCTTACCCATCCTGGTGGGTTCCATCTGCTTGGTATTCTATCACTTGCAAAAATGTACTCTTCACTCCAAGGAACCTGTATAGTCTGCGAGAGGGCCCGCCTGTCATCTGTAGAGAGCAGGGAAGCAGCAGAGCCTGGCTTTGCATCTGCACCTAGAAAATGCGTGTGCGTGTGTGTGTGCGTGTGTGTGTGCGTGTGCATGTGCATGTGCGTGTGCGTGTGCGTGGTGGGGGTGGGCGATCGGGGGAGGCCTGTAACCTGACTCCTGCTGATGTTCAGATCCAATCCAAGAGGTGCCAAGTCCTGAGATTTCACAGTCATCTTCTATGACCTCCCATCTCCCTCTTCTCTCCTGAATCCCACCCCCTGGGAACTCAGAAATCCCCTGTGTATTCCCTGGTATATACAGCACCTGCATCTTATCTGGCATTTCCCCTATATTTGCTCATTTATTCAGTCATCTGCATACTCATTCATTCACTGATGGATGCATCCAAGTGTATCTATTCACACTCTACGCCAGACCTTGTGTGACTGTCCCTTCCCTGTGGATATCTTGTTCTAGCGTCTTTACCGTTCCCATTCCTTTCCTACCTCTCTGACCGTTCTTTCCTGTCTCTTCTGGTGGATTCCCTTTCTTGCTCCACTTTACAGGTGTGGGCGCCTCACCCTAGACCTGTTCCGTGGCCTGCCCCATCCTCCTCTGGCACTCCCGTCCTCACAACTGAGGCAGCTGTGCAGCCCAGTGCTGAGATGGGGGCGGGGAGCTCACAAGGGTTTTACTGAGTCACTAAGCCCAGCTGCTAGTACTTCAGTTCTAATAGCTGTGACTTGTGTCTCATTTCTGAGACCCTCATGGGATCTCTAATTACAGTAGTTTCTTCTGCTCATGTTCCCCGTCTCCGTGTCTCTCGCTTGAAAATGTGTTGGCCCAGAGATAAATCCACTCACCTATGGACACCTTATCTTTGACAAAGGAGGTAAGAATATACAATGGNAGCATTGGTCTATATTCGGTTCAGGATACAGGATGCTTGGGACTGGTGCACGGGGATGATCCAGAGAGTTGATGTGGAGTGGGAGGTGGGGGGCGGTTTCAAGATTGGGAACTCATGTACACCTGAGATGAAAAAATAAAAATTAAAATTAAAAAAAATAAAAAATAAATAAATAAATAAAAGCAGTATAAAACAATAACAACAAAAAATGTCCTTTATAATCTTGAGATTTAATCAGCTAAAAAAGAGATTTAATAAAAAGTATTTGCTTTGGTTGGTAAAAAGAAAAAAAAAAAGAAAAAGAAAATGTGTTGGGCCTTCTCTGCTCTCAGCCCCTTGTCTCCTCCCACAACTGGGGCTCCTTCACCTGTAGGCTCAACAGCAGGACCAGCCCCTGATCTTGCGTCACAGAATGAAGCCTCCTTGAATCTGGTCCATTCTTCACTACACGATTGGATGGAGAGGAAAGCATGAAATCAGGATTAGATTCATCCATGCTCCAATCTAAAGTTGCAGGAGAGAAGTTGTTTAACTCTCAGATGTCAACTTCCTAATTGTAGGGACTTCCCTGGTGGTCCAGTGGTTAAATATCCACCTTCCAATGCAGGGTACATGGGTTCAATCCCTGTGTCAGGGAACTAAGATTCTACATGCTGCAGGGCGACTAAGCACATGTGCCGCAACTAGAGAGAAGCCTGCGAGCTACAGCTACTGAGCTTGCGTGCCTGGATCCTGCACTCCATAACTAGAGAGCCCAAGGGCTGCATGTAGAGAGCCCAAGGGCTGCAACTAGAGAGCCCAAGGGTCACGATCAAGAGCCAACATACTGCAACAAAGACTCAGCGCAGCCAAAAGAAAAATAAAAATCTAATTGTAAAACTGATTTTGAGAAAAATTCTTACGTTCTGCCTTGCTCATAAACACTGTCTTTGTTTAGCCATTAAGCAATCACAGACTTTTGGGGGGTAGGAGTTGAAGTCTTGATCTACACTGATTGTGGTGATAATTCCTTGATTGCTTTAGGAAAGGGCATGGGATGAAGTTCTGGCCAAAAAGGCACGAGTCAATGTCTGTTGGTAGCTTTGGGAAAGGATTCCTTCAGTGGAAAAAGCCTCAGGGGAGGAGCACACTCACTGTCTCCCAGTGCTGCCCCTTGTGTGATGCCTGGAGTTATGACAGCCACTGCATGAGGCTGCACAGTGCAAACTGCAAGCACAAGCCCAGGAGGAAGACAACAAGGGGGAAAGACGGAGAAACCTAGTTCTGGATGCCACTGTTAAGCCACTTAATTGAGCAACACAGAAACTGTGCTTCCTCTGGTCTTCTTGTTATGCAAGATAAATTTTCTTTCACTTACATCATTTTTAGTTGAGTTTGTTCCTACTCACAGCCCCAGATATGCTGATATGGGCCTTATAATGCCTATTTCACAAAGTCCAAGTGAAAGACTTTCTGCTTATCCTTTAGAGCTCAGCTCAAATGTCACCTCCTCAAGGAAGCCTCCACTGATTGCTCATGTTAGGTGATATTATCTTGCCAAGCATCAGTCACTAGCACCATATAACTTTCTTTTCTTTCATTGTGCTTGTCATGGTTCACCTACCTGATTGTTTACACTCTCCTTCACTGACCTCGGGGTTCTGTAAAGCAGAGGCAGTGTTTCTTCTGCTGGCCTTTGTGTCTCCTATGGCTACTAGCATAGTGCCTGACAGCTAATCAACCCTCAATAAATCTGTGTTGAATAAAAGAAGGGATTAATACATGAATATGTGGAGAAGAGCTGGCACTGGCAGCAAAGTCTACCTTCATGCCCTTTCTGAGACTGAAAAGTTGATCAACTCTCTTCTTATTTTTCATCTTGACAAATGACTCTGTACCCTACCATTGGCTGATAGATTTCAAAACAGTTTTAAATTTACTTTGAAATACACCATTATTTCATCCCCTCAGGAGCAGGTGCTGCTTATTCCTCCCTACCCACTCTCACTACTACTGTTCTTTTAGCATTCATGACAGCTAAGCAAACCCTGTCTTTGATTTTTCTTCTTCTGCAGGCGGTAGGAGACTGATCAGTCATTACCTGTGAATAATGACCGGGGAGGTTGCCAAGCCAGGCAAGAGTCTAGCTTCCTCATCTCCGAGCACTCAGCTCTTAGATGGTGAAATGAAGGGAGTTTTGTCACCAGCTCCAATCTGCTGGGATGTCCAAAGAGCGGCCTTTCACTATCTGAAAATGGCCACGGGGTCCGTGATTGCAGGGAGATATGAGGATTTGGGGAAAAAGAGCTGAAACAGTCTTGCCATTCTTCAGGAGTATTTCGAGGAAACAAGCCAGCATATCATGGTGATTTATTTTTATGAAGCATTAGTTTGCCTTAGAAGGTGAAGGTATGGGAGTTTGGAGAGTCAGGGCTCGTGAGAAGCAGAGCTTATCCTCATGTTTCTTTTATTCATAGACAAGGAACAATGGCCTCAATAACAGCAGTAATAACAGCAGTCTTCCAGAGGAGACTGGAAATGGAGTTGGCAGCAAGTACGCTAACACTATCTGGTCCAGCATTTCTCAAAAGATGTTTTTCAGATCATAAGTCCTCCAAATGCTCTTTGCTCAAAGAGCTCATGGTTAAACTGGAAAACATAGTATACACTTCACTCGGTAAATACAAAGGTCCCTGCACAATAAAGAAAATCTGATCCACTTTGTTTAACCCAGAGTTCTGGCACTTATTTTACCAAGGAAACACTTATTCTTTGGTTACTAATATTAATGAGTCCCAGAAGGAAGACATTTTGGGAAATGTCAATCTGAGCAAAGGTGGTTACTAGATATTTTCATACGACAAACATTTACTGAGTGACTCATTCATTCATTCATTCATGTAATCATTCATTTATTTGAGGAAGGTCTATTGAGAGAATACTCTGCATAACGAGCTAGGAGCAAAGGATGCCAGTTTGATCATTGCCTGCCTAAAGCTATAGTCTAGTGGGCAAGACAAAAATAACACATTTCACAACTAGCTGTGTAATTACAACTGTAATAAGTACTAAAAAGAGAAGCATGGAGTGCATATAAATTCATACAACAGAAAAAGGGAAGTGGTTTGAGAGGCAATCTGAGAAGCCATGGACCAACCAACCATCCTGGTTTGCCCAGGAATAGGAGTGTTCTGTGATGGGTTACATTAGCAGTGAAAATTGGGACAATGTCAAGCAAACCAGGATGTTTGGTCACCTTAGCAGAATGTGACTTTTGAGTTTCTATCTGATGATCTTAACTGGCAAACAGAACTCTGGTGGGGGTGAGAGCTGTCTTCTGGAACTTCTTCACTACCCTGGGCTTGCATTTCCCTACCTGAGGAAAGAAGAAGGTGGTAGCTCTTCTGGCCTCTCATGGGTCATTGAAATGGCAAGTGGAGGGATTGCTGGAGAAGACCTTTGCCAGGTGTAACCAGCGTCCTAAGTGCAAGGAATTACTTACTACTTCTTCAGGGGAACTGTAATTCATCGCTCCCTGAAGGAAAGTCTCCATTCCTCCAGGAAAGATTTTTCTGAGAGCATCACTAGCCCTACAGTCGGGTTTCTAAATCCAACAGCAAGGAATACATCCCAAAGCCGCAAGACCAGGAGCGCATGCGCAGGCTCACCACAGGGATCGTACATTACAGAGCGGGAAACCATCCGGATGTTGTAAGGAAGCACTTTCTGCGGACCAGAGAGGGGCCAGAGCCCGGTGGCACTGGGCAGGGCCAGATTAGGACTGTGTCTGGTCTCTGCAGCCTGAAAAATAACCTTGCACATTGTTTTTGGGACATTCTCATCACCTGCTGGGGCTTCAGGGTCTTCATCTATAAAACAGAAATAATGTTCATGATATCGTCAGAATGTAATGAATTTACCATGCACAAGGAATTGTGTTTACATATANACTGGGCAGGGCCAGATTAGGACTGTGTCTGGTCTCTGCAGCCTGAAAAATAACCTTGCACATTGTTTTTGGGACATTCTCATCACCTGCTGGGGCTTCAGGGTCTTCATCTATAAAACAGAAATAATGTTCATGATATCGTCAGAATGTAATGAATTTACCATGCACAAGGAATTGTGTTTACATATACCTATGGTTTTTCCAGTGGTCATGTATGGATGTGAGAGTTGGACTGTGAAGAAAGCTGAGTGCCGAAGAATCGATAATTTTGAACTGTGGTGTTGGAGAAGACTCTTGAGAGTCCCTTGGACTGCAGGGAGATCCAACTTGTCCATCCTGAAGATCAGTCCTGGATGTTCATTGGAAGGGCTGATGTTGAAGCTGAAACTCCAATACTTTGGCCACCTCATGCGAAGAGTTGACTCACTGGAAAAGACCCTGATGCTGGGAGGGACTGGGGGCAGGAGAAGAAGGGGACGACAGAGGATAAGATGGCTGGATGGCGTCACTGACTCGATGGACATGAGTTTGAGTGAACTCCAGGAGTTGGTGATGGACAGGGAGGCCTGGCGTGCTGCGATTCCTGGGGTCGCAAAGATTCGGACACGACTGAGCAACTAAACTGAACTGAAACCTTACAAAAGTAGATTTTAATAATATTATCACCTTTCATGTTACAAATATAAACAATGGTTTAGGGAGGTTAAGAGACTTGTCAAAAGTAGGGTGACCAACTGTCCAGGTTTGCCTGGGACTGTTCTGATTTTAGCACTACAAGTCCAGTGTTACTGGAAACCCTCAGTCCCAGGCAGCTTGGAATGGTTGGCCATGGTAGAAGGTCACATCATTAGTAAGTGGTGGAGCTTGTAAATACTCAAGGAAGAAAAGTATTTGTTAAACTGTGAACAAAAATTATAACAACAAAAACTACTGCTTTAATTCTATTTTATTTAATAATAATATGGGGATAATAAGTATTAAATCAACTTCTGTTTCAGTATTAACCAGCTGCTTCTAGTCTTTTAAGAAGATCCTTTTATTTTAATAATGATCAGCAGACATTTGTGTTACTCTGCAGTATTGTAGTTTTCTTCCTTCTGGGCCCAGAACCTTTGAAGTTTGGCATGACCAAAGGGCTTGTTTTGACCAATGGCATGTGATTGGAAGTGACAGGTTTCAATTCAGGACAGAAACATGTATGAATTAGCATACAGTTCTCCGTCTTCCCTGCAGTGGGTGCTGCTGGTGCCTCTTCCAGAACCCTTTTGCTGGCTGGTGCCCTCACCTCCCAGCTGCTGTGAGAGCTGGACAGAGCTCAGAGCTGTCCTTGCTCAGCAGGGCTAAGAGGAGCAAGTCTGGTGCCAGACCACCTGGTTCAAGCCCAAGTCAGCCAGGAATGATCCTGGATTCTTACTTCTCTGAGCCTAGGTATCCTTATCTCTAAAGGGAGACTCCCTATCTCATAGTACAGATGCAAGAATTAAATGAGTGATGCATGCAAGGCTCTTACAGTAGTTTGGCAGATGGTAAGTGTTCTGGTTGGCTATTTTTATTTCTCCTGTTTTACTCTGCCTCTGGGGTAGTATGACAGCCCATACCAATGGTGCTAATGCTGTCACAGAAGATGAGTTTTTTAAAAATATGGTAACTCTGGTGTATTGGACCGACGGTATTTTAAGTGATCATTTCTTAGATTTCATTTTTTTTTTTAAACTGAAGTACAGTTGATATGCTTCTCTGGTGGCTCAGTGGGTAAAGAATCCGCCTGCAGTATGGAAGACCTGGGTTCAAGTCATGGATTGGGAAGATCCCCTGGAGGAGGGCATGGCAACCCACTACAGTATTCTTGCCAGGAGAATCCCCATGGACAGAGGAGCCTGGTGGGCTGCAGTCCTGGGGTTGCAAAGAGTCAGACAGGCCTGGGTGACTAAGCACACATAGAGTTGATTTACAATATTGTGTTAGTTTCAGTTGTACAGCATGCTTATATATATATATATATATATTCTTTTTCAGATTCTCTTCTCTTACAGGTTATTGTAAATTATTGAGTATAGTTCCCTGTGCTATACAGTAGGTCCTTGTTTGTTATCTATTTTATATACAGTAGTGCATATATGTTAATCCCATCTCTTAATTTATCCTCACCTCCATCCCCCTTTCCCCTTTGATAACTGTAAGTTTGTTTCCTATGTGAGTTTCTATTTTGGAAATAAGTTCATTTGTGCCTTTTTTTTTTAAATATTCCGCATATAAGGGATATCATATGATATTTGTCTTTCTCTGTTTGACTTACTTTACTTAGTATGGTAATATCTAGTTTCATCCATGTTGCTGCAAGTGAATGGCATTACTTCATTCTTCATGACTGAGTAATATTCCAGAGTATATATGTACCACTTCTTTATCCATTCAGCTGTCGACAGACATTTAGGCTGCCTCCTAAAGAAGATAGTTTTGCGCAATAGATGAGGAAACCAAATCCTGAGATATTTAATAGTTTGTTCAATGTCATGTGGGTCTTTAATATTAGGGTTGGATTAAAAGCCAATACAGGAGAATGATAATAACACTAACCAACACTTACCATGTGCCAAACCCTGTATTATCCCATTTAATCCTCACAATAATATCTGGAAATTTTTATAACTCGGATTTTGCAGGTGTTGCAATAGAGGCAGGAGAGGTGAAATAGGCAGTCTCCAGGCAGAGACTGGAAAGTGATAGCAGGAATCAGAAGAAAATAGAAATGAGATATTTTGAGGTGAACTATTTTTAGCAACAACAAGTGATAACTATAATTACTATGTTTAAACAATGAACAGTGTTGGTTATTAAGGTTTTTTTAAGAAGAGGAAACACGTTTGTTCATTTTACTTACACAGTGTTACACATGACATCTCCTATTCTAAACCTTGTATTTTAAAAAATGAACTCTTCACTTCAGAATGACTTTAAAGAAAACTTGCAAAGATAGTACAGCAAGTTCCCACATACACTTCACCTTGTGCTGTTATTTAGTCACCAAGTCATGTCCAACTCTTTTGTGACTCCATAGACTGTAGCCCACCAGGCTTCTCTGTCCGTGAAATTTCCCAGGCAAGAATATTGGAATGGGTTGCCAGGTCCTCCTCCAGGGGATCTTCCCAACCCAGAGATCAAACCCATGTCTCCTGTGTTGGCAGGTGGGTTCTTTACCACTGAGTCACCTGGGAAGTCCATCCCTCACCTGCTGCTGCTGCTGCTAAGTCGCTTCAGTCGTGTCCGGCTCTGTGCATCCCTCACCTAGATCTCCCTAATTTTATCATCTTACTTTACTGTGGTATATTCGTCAAAACTTTTGGTACATTACCATTAACTAAACTCCAGATTTTTTTTTCCAGATTTCATCAGTTTTTCCACTAATGTTACTTGTTTATTCTAGGAGCCAATCCAGGGCCTACTGAATTTTAAGTGAAGAAAAGCATTAGAAGAGATGGGAAAGCTTGTTTGCTAATGAAATAAGGATTTGGTATTAGGGCAGTAGAATTATAGGTGATTTCTTCCTGTGTTCAAAACTTTAGCAGTCTTGTTACATGAACTACATGGGGAGTGCTGTTACAGGAAGCTTCCTGGTTTCAGGACATTTGGCATTGTTGAGCACAAACTAGGTTATGAAGTGGAGCAGTCCTTAGATTATTTACTGGCCTCATGGGGTAATATGGGAGAAGCATGTATGTGTGTGTTGCGGGAGTGGGAGGTGATGGGGAACTGAGCCACCACGATTGTCATGAGGAGGGCACAGGAAGAGAGCGGAGCTGGGTGTATTAACATCTACCTTGTGGGTCCCTAACTGGTGACTAGTAAATTTAGGAGGATGACTCCAAAGGTTTTTGGGGTTTTTAGCTTGACCTTCTGTAATTCTTTGAATAAAAGTACATTAAGTGTCTACAGTTTGCTAGATATCTTTGTTGGCTGCTTTACCTATGCTGTTTCCTGTAATCCTCAAAATAAAGTGTTTTTACAGATCAAAAGAGTGAGGTCAGAGAGGTTAAGTGACTTGCCCAAGGCCACACAGCTTGTTAGTGGCAGAGTAAGGATTAGAACTAGGTCTATAGGACACTATAGGTCTTTTATGCTCCAAATTGTACTTGTTTGACACCCTCTCAAAAAAAGCCTCTCTGGACTTTGGTCTCAAAAGAGGATCCTTCTATTCTGATGGATATTTGCATAAGGGGCCTGAAGGGATACCAAGGGAAGCAGATGGAAGCTTCAGAAGGTCCAGTGGGATTGTGTGTATGAGTGTTGTCAATGGGTTACTGGGTGGAAACCATTGCCTGAAAAAGATTTCCCCCTCTCCTTCCTTTCTTCCTCAGTTGAGTAATAATGACTCTTGTGTCAGCTCTCAGTTGAAACTAGTATTTTGGAGTTTTGGGAGTGGGGCCAGCACTGGCATGAACAAGCAGGGCTCAGTCAGCCTCTAGATCCATCCAGGGGTTCCCTTGGGACTGGCCAAGTTGAGTTTCCTGGGCCAGATGCTTGGGAAACCTCCAACTTGGCTTTGGGGGTATACACACATGTGCGCGCACACATACACATCAAAACAAAATAAATAAAGTGGAATAAAAAAAGAGCTGGAGGCACCCCAGCGTGCCCTATTTGCAAACTGCTTTAGCTCCTTCTGGGTTGTATTTGATTTTCTCCTTCGCTGAGAAATGGGGAGACATCAGAATGACATATGTGCCAAGGAGAGGACTCCCGACCATCCTTCAGCCTCCCTCAGCCCCTCTGGTCGCTTCTGTATGACAGGATGCCCTCAATTACTCTCTCTGGGGGGGTCCTAGTCAGAAGAAGATGGAGCCAACCATCTGTTACCGACTCCAGTGAGCAATTTAATTTTCTCTTGTTCCCAATGAGGAGGATTTTGTAGGAACATAAATTACCATCAGTGCTGGTTAATCAGGAACTTGCTGTCTGAAGGGGCGGAGATGGCCAGGCTGGAGACACCCACTGACCTGTCCTCACCATTAGGGTGCCCTACACTTTGTGAAAAAGCCAAATGAGAGGAGCAAAGACTGTCAGACAGGAGACTTGTGCAGAGATCATCCAATCTGACTTCTTTTATAAATGAGGAGATCAAGGCTAGAGAGGGGAAATGATCTGTCTAGAAGGCAGCACAAAGTTCGTGCTTGAATTAAAGAACCACATTCTCAAACTCAACTTTTTCAAGAAAATGCATGATAAAATTAATAACAACTTCTTGCCCTTGGTTTTAATCTCTAAAGGCAGGACCAAAAAACAATAATCATGGTGGCAGTGACAGCCACAAATGCTACATTTTATGTGACCAGCAATGTAGGGGCAGCAGTGTAGTGTGGAGTTAACAGAATGAGCTCTGGAACCAAGTTGCCTGGGTTCAGACTCAGTTCTGTTACTTATCAGCTATGTGACCTTGGCAGGTTGCTTAGCCTCTGGGACCTATAGCAGACATTGTCAGTTTTTGGTGCCTATCTCCTCACATCCACTTTGTATTCCCACTCATTCCAACCCAACTTTCCATGGCCAGCATGTGCATCTTTGTTGGAGAGCTATCCTTGGCCATCCAGAACTCAGTTTATCAATGAACATTGCAGGTCAAGTCTTCTGGGGGCAGCCTTTAACCAATGACTAACAGATACGGGGATATAAATACCCAACTCCCTTGCTTATTGTCTGGGATAATCTCCACGCAGATTCCTTAGAATTCTCTGTAGGATTAAGGTCTATTCACCCACCATAGCAGCTTTGCTTAGTAATGTACCTGTTGTTGGTATGTTCCTTTCCCCTGCTATTATCGTGTTCTTTGCATCTCTCCATAAACTTGTTGTATTGTTGTTGTTTAGTTACTGAGTTGTATTCAACTCTTTGCGACCTCATGGACTATAGCCTGCCAGGCTCCTCTGTCCACGGGATTTCCCTGGCAAGAATACTGGAATGGATTGCCATATCCCCCTCCAGGGGATCTTCCCAACCCAGGGATCAAACCTGAGTCTCTTGCATTGTCTTCAATTGCATTGCAGGGTTCTTTACCCCTGAGCCACCAGGGAAGCCTCTCTTCGTAAACTATTTGCACTTGGATCTTTGTCTCACTTGGCAACTGGTTTGTTCATTCAAACTAAGACAATGCCTCAGCTTTCTCATCTATAAAATGGTGTTAATGATAGTTTCTATATCAAAGAGTTGTTGTTAGGGTTAAATGGGCTAAAAATGCAAAGAATGGTGCCTGACCCTTGGTGAAAATTCAACAGATAGCTGTGTGGCTGATACATACTTATCTCATTAATTATCTCATTAATTCCACCCTGTATACACAATTACTCCCATTATACAAACAGGATCATTCAAGCTTATAGAGGTTAAGAAATTTTCCCAAAGCCATGCAGCTTAATAAGGAGTAATGTCCTGATCCTAATACAAATCCATATTTGAAATTCCTTCCTTTTTTTTTTTTTTTTGGCCTCTTCTAGGAGGTTTTCCCTGATACTCCCAATCTCACAGTGCCTGCCCCAGTACATTAAAATGGTCTGCTAGCGTGTCTGAATTTCTGCCTCAGCTTGGAGTTCCCTGGGGCCTGTGACCTCTCAGGCATCTCTGTAAACTCAGCATCTAGCCTGGTGCCCTGCGCAGAGTAGGACGCTAATGAGAGCTGAATAAGGCAGCAGCGAACAAAGCAAGGAACTGCCCTCACGTCCCTGCATCCACCCCCTCAACCTCCAGAGCTGACCCCAGTGTGTAGCTTTGTGTGTGGGTCTCACAGTCTTCAGATTTCAGCTGCGAGCATCTGGGGTATTCTCCCAGGAAATCCTCTTCTCCTTCCACTCCTGCTGCAGCATGGCTATGTTAAAAAACATGGTTGACAGCCTCTTGGGGGTTTCCAAAATTTCTCAAGGTCTCTAGTTCTGTCTAAAATCTTGTCAGAAAGACAGTGATCTCACGTGGTGCCACATAGCGCTAAGTGAGAATCTAATCCCAAGAATCGTCCCATTGTGAGGGCATGCTGGAGCCACAGGAGCTTTCGAGGATTGGTAAGGCATATGAGAAAAAGCAGGCGGGAGATGAAACGTGTCATGATGACCAGGTGAGGTCCAGGGGGGAAGGAAGAGACCATAAAGAGGCCAAGAATGCAGAGCTTGTGGGATGACAGTGATATAAGCATCATGCCCATCTCTTTTTAATGCCTGTGTTGTATGTTGACCTTAACATGTTACTTAAGAGTCAGGTCCTGGGGCTACCCTGCTGGCTCAGCAGTAAAGAATTTGCCTGCTAATACAAGAGACACAGATTCGATCCCTGGACCTGGAAGATCCCACATGCTGTGGAACAACTAAGGCCAGGCGCTACAACTACTGAGCCTGTGCTCCAGAGCCCAGAAACCATGACTGAAGCCTGGGCACCTAGATAGAGAATGTGCTCCGCTACAAGAGAAGCCACCACAGTGAGAAGCTTGAGCACCGCAACTAGAGCGTAGCCCCTGCTAGCCACAGCAGCTACAGAAAAGCCCTCGCAGCAACGAGAACAGAGCATAGCCAACATAAATAAATTATATACATGTATATAAAGTCCAGGTTCTGGAGTCAATATTCTCTGAGTGCGAATCCTGCTTTTGAGCTGTGTGATCTTCTTGGGTGAATTATTTAGTCTTTCTGTGCCGCACTTGTCTTATTTATAAAACAGGGATAACATGTACCTTCCCCATGGGATTGTCATAAATTATAAGGCATGTGAAATGCTTGGGACAGTGGCCTGACACATAGTGAGCAACTAGGCAATTTTTCATTTTGACTAGGCACTGAATAAAACTTTAAGGAGAAAAAAGTAGACGATTTTAATTCTCAGGAAGCTCAGGATCTAGGGGTGAGGGCACTAAATGTTTTTGATTACTTGCCCCATCAGTAATAAAATGTTTGAGCAGGTTCCCCCAATAAATTCATTCGTTAAAGGGAGCTGAATAATAAAAGTAAGAAGGGGATGCTGGAGGATCACAGAAAAATGGCATCTAGTCCAACCCTGGCTGGGGGCATTGAGTGTGACTGATGAAGGTCAGGGAAGACTTCCTGGAGGAGGCGATTCTTGAAGTGAGTCTTGAAGGATCCATCAGAGTTAACTGAGTAGGAAAGTAGAAGAGGCAGAGGGAAGACCTAAGCCAAAGCTGACAAATGGGCTGTGAAAGGGCTGTCTGAGAAATGGTGAAAACTTTGGGGTGCACGGTGCTGAGTGGGGGAGTAGGGAAGAGCTATTCTGCTGCTTAGGGCTTTCCCGGTGGCGCTAGTGGTAAAGAACCCACCCGCAAATGCAGGAGACATAGAGGACCTAGGCTGGATCCCCGGGTTGGGAAGATCCCTTGGAGGAAGGCATGGCAGCACACTCCAGTATTCTTGCCTGGAAAATCCCATGAGCAGAAGAGCCTGCTGGACTACAGTCCATAGTGTTTCAGGGTCAGACACAACTGAGCAACTTAGCATGCGTACACACATTCTGTCACCTAAAAAGCCTCCAGTGGTGGCCCACTGCTCTTGGCATGTAGACCAGGATTCTATACAGATTCATAAACATTCGTGCCCTGGCCCTCCCCTCCTAATTCCACCTCCTGCCGCCTTCCCAGCCTCCTTCTGCTTCAGCCACAATGGCTGTCTCAGTCTGGTTCTCCCCACAGTGGTTTCTGAGCCAAAGAGTCACATGCAGATGGTTTCTTCTCTGAGTGTTCTAGGAGGAACCCTGCAGGAAGCAGGGGGAAAAGACAGGGAACAGGAAGAAGCCAAGTAATTTCAGTTACACAGACTGCTCCTGATCCCACAAGAAGTGCTAAAGTATAGTATAATTTATATCTCAGATTTTGTCTAGTTTGTTTTTTAATTGAGGAAAAATAAACCTCAGATATACAGATGATATTGCCCTTATGGCAGAAAGAGAGGAGGCGTTGAAGAGCCTCTTGGTGAAGGTGAAAGAGGAGAGTGAAAAACCTGGCTTAAAGCTCAACATTCAAAAAACAAAGATCATGGCATCTGGTCCCATCACCTCATGGCAAATAGATGGGGAAACAGTGGAAACAGTGACAGACTTTTTTTTCTTGGATTCCAAAATCACTGTGGATGGTGACTGCAGACATGAAATTAGAAGACGCTTACTGCTTGGAAGAAAAGCTATGACAAACCTAGACAGCATATTAAAGAGCAGAGAGATTGCTTTGCTGACAAAGGTCCATCTATTCAAAGCTATGGTTTTTCCAGTAGTCATGTACGGATGTGAGAGCCGGACAATAAAAAAAGCTGAGCTGAACAATTGATGCTTTTGAACTGTGGTTTTAGAGAAAATTCTTGAGAGTCCCTTGGACTGCAAGGAGATCCAACCAGTAAATCTTAAAGGAAATCAATCCTGAATATTCACTGGAAGGACTGATGTGAAGCTGAAGCTCCAGTCCTTTAGCCACCTGATGCGAAGAGCTGACTCATTAGAAAAGACCTTGATGCTGGGAAAGACTGAAGGCAGGAGGAGAAGGGGATGACAAAGGATGAGATGGTTGGATGGCATCACTGACTCAATGGACATGAGTTTGAGCAAACTCTGGGAGATGGCTAAGAACAGGGAAGCCTGGTGTGCTGCAGTCCGTGGGGTATGAGTCAGACATGACCACGTGACTGAACAACTACAGTTGCTGTACAATATTATCTAAGTAACAGGTATACAATGGAGTGAGTCACAATTTTTAAAGGTGATACTCCATTTATTAGAAAATATTGACTATACTCCCCATGTTGTACAATATATCCTCATGGCTTATTTTGTACATAATAGTTTGTGCCTCTTACTCCCCTGCCTCTTTATTGATGCCCTCTTCTCTCTCCAGTGGTAACCACTATGTCTTTTTTTTTTTTTTGGTGATAACTGGCAATGGCACCCCACTCTAGTACTCTTGCCTGGAAAATCCCATGGATGGAGGAACCTGGAAGGCTGCAGTCCGTGGGGCCGCTGAGCGTCGGACACAACTGAGCGACTTCACTTTCGCTTTTCACTTTCACGCATTGGGGAAGGCAATGGCAACCCACTCCAGTGTTCTTGCCTGGAGAATCCCAGGGACGGGGGAGCCTGGTGGGCTACCATCTATGGGGTCGCACAGAGTCGGACACGACTGAAGTGACTTAGCAGCAACAGCATGATCACTAGAGTTTGTCTAGTTTTGGTTCTTCCACCCCAGTCAGATGTTGGTATTGGGCACCTAAAAGAGAATGTAGACTTTCAGGCACACTGGCTCTCCACACAGGTGAGGTGTCTCCAGCCACAGGTATAAGGTAAGCTACTAGTAGCAAATCCCATAGAAACAGAAGGGATCCCAGAGTATGTGGCAGGGGGAGGACCAACAGCATCCATGACACTGGCCTATATTTGGTGTCCTGAATGCTTCAGCTCCCTCCTTCTATCCAAGGTCCTTCATACCTGCTGCTTCACTGTTGGGACCCCTCTCTTCCTTACTTCATCTTGCTGAATCTTTTTGTCCTTTAGACTACACCTAGATGCCATTCCTTGGAGAAGCAGTCTGACCCTCAAGACCAGCTTGGTGGAATCTAAAAAATACAACAAACTAGTGAAAATAACAGACTGGCAGAGAATAAACTAGTGGCTTCCTGGGTAGCTCAAACGGTAAAGAATCTGCCTGCAATGCAGGAGACCTGGGTTCGATCCCTGGGTTGGGAACATTCCCCTGGCAAAGGACATGGCAACCCACCCCAGTATTCTTGCCTGGGAAATCTTATGGACAGAGGAGCCAGGTGGGCTATAGTCCATGGAGTAGCAAAGAGTTGGACATGACTGAGCAAGTAACACTTTCAAACTAGTGGCTACAGGTGGTGGAGGAGAGGGGCCATATGAGAGTAGGGGAGTGGGAGGTTCAAACTATTTGGTGTAAGACAGGCTCAAGAATGTATTGTACAACACAGGAAATATTGCCAATATTTTAAATGGAAAGTAACCTTTAAAATTGCGTTAATATTCTTTTGTTCCTATTTTGTATTTTTTTTTATTGGTGTATAGTTGATTAATAATATTGTGTTAGTTTTAGGTGATCTGGGTTCAATCCCTGGGTTGGGAAGAACCCCTGGAGGCGGAAATGGCAACCCACTCCAGTATTCTTGCCTGGAGAATCTCATGGACAGAGGAGCCTGACAGTCTATAGTCCATGGATCACAAGAGTTGGACATGACTTAGTGACTGCTGCTGCTGCTAAGTCGCTTCAGTCGTGTCCGACTCTGTGCGGCCCCATAGATGGCAGCCCACCAGGCTCCGCCGTCCCTGGGATTCTCCAGGCAAGAACACTGGAGTGGATTGCCATTTCCTTCTCCAATGCATGAAAGTGAAAAATGAAATTGAAGTCGCTCAGTCATGCCTGGCCCTCAGCGACCCCATGGACTGCAGCCTTCCAGGCTCCTCCGTCCATGGGATTTTTCAGGCAAGAGTATTGGAGTGGAATGCCATTGCCCTAAACCACCATTAAACCAGTTTTAGGTGTATAGCAAAGTGATTCAGTTATACATGTATGTATTCTTTTTCAAATTCTTTCCCCATCTAGGTTGTTGCAAAGAATTGAGCCAAGTTCCCTGTGCTATGCAGTAGGTCTTCCTTTGTTACCTTTATTTTTCAGATTTTAAAATTAATTTTTATTTTTCACTGAAATAGCTGTACTTTCCTCACTTTTCTATTTAGGTATTTGACTTTTCCTTTTTAATATATGTGTATGGGTTTTTTTGTTTGTTTGTTTGTTTATTTTTAATTGGGGGGTAATTACTTTACAATGTTGTGTTAGTTTCTGCTATACAAAAATGAAAAAATTTTAAAAGATTGTGTTGGACCCACCAATTGTTCATTCTCAACACACCTTACATTTCCCTTCCTAGTACTTCATAAGAAATTGTCCTTAACTATGTATTGGGCAACTCTGTCATTTGCAGACAAAGGGAAAAATAATTCAAACTAGTTGAAGCAAAAATTGAGAAATGACTTCTGTAGCCAGAAAGGGTGTGGGGTGTGACTCCAGAATGGCAGAACAGACTCACAGCAGCCACCAGGGCCTCACAACTTGGACTTGAGGACTCCACACAGCCAGGCTCTCCTTTCTGGTCATCTCTAAATTCTGTTTATTTCTTCTTGGCTTCCTCTTCTGCTATGGCAGATGGTAGGGAATATGGTTCCTGATATCTGCATGTCCACATCCTCATAACTATTGGGAAAAACACCAGTGGACCAGCTTGAATCAAGTGCCCACCCCTAGAATTATCACCACAGCAGGCATGGAGATGGACCACTGTGATTGGCCAGGCCCTGGTCATGTGCCCACTAAGCCCAGGGGAATGCAGGGCACTGCCACTGATAGGTTCCTCAGAGTCACGTGACTTGAAGGTGTGCTGCCACTCCTCAACGGGAGTGTGGGGGAGGGGCAGAGGACGCAGTGGTTTCATCTTTTATGCTCTGTCTCCCACAAATACTTAGAGATACCGCCTACTCTGTGTCAGTCCCTGTTCTGGGTAATGAGACATAGGAAACTAAGCAAATATTTTCCTGCTTACACTAGAAGCTTCTATTGCAATGAAGCAAGACAGAAAATAAGCACATTAATAATCATAAATGTGTCAGGTAGTGAAGTGTGTTCTGGAGAAAAACAAAGCAGGGTACAGAGGACAAGGCATGACTGAGGGACCTACATTCTACAGGGTGGGAAGAGACAGCAGCTTGAAAGATGGCTCTGGCAGGGGCCAGATGGTGAGGAGTCTACATTGTTCCGAGGAGTATGAATCAAGTTCTCACACCAGGTCTGGTTGTCTGCCTGCCTGTCTGCCTGCTTTCCCACTTTTTCTTAAAATGTAGTATTTAAACTGTATGTATCAGAATGCCAAGTGAAATGCAGGTTCTCAAGCTCTCTTTAAACTTACAGATTCAGAATCTCTGGGGTATCTTTAACAAACTCTGGTGATTCTTACGCACATTCAAGTTTGAAAGCTACTATCCAGAGCAGCAGAGAGACGAAAGGACTCTGAACAGGGAAAGGAGTTGATCTTCTTGGTGTTTCAGAAAGCTCTGGAGACTCCATGGAGGATGGGCTGGAGACCCAGGGACTGGGCAGTGGTGGAGGTCCCAGAAACAGAGAGAGGACATGGAGCTGGGCCCGAAGAGAAAGTTTACGTGCCAGATGGACAGGAATTGGTGCCTGGTAGGGTACGGGGATGAAAGAAAGGGAATAGTTCAAAGGCTCCCTGCGCTCTGACTTAGATGCTGGTGGCTGGGGGAGGGGGTGATGCAGGGAGAGGTGTATGGGGGTGGGAAGTGGGTTGGGGTGTCAGTGGGTGGTTGGGGTGGGGTGGGCCCATTTACTCAGGAACAATGAACTGTGGACATCATGGACATTACATTTTTTTCTTTAAATGCTCTGTCTCCAAGAGTAATTTGAGAGTCACATGTTGTAATGGTATCATTTGATTATTCAGCAGATAATGAAAAAAAAATTCTTAACTGTTTCTTTTCCTCTTTATCTTCCTAGTGTTTCTTCTACCTTTGAATTTCTGGACCTTGTCTTGAGAGAAGTTGGTATACTTCTTGACTTTCTAATTCCTGTCTCTGGTATAACTCAGTGCTGAGAGGAGACCATTAAGAATCCGGCTTCATCCTGTGACATGGAACTGAGAGCTGGTGGATGATACAAAGCGGCTGAGAGACTCGACAGATCAAGAATAGGGTGGTCTGAGTTTTTGTTGTTCCAGCTGGGAATCTTAGGCTGCTCTGTTGGGGGGATGGTTCCATTCTCTCACACCTAAAGAGAATCCCATAGGATAAAAAATAATATTCCATTATCTCCCTTTATTCATCCCCCAAACTCCACTGGGTGTGCCTCAGTATAACTAGCTAATAGTTTGGCATGAGGACTACATGAGATAATGCTGGTAAAATTCTTGGCATTTAGTGTAATTTTCTCAATGGACTACCTGGGCAGGTATTACTAGGCCCATTTTACATGTTCAGAGCAGTGAAGTGACTTGACTGAGATTTCACAACCAAGGTGAAAAGCTGACTTCAAATCCTGACCGATTTTAAATTTTGTGCATCAAATCTAGACTTTGTGCATTTTCCCCCACTGGAAAGCCAAGTGTCAGGACCTCAGTTAAACAGGCTGGAGTTGGGAGTGGCTTCTATGCTAAGGAGAAAGACCATACTAGTTTGAGAAGCAGAGGCAGCTCTCTGATTCTCTCTCCCATGGCGGCCTTGCCCAGGCCACAGACTACATGCTTGTCAGGGACCAAATCAAATTCTCACTGATACTTGTTCAATAGCTCAGATGTGCTAAGGTTAGCTGTCTTATAAATAATGGAACAGATTAACAGAGTTAGGCCTGAGGCATCAATAATGAAGATTCTCCACCCAATGACAGGACACAATGTTGAGGTCAGTGAAGACATGGAAATGGTGGAAGAAAAGGAAAACATTATCTCTTTGTGGAGAAGGCTGATGGGGAGGAGGGCCAGGATTAAAGCAGTTAAGGGGCTCAGCAGGGGGGATATCTGGGCAGAAAGGATGATAGAGCAAAGGAAAATAGGCTCTCGGGAATGACCTCACTCATTCTCATGGCTTTGTGGAGGCAGAAGCTTAGCTCACTGTTGGACAATGATGGGGAGGAGTCTGTGGGGCATCCAGTGGAGACGTCCAGTGAGTTCCCACATGGCACATGGGTTACTGCTCCCCTGGGAAGGCATAGGAAAGAGCTATACTGGTGTGGTATTTAATAACATATGAGTGGTAGTTAAAGTCAGGGGATATAAGAGGTCACTGACAGCTTTCAGTTCAGTTCAGTTCAGTTCAGTTCAGTCACTGAGTCGTGTCTGACTCTTCGAGACCCCATGAATCGCAGCACGCCAGGCCTCCCTGTCCAACACCAACTCCCAGAATTCACTCAGACTCGCGTCCATCGAGTCAGTGATGCCATCCAGCCATCTCATCCTCTGTCATCCCCTTCTCCTCCTGCCCCCAATCCCTCCCAGCATCAGAGTCTTTTCCAATGAGTCAGCTCTTCGCATGAGGTGGCCAAAGTACTGGACTTTCAGCTTCAGCATCATTCCTTCCAAAGAAATCTCAGGGCTGATCTCCTTCAGAATGGACTGGTTGGATCTCCTTGCAGTCCAAGGGACTCTCAAGAGCCTTCTCCAACACCACAGTTCAAAAGCATCAATTCCCCGGCACTCAGCCTTCTTCACAGTCCAACGCTCACATCCATACATGACCACTGGAAAAACCATAGCCTTGACTAGACGGACCTTAGTCAGCAAATTAATGTCTCTGCTTTTGAATATGCTATCTAGGTTGCTCATAACTTTTCTTCCAAGGAGTAAGCGTCTTTTAATTTCATGGCTGCAATCACCACTGACAGCTTAGAGTGTGAGAAAAGAACAGGACATTAGTGAGGATGGAACGCCAGCCTTTAGTGCACA
This sequence comes from Neotragus moschatus, assembly GCA_006410615.1. NCBI lineage: Eukaryota > Metazoa > Chordata > Mammalia > Artiodactyla > Bovidae > Neotragus > Neotragus moschatus. The sequence goes on along the minus strand of SJYA01000596.1, from coordinate 2,847,734 downwards.
GGGGAAGGATGATCCAGTCACAGAGACTGAGACAGAAAAGTTAGAATCAGTGTAAGAAAAAATTCTACCAGAACTCAGTGAAGATGAGCCCTGAAGGAGGAAGATGACATTTCCAGATATATGGAAAGAAAACAGGGATTAAGAGAAAAAACAAACCAACACTGACTTCTCTCTCCTTCTGCTGAGCAGTCTTCCATCGAGAGCCCAATCTGAAGCCAAGGGTCCCAAGTGATGCAGTCCACAGGGTCGGAGTCTCAAAGATGTAAGAGCTTGTGGTCATGTGTTATTGCCTGTATTCTGGAGGTGAGAGTTTCTGAAAGGTAGGAGTGCTCATAAAACAGTGTTGACTGAAGCTGAGGTTCTTTACTGGAAGTCTTTGATGATCTGAGATCATGAAATTTCAGTAGATATTTGGAGCCCAAGCTAGATTGCTAGGTGGGGAGAAAGTAGGCACTGTGAAATTAGATTATTTTTAAAGAAGTTTGAGAAAGGGGTGAGTAGGCTCAGTTCAGTTCAGTTCAGTTCAGTTGCTCAGTTGAGTCCAACTCTTTGCATTCCCATGGACTGCAGCACATACCAGTCTTCCCTGTCCATTACCAACTTCCGGAGCTTGCTCAAACTCATGTCCATTGAGTCGGTCATGACATCCAACCATCTCATCCTCTGTCATCCCCTTCTCCTTCTGCCTTTGATATTTCCCAGCATCAGGGTCTTTTCCAATGAGTTAGTTCTTCACATCAGGTGGCCAAAGTATTGGAGCTTCAGCTTCAGCATCAGTCCTTCCAATGAATATTCGGGACTGATTTCCTTTAGGACTGACTGGTTTAATCTCCTTGCAGTCCAAGGGACTCTTAAGAATCTTCTCCAACACCACAGTTCAAAAGTATCAATTATTCAGCACTCAGGTTTCTTTATGGTCAAACTTTCACATCCGTACATGACTACTAGAAAAACCATAGCTTTGACTAGACAGACCTTTGTCAGCAAAATAATGTCTCTGCCTTTTAATACTGTCTAGGTTTGTCATAGCTTTTCTTCCAAGGAGCAAGTGTCTTTTAATTTCATGGCTGCAGTCACCATCTGGAGTGATTTTGGAACCCAAGAAAAGAAAGTCTGTCATTGTTTCCCCATCTATTTTCCATGAAGTGATGGGACCGGATGCCATGATCTTAGTTTTTTTGAATGTTGAATTTTAAGCCAGCTTTTTCACTCTCTTTCACATTCATCAAGAGGCTCTTTAATTCCTCTTTGCTTTCTCCCATAAGGGTGGTATCTCTGCATATCTGAGGTTATTAATATTTTTCCCAGCAGTCTTGATTCCAGTTTGTGCTTCATCCAGCCTGGCATTTCACATGATGTACTCTGCATATAAGTTACATAAGCAAGGTGACAGTATACAGCCTTGATGTACTCCTTTCCAAATTTGGAACTGGTCTGTTGTTCCATGTCCAGTTCTAACTGTTGCTTCCTGACCTGCATACAGATTTCTCAAGAGGCAGGTCATGTGATCTGGTATTCCCATCTCTTTAAGAATTTTCCACAGTTTGTTATGGTCCACACAGTCAAAGGCTTTGTCATAGTCAATAAAGAAGTAGATGTTTTTCTGGAACTCTCTTGCTTTTTCTATGATGTAATGGATGTTAGCAATTTGATCTCTGGTTCCTCTGCCTTTTATAAATCCATCTTGAATATCTGGAAGTTCTTGGTTCATGTACTGTTGAAGGCTGGCTTGGAGAATGTTGAGCATTACTCTGCTAGTGTGTGAGATGAGTGTAATTGTGCAGTAGTTTGAACATTCTTTGGCATTGCCTTTCTTTGGGATTGGAATGAAAACTGACCTTTTCCAGTCCTGTGGCCACTGCTGAGATTTCCAAATTTGCTGTTATACTGAGTGTGGCACTTTCACAGCATCATCTTTTGGGATTTGAAATAGCTCAACTGGAATTCCATCACCTCCACTAGCTTTGTTCTTAGTGATGCTTCCTAAGGCCCATTTGACTTATTCCAGGATGTCTGGCTCTAGATGAGTGGTCATACCATTGTGGTTATCTGGGACTTCAAGTTCTTTTTGTGCAGTCCTGTGTATATTCTTGCCATCTCTTGTTAATATCTTCTGCTTCTGTTAGGTCCATACCATTTCTGCCCTTTATTGAGCCTGTCTTTGCATGAAATGTTCCCTCCGTATCTCTAATTTTCTTAAAGAGATCTCTAGTCTTTTCTATTCTGTTGTTTTCCTCTATTTCTTTTTATGAGAACCCCATGAATAGGATGAGTGGGCTAGGGCATACAGAAAGTAGATTTTTTAATGTTTGTTTTTAAAGGAAGGATAACTGTTTTATAATATTGTGTTGGTTTCTGCTGTACATCAACGTAAGTCAGCTGTTGGTATACATATGTCCTCTCCTCCTTGAGCCTCCCTCCCACCCCGACCCCATGTCACCCCTCTGGGTTGTCACGGATTCCTGGTTTGAGTTCCCTGCGTCAGACAGCAAACTCCCGCTGGCTCTGTTTCCCATACAGTAGTGTGCGTGTTTCCATGCTTTTCTCTCCATTCGTCCATGCTCTTCTGCCCCCGCTGTGTCCACAGGTCTGTTCTCTATGTCTGTGTCTCCACTGCTGCCTTGCAGATAGGTTCACCAGTACTACTAAAGTGGGTTGCCATCCCCTTCTCCAGGGGATCTTCCCAACCCAGGAATAGAACCCTGATCTCCTGCTCTGCAGGAGGATTCTTTACCATCTAAGCCACCAGGGAAGCCTTTAGATTCCATATATATGTGTTGATATATGGTGTTTGTTTTTCTTTCTGACTTACTTCACTATGTTATAATAGACTCTAAGCTCATCCACCTCATTGGAATTGATTCAAGTGCATTCCTTTGTATGGCTGAGTAAAATTCCGTTGTATAAATATATACTGTAGCTTCTTTATCCATTCATCTGTTGATGGATATCTAGGTTGATTCCATGTCCTAGCTATTGTAAATAGTGCTGCAGTGAACATTAGGGTACATGTGTCTTTTTCAATTATGATTTCCTTAGGGTACATGCCCAGTAGTGGAGTTGCTGGGTCATATAATGCAGTGGTAAAGAATCCACCTGCCAGTTCAGGAGACTCAGGTTTAATCCTGGGTCAGGAAGATCCTATGAAGAAGGAGATGGCAACGCACTTCAGTATTCTTGCCTGGGAAATCCCATGGGCAGAGGATCCTGGCAGGCCACAGTCTATGGGGCTGCAAAGAGTTGGACATGACTGAGTGCACATACACATATACACAGTAGGTTTATACCTAGGATTTTTTAAAATACAAATTTATTTATTTTAATTGGAAGCTAATTACTTTGTTTAATTTTCCCATTGGGTCTAATTTCTCTTGGGTGTCAAAGCAGCCTTCTAATAAATACCAGGCTAGACTTTTCTTTTCTCCGCCTACATTCACTTATTGGTGACTTACCCATTCTTATGGCATTGTGCATGTGTGTGTTGGTCACTCAGTCATGTCCAGCTCTTTGTGATCCCGTAGACTGTAGCTCACCAGTCTCCTCTGTTCATGGGAGTTTCCAGGCAAAAATACTGGACTGGCTTGCCATTTCCCTCTCCAGGGGATCTTCCCGACCCAGGGATCGAACTTGGGTCTCCCACATTGCAGGCAGATTCTTTACCATCTGAGCCCCCAGGGAAGTCCCTCTTACAGTATTAAATACCACCTGTATTGGGGATGGACCTTGAATTTATATCTTCCACTCAATTCTCTCTCCTAATCCAAGATTCATAAACATCCCAAATTCAATAAGTCAAAATAAAACTTAATACTGTCTCCTCCTCAATCTGTTTCATTTACAGCTTCCTTCATCTCAATGCATAGCATATTCATTTTTTTGCTCTCATTCTTTTTTAAAACCTCGGAGACCTCTATGTTTTTAAAAATCTTTCTTTCATATCCCACTTCCAGCAAGACCACAGGACATCCTGCTGGCTTTACCTCCCTTATCCAGGATGTGCTACTTGTCACCTTCTCTACTTCCATCACCCTCATCCATACCATTATCCATGCTGCCCTCTCTTAGATCAGTCAAGCTTCTTCTACACTAGTTCTCCCTTTCCTTGCCCCACTGAAGTCTGTACCTGATCCCAAAGCAAGAGCAATGCTTTAGAAATTCAAGCCAGATTGTGTCTTTCCTCTGCTCATACCCCAACCATGGACCCCATTTCACTCAGTCAGAGCCAAAGTCCCTTAGTGGCTTATGTGGCCCAGTCTTTCCTCTGATATCACCTTCTACGACTCTTGCCCACATACAGTCCACCCGACCTCCATGATCTCCTTGTTGTTCAGACACGCAAGCAAGCTCCCACCTTGGGGCTTTTGCAATACTGTCTCTTCTGCCTGGATTGTTCTTGAGCCAGGGATTCATGTGGTTACCACCCTCGCTACCTTGATATTCCTTCTCAAATGTCACCTTCTCGGGAAGTAGCCCATCACCCTGTTTAAGATTACAACCCATGCAACACATCTCCTTCTCGCACTGCTTCCCACACTGCTCTGCCCTTTTTACTCCCACCTCTGTCTGTTAAGAGGTGCATTTGAGACCTCCCATGTGAAGTACCCGCCAAATGTGCAATCCTGCACCTTCCTGAGAGAAGCCCTCCAGTCTGGCTGGCACCCTTGGTGCAAATGAAAAAGCATGAGATGGGAGGGGGAGGGCGGCGTGGGGGGGCACTGTTGGCTGCTCAAACTCTGCTTTCTCACACAGCCCGCAACCTCATTATCCGCATGCAGGAGCACAGGGAATCGCCTCCGGGTACCAGTCAGCTTGCAAAGAGGAGCGTCTGTGAGGCAGACAGGATGCTGAGGCAGAGCTGGCAGCCAGCAGGAGGGGCCCGCCCTGCTTTCCTGATGGCATCAACAGGAAGGGAACTGGGATCGCAGAGCAGGAGCCCCCACTGAGGAGCCCCAAAGGAAGCCCATTGCATTCATCCTCTCCTCCCATAGGCTGGGGACGGTTGTAGCGATTTAGAGCTCACAGAAAGCATCCAGCTTCCTCCTGCCACCCAGGAAAACACTCCTGTTATGGGGTCACAAAGAAGAGTCAGACACGACTGAGTGACTGAACAACAACAACAAATATGGGGGCAAAGTGCCAGGTTAACAGAAGTTTCTGCCAGGCACTGGATGGGGGAGGCTGAGATGGCCTCTGCCTTTAGGGAGTACTTGTTTGGGGCAGTGAGAACAAGTAAATGCTTTCAGTTTTGTGTTATCAGTAAGTGCTGTGATCAGGTAAGTACAGGCATTAGGAGACATACATGGGATAGTCTTGGAGGGGAGTCTGGTGGAAGAGGAGACCTCTAAACTGAGTTTTAACTCATTCATTCATTCATTCACTCCTTCAGTTCATTCAGCGGCACTTGCTGAGGATCAGCCATGTGCAAAGACACACTCTTTGAGGGTGCAGCCTTGAATCAAAAAAAGAAAAGCTTCCACTGATTTCCACGAACTTAGAGTCTAGGAGAGAAGGCAGACATAACAAGTAAACTAAAAAAATAAATATAGAGTTTTATGTTGTTGTTGTTAAAGGCTGTGAAGAAAAGTAACAGGAACTTCAGATGGAATGTTTATGGAAGGCTCTCTATAATTTCCAAAGAAGGGAAGTTTAAAGCAAGAGCTGTAGGTGCTGATGAAGGAGGAAATGGGGTGGGAAGCCCATTCCAGCAAACGCCCTAGGCAGGAAGCATCAGGGATGGGAGGGTAAGTGGGGGCAGCCTGGAGGAGGCATCTTGGCATGGCAGGGTTCTGAGTGTGGAGTGCAGGCCCTTCTACGTCTGTCCCAAACCCACCTATACGCAGCCTCCAAGGACTTGATGCTCCAGCCCCACTAGACTTCAGACCACCCAAAGGCCATTGGCCAACAGTCCCACATGTCAAATCCCCCGTGTCTCTCAGGGCTGGGCTCAAACATCTCTCCCTCCATAGCTCTTCCCTAGAGCCATAGGCCAGAATGGTCACACTGACCTCTGAATTCCCAGCCTGGAGGTATAACCCATCTGTCCACCTGCCTATCTCCCCAGCCAGGCTGTCAGGTCTTGAGAACTGGGGCTGTGCAGCCTGTGTGTATAAAGCCCATGGCTTGGAGTGGGTAGGTGCTCAGTAAATATGTACACAGAACTGAGGAAAACAGGAAGAAAACAGAAGCTAGCTTTTTTTTTTTCTCTATTTTTAAACTTTACTTATTTATTATTGAGCTATAGTTGATTTACAATGTTGTGTTCGTTTCAGGTGTACAGCAAAGTGGTTCAGTTACACACACTTTTTTCAGGTTCTTTTCTCGTATAGTTTATTATAAGGTACTGAGTATAGTTCCCTTTGCCAAAGAGTTGTTGTTGTTTAGTCGCTAAGTCATGTCCAACTCTTTTGCCACCCCATAGATTACAGCCCTCTAAGCTCTTCTGCCCATGGGATTTTCCAGGTAAGAATACTGGAATGAGTTGCCATTTCCTTCTCCAGGGGATCTTCCTGACCCAGGGATCGAACTCAGGTCTCCTGCATTGCAGTTGGATTCTTTACCACTGAGCCTCCTGGGAAAATGAAAGTGAAAGTCGCTCAGTCGTGTCCAGCTCTTTGGGACCCCATGGACTGTCCATGGAATTCTCCAGGCCAGAATACTGGAGTGGGTAGCCTTTCCCTTCTCCAGGGGATCTTCCTAACCCAGGGATCGAACCCAGGTCTGCCACATTGCAGGCGGATTCTCTACCAGCTGAGCCACAAGGGAAGCCCATGCTATACAGTAGGTACTTGTTATTTATCTGCTTTATATATAGTAGGGTGTAGAGAAACTGGCTTTTAAAAAGCAACATCGATATTTAACCCTCACAAAGGATACATTCAGAAATCCCTGTGAATCCAGATACTGTTTGCAAATGTCAGTCAAGAACTCATTATTTTGGCTACAAAGCTTTTCCTTTCTAAGAGCCATTGCTTCCCTTGTCTTCATTACTTTTTTTTCCCCTCCCATCACCAGCATTAGCTCCTGGCTTTCCTTTTTAGAAGTATGAGTCACAGAGAAGACAGATTTTGCACATTTTTAGAATTCAGTTCACGAGCATTACCTTGTAAACCTCAACAGCCATGCTGAGGTATGCATGCTGGAGTTCTGAAACCCACTCACTGATGAAGCAAATGGCTCTCAAAAACCAAATTAATGATGCTGCAAAATGACAAATTACTACGTGTCATAGACCTCAGGGATCCCCAGAGAACAGTGCACGCCGAGGATGTGGAAGCCAGAATGCTAATGGCCACCTCGCTCACCTGCAAGAAAGAGGGGGCCCTCTGGGAAAGACTTGGCAACCAGTTCTCCTCTCCAGATGCTGCTCATTGTCGCTAGCACTGGGCCAAGGTTTAGCTAAGTACTCAGTTACTAAGGAAACCCAAGTTGTCAGTCCTGAGCCATATGGGAATAATGGTGATTTATTTAGGAAAAGCAAGGTTTGTCACTTAAGCTTACTGCTACAATATTGCTTTTTGATTACCTCCCCCTACCCCATTGCATTGTCTTGTCACAATAAACTACAGAAACAAGTGGCAAGGTTAATAGTCATGGGCTCCGAGCTCATCACTCCCAGGGTCTGGCAAGGTCACAGCTGCAGCCAGAGTGTGGCAGACAGGCTTCTTCCGCAAACTCCTTTGGAGAAGAGGCCTTGCAGACTGACTGACCAGGGCAGGCCAGACTCTCTGCAGGGGGATTTACTCCTGACTCTCTGCCGCCCTAGGGCACTCCTGGAGCCAGAGAGTTCTTAAAGTACAGCCCTCCCAGTTGAAATTCAACCCTTCCTTCAAACCAAATCCAAATGCCATCTCCTTTTTGATCGAAATCATCCGATCCTCCCTTTTCCCATTCAAAACTCACAGTTGATTCCCTCAGTTAAGACAGCTCATTGAGTAACTAGCAGGGGCCACGCCCAGTGCTAGACTTTTCATGTGGCTTACCTTGTTTTGTCCTCACGACCACCTGCAAGATGGTCATTACCATACTTGGTTATGCTTTGCCTTTCCTACTGGCTCCATTCTCTTAGACTGGCTTCTTGGTGACTTTCTGGCTGCCCATATCTCTAGTTCACAGTCTACAAAAAGGAAGGAAAGAGGTTCCTTTGCCCTGGTTAAAAAGTCCTAGTGAAGAAGTCAGATTGGTTTTCCCTGATTCAAGGACCAACCTTTTCATGAATTAATTGAGCCAGGTCAGCAGACTCCCAAAAATATCAGCCTCTAGTTAGACTGATTATTTAGAACAATATCTGAAAACGAGGGGTTGCTCTTCCCATCAGCAAGAGGCTGTGGGATACAAAATGATAAATGGTCATTACAGTGCCGTATGCTTCTTTATCTCCTAGATATCTGGCTAAAAACACCTCCGGTATTCACCACTTACGCTGTGCCTCCTGAGTGACAGCATCATCTTCACGTGCTTCTCAAACCAAATATTTAGGACTTGCTGATGCTTCTTTCTCCCACGTGTTTAAGATCAGACTGGTCACCACATTCTATTATTCCATTTCTAAAATGTTACTTTAAAAAATTTATTGGAGTATAGTTGATTTACAAGGTTGTATTTTAGGCATACAGCAAAGTGAATCAGTTATACACATACATATGTCCACTCTTTTTAAAGAGTCTTTTCCCATATAGAGCATTACAGAGTACTGGGTGGAGCTTCCTGTGCTATACAGTGGTTCTTTATTGTCTATTTTATATATAGTCGTATGAATATGTCAATATCAATCTCCCAGTTTATCCCTCCCCACCCATACCCTCTGGTAACCATAAGTCTGTTTTCTATATCTGTGACTCCTGTTTCATAAATAACTTTTTTTTTTTACAGCCCATATATAAGAGATCTGATATTTGTCTTTCTCTGACTAACTTCACTCAGTGTGATAATCTCTAGATCCGTCCATGTTGCTTCAGATGGCATTATTTTGTTCTTTTTTATGGCTGGGTAACATTCTATTGTCTATATGTACCACATCTTCTTGGTCCCTTCTTTTATTGATGGACCTGTACGTTGTTTCCATGTCCTGGCTGTTGTAAATAGTGCTGCAATGAACACTGTTGTGTCTTTTCGAATTATGGTTTTTTCCAGGTGTAAGTGTGGGATTGCTGGGTCATATAGCAGTTCTATTTTTAGATTTTTTAAAGGAATCTCCATACTGTTCTCCATAGTGGCTACACCAATTTACATTCCCACCAACGGTGTAGGAGGGTTCCCTTTAAAGTGTTTCTTGATCCGCTTTCTCTCTCTTTCATCCTCACTGCTAGTCTTAGTTTGGAATCCCCATCTTTTCATCTCAAGAAAACTGCCACAGCTCCTAACTGGCCTCCCTGTCTCCGGTTCTTGCTCCCTATAATAATCAGGGTCCAACAAGAAAAATAGAAACTACTCTAGGTTTTTTCCAGGTTATTTAAGCAGAGCAAGGTGATTCAGAGAATAAATCTAGGGGCAAACATTGTGTGTTTGCCTTGTGTGCTCAGTTGTGTTCAACTCTTTGTGACCCTTTGGATTATGGCCTTCCAGGCTCCTCTGTCCTGGGAGTTTTTTCACAGAGAATACTGGAGTGGGTTGCTATTTTCTCCTCCAGGGGACCATTGTGACTCAGGGATTGAACCCTGTCTCCTGGATTGCAGGTGATTCTTCACTGCTGAGAGCATTCTTTTTCCAAACTTTCTAGAGGCTCTCACTCTGTGGGGAGGAGGCAAGGCAGGATGCAAGCACAACAGAGCATGAAGAACTCCAATAATAGGTGGTTATTCCGTTTTGGACTGCGCAGCCGCCTTTTAACTTCCCTCCATGGGCCTGGTGAAATCCCCATGATGCTGTTCTATAATGGCTTAGCATCAGTGCTCATTAAGGCTTCCAAAGGTTCGTTCAATAGAAGGCACAAGGAGCATGGATTTGGGCTGGTGTGCATAGATCCTGCATGGTGTCAAGTAAGAATCTATTTACCTCAAAAGGGAGACTGATAGTCCCCTTCCACTGAGACTGATGACACTGATGATGTAGGGGGAATACAGCAAAAGCAGGAAAAGAAGACCCAGAACCCAAAGTCATGGAGACAGGATAGCTACCTTCTTCAGGGTGGTAGCAGCATCCAAGCCCCAGAGAACTCAGCAGGTAATCGATCCTGTGTCTTAGGACTGTGCTTGTAGTCAGTCCATAAACAAAGCCTAGGCGCAGGAAGGGTGTGGAGGGAGCGATGGATTCGGCAGTCTTCATGGACTTCACGATGGGTCTCTTGTTTGGTCTTCACAACAGCCTGTGAGGAAAGTATCATAGGATCCCCTTTTTGTAAAGAGGAGAAAACTGAGGGTTCAAACTAGATCTGTCACTTGCCTAGGGTCTGTGGCTCCCAAGCAGCAGAGTGAGGTTTAAGTCCAAATCATCTCAACCATTTCCTTCTTGAGGAGGATGTGAAGATTAACGCTGGTACTCACTGTCTCTCCTTTTATACACAGATATATAATTCTGTCTTCAGGCTGTTTTTTTTGTTTGTTTGTTTTTTTCTCATTCTTTTGCCATTTTTGAAAATCCTGGGTTTAAAAACACCCTATTAAGAATTGTTCTGTGCTGTGCTTAGTCACTCAGTCATGTCTGACTCTTTGTGATCCCATGGACTGTAGCCCGCCTGGCTCTTCTGTCCATGGGGAGTCTCCAGGCAAGAATACTGGAGTGAGTTGCCAAGCCCTCCTCCAGGGGATCTTCCCAAACCAGGAATCCAACAGGGCCTCCTGCATTACAGGCAGATTCTTTACCAGCTGAGCTACCAGGGAAGAGGAATTGTTCTACATCTGATAAATTTGAATTTAAAGAATAGAAAAAAAGGAAATTGGGAGAAATACAAATTAGACTTCTCTGAGTAGTTTTTTTAATGCAGTTTTGTTTTCTGAGCCATGTAAATGCTTTGCATATTCAAAAATTAAATTTAAATTAAAATAGATTAAAAAAAAAAAGAGGCAAAAGGAAGAAAATTGGATCTAGAAACAAAATCACCTATGTATATACACTTGCTAGGCTTCCCAGGTGGTGCTAGTGGTAAAGAACCTGCCTGCCAATGCAGGAGACATAGAGGTGCTGGTTTGATCCCGGGGTTAGGAAGATCCCCTAGAGTGGGATCTCCAGTATTCTTGCCTGGAGAATCCCACGGACTGAGGAGCCTAGAGGGCTGCAGTCCATAGGGTTGCAAAGAGTTGGACACGACTGAAGCAACTTAGCACACACATACATGCTATCTGAAAAAGTTGAGAAAGTGGCAATGAGTGGACTGGCACTATTTTCAATAAATTGTCATAGTTTATTGTATATCTGGGAAAAAAGGAATTGTCCTACAATCATTTCCTGGACTAAGTAGATCTGACTTTTCTATTAAAAACAAAATTGTGCCCAGAGCATCAAAAACTGATAATCACTCTTCCCTTCCCCAGAATGTGGCTTATGATGTCTTGTCTTAGCATACAAAGTTTTTGGACTAAACAAGCAACAAGTTATTGGACTTACTGTGTGCAAAGTACTATTCCAAATTCTTTGTATAATATGTTCATTTGATCCTTATAATAAACTTCAAAGTGAAAGTGAAGTTACTCAGTCGTGTCCAGCTCTTTGAGACCCCATGGACTGTAGCCCACCAGGCTCCTCCATCCATGGAATTTTCCACGCAAGCGTACTGGTGTGGGTTGCCATTTCCTTCTCCAGGGGATCTTCCTGACCCAGGGATTGAATCCAGGCCTCCCACATTTCAGGCAGATGCTTTTACTGTCTGAACCACCAGGGAAGCCCATAATAACCTTAAGAGATAACTATTACTATTAATATTATCACCATTATTTTCAGACGGGGGAAATAGAGACATGGAATGATTGAATTGTTTGCCCAACATCACAGACCCCAGAGCTTGGATCTGGATCATTTGTGTACAGAGTTCAGTGTTTAATCGTTACATCATTCTACCTGTTATTGTTTGATTTCTTGATTGGGAGATATGGGACAGAATGAAAGAGGGCAGGGAACCCTCATGCATGGGTGCTGGGCTGCACTCAAAAGCCCAGAGACAGCAATAGAGACATCAATGGTTTATTGGACAGGACATCTTAGGCAAAAGCTCCCAGACACCCCTCTGTTTATAGCAGACCACAGGCAGGGCATGGCTGCAGCCTTTGCTACTTGGGGTAGAAGAAAGATACCATTTATAGGTGGAATTGATGTCAGGTGGGCTCATAGTTACCAGGAACTAATCAAAACCTATAATTAAGTGGATTAGATAGTCAGGTGAGTGAAGTGGGACCTGGCCAAGCAGGGAAATGCACTGAGTGAGAGAACAACCATCTTTTAAAAAATTATATAATTATGTTTTATTTCTAAATTATAAGATTATAAGAGTAATTTTTTTAAATTGGAGGATAATTGCTTTACAATGTTATGTTAGTTTCTGCTGTACAACAATATGAGTCAGCTGTATGTATACATATATCTTGTACACATATATGTACACAGCTATATGTACACATGGGCCTCCCTCCCAGCCATCCCCCTCCCCACACCCCCAGGTCATCTCAGAGCACCGAGCTGAGCTCCCTGTGCTATGCAGCAGCATCCCACTAGCTGTTTTATACATGGTAGTGTGTATATGTCAGTGCTGCTGCTGCTGCTGCTGCTAAGTCGCTTCAGTCGTGTCCGACTCTGTGCGACCCCATAGACAGCAGCCCACCAGGCTCCCCCGTCCCTGGGATTCTCCAGGCAAGAACACTGGAGTGGGCTGCCGTTGCCTTCTCCGTATGTCAGTGCTACTCTCTCCATTCGTCCTACCCTCTCCTTCTCCCACCGTGTCCACAAGTCCCTTCTCTATATCTGCATCTTTATTACTGCCCTGCAAATATTAATAGGTTCATCAGCACCATTTTTCTAGATTTTCTCTCTGTATATAGGTAATATGATATTTTTATATGATTTTTTGTTTTTCTGACTTATTTTGTATGGCAGATTCTGGGTTCATCCACATCAGTTATACTCAATTTCAAGAGAACCACCACCTTGAATGGCCTGACTATACAGCTGGGCACTGAGTGGATGCCAGCACTCTGCACAGGCTGCCATGTGTATCGTATCACTTTATTTTTCTGACCACATGTTGCCTGCACACTTTAACTTCTAAGGGAATCTGAGGCATCCTCCCCACCTTTCCCTTCTCTGCTAGGAGAAGACCTCTGATTTAGCCCAAGCACATGCTATAGCTCCTTTAGAAAGGAATGGGGAGTTTAGTGGGAGAAGTATATAATATAAATGAGCTAAGTTTTGAGAAAGGGAGAAATAATTGGTTTTAGATAGACTTTGTTTGCAGCCTATATTAGTCAGGAGCCCTGCAGGAAGTAGTGTTTAACCAAAGAGAATTCAGTGTCAGAACTGAATAGAATTGGGCAGGGTTAAATGAACCAGCAGGTGATGTTGACGTAGTCAAGCCCTAACAACAGGTGGAAAGTCATTATTTCCCCTAAGCCTTAGGGTCAAAGGGAAGAAGGTGTTACTGAAGCTTAGGAAGTGGGATCACCTGGAAAGAGCCAGAGCCACAGAGGGACACACACGCTGCCAGAACTTCCGTGCTGAAAGCTGGAGGAAGCTGAAAAGAAATACTTTCTCTCTCCCCTTGGGCTTTCTGCCAGTTCCTCCCACTGAGAAAACTCAACTGGAAGCTTAAAGGTAGAGCGCTGGAGACGTTAGCCTTGTGGGTCCACCTCCTGGCAGAAGAAGGGCAGAGATGGATCTGGGAGGGTGCGAGTGGCCAATGGAGGATAACCAACCCAGGGCTGGGGCTGTAAGACAAGCCTAAGTCGGCCTCCAGTTGAGAGAGTCCCTTTGCTCTTGTGAGATCCTCCTCACAAACAGGATCATGAAAGGAGAAACTGACATGTTGCTTAGAGGGTCAGCTCTGGGCTCTGGGGAGAAGTGCTCTCTCTCTGGGGTTTGGACACAGCAAGATTCTTCCTGCTGTGGAGATGATAAGATCTAAGGGTCTAAGATTGGAATATCATCAAGGAAAAAGCCCAAGGAGTAGTTGTTGCCTGAATTCCTGTATGGTTCTTAAGTTGAAGGAGCTAAAGAGATTTTTCAGGCTTTGTATGAACAACCAGATTGAGGGCAAGAGGAGAAGTGGGTGACAGAGGATGAGATGGTTGGATGGCATCACTGACTCAGTGGACATGAGTTTGAACAAACTCAGGGAGATGGTAAAGGATAGGGAAGACTGGTGTGCTGCAGGCCATGGGGTCATAGTCAGACATGACTTGGTGATCTAACAACAATGGACCACCAAAGAGGGCTCTGGAGCTGAAGTCCTGGTTAGCAGAAGACAGGATGTTTTCCTAGAAGGTTGTCCATTCACGCTGGAACAGCACAGTGGAGGCGTAAGGGACAAGGTAAACTAGCACTCGGCATCCACTCTAACTTCCTTCTAGTGTACTTTTATGCACAGTAGCGTTTTGAAAGGTCATTAAAAAAAATATGTACTTATTTGGCTGTGCCAGGTCTTTAGTAGCAACACACAGGATCTTCGGTCTCTGCAGCCTGCAGGATATTTAGTTGTGACATGAGAACTCTTAGTTGCTACATGTGGGATCCAGTTCCCTAGTCAGGGATTGACCCTGGGCTTCCTGTATTGGAAACATGGAATCTTAGCAAATGGGAAGTGCTGAAAGACCATTTTCAAGACTCCTTTCCCAGACTCCCCTGCTGTCAGGTTCTAGTTGTCATTAGAGTTTGGTCAAACTGGCTTGTATGAGACTTAGATGTGAGGGAGGCCTTGCTTTTTCTACTCCTGCTGGAAACTGTGATGGCAGAATCATGACTTTTTTCTGCAGCTGCAATAGCAGAAGTTGCACTGTCCATGAACCAGCTTCATGGGGGTTGAGATAAAGGTGTCTGTTGCAGTGTAGCTGGTGGGAATTGCAGCAGGCACCACGTGGCTCTCTGCAGCTGGCAGCCACAGTCAGAGCCTCCTATCTTGGCAGTTTCCTGATCAAAGGGGCTTTCTCTCTATGGTCTTGAAGATGGATTTGTTGCTGGGAGGCTTCTGATAGCACAAGAAACAGCAGCTCTCTGGGGACCTATGGCATGGCCTTGGGAGTTTATTCCTGAAAAGTCAACCTTGAGCTTGTCTTCAGCACTCAGTAACCCTCTTGGACATTTAATTCCTATAATAAATCCCATTTCTGCCTCAGCTAGCTAGGGTGAACATTTTCCTCTGAAGCTGAGCTTTGAACAAAGGAGGTGGCCATAGTAATAGTAATGTTACCATTAAGAGTACTTATTTTATGCTGAGTGTTCTTAGCAAAACACTTTATATGAATTATTTTAATTTTCACAGCAATCCTGTGGTAGGTGTGATAGTAATCTTCATTTTCGAGGTGAGAAATCTGAGTTGTGCAAAGACCCCATAACTTGCCCATCAGGTTTTACATGGTAAGAGTTTGTATGTCATGCAGTCTACATCTGGTGCCTGGGCTATTGAACCTTTGTTCCATGAGGCAGGTAGGCTGACATTTCAGGGATTCCAGATCTCAGGCATCGTCTTCTGTTTTGAAGATACAATTAATACACCCCAGAGAGGAAATGGAGGCCTAGAGACACTGTGTATTTGGCCCAAGGTCAAGTGGGTAGTAAGTGGCCAAGCTGAGATTCAAATATGTTTCCTTGACTCAAAAATCTGTGCTTGTTGTCCACTTCAGAGTCAGTTGCTGCTGTCCCATGACAGCCCTTCAAGAAGACAGCTCTCATATCTCAGTGACTCTCCTCTGCAAATTAAACATACTGAGTACTTTCAGTTGTACTTCCAGGGGTTCCCTCTCCACCGGGATCCCCTCCTCCCCCAGTTTGTGAACGTCCCTCTTCATGTCTGTCTCCCAGGACAGATCACACTGCTCTCTGTGTGGTCTGACGAGCACAGCAAAGCCCCCAGCGTGAAGGCTCTTAATCTCGGTCAGACTCTTGAAGTTGAGAGGAGCATATCTCTCCTGCCGCCATCTTCCCCAGGAAACCTTCCCGGTGGGACCCGTTTACTCTGCCTTTGAGGAAGACGTGACATATATAATTCTACACAAATTAAGAGCTTTTTTTCTTCTTCTTCTTTTTTGCTAGGCTATTCCAAGCAGGCATTTGCGTTCGCTCTCCTGTCTGCCCCAGAACTGGAGTGGACTTCTGAGGAGTTATTTATGGGCAGAATGCTAATTACTTAACTACAAATATGTAAATACTTTGAGAATAAATTCATCACAGTATATTAGGCATCACACTGTAATTAAGCTCAATTAGGTATTATTAGCGGTATTAATGTCATGTTGCTTGGGCCTGTTCCTAATGAATATATTAGCCCAGCCTTGCTCCACCGTCCATGAGGGTGCATTATGATGACGATAATAGATGCATAATTAGAGCATTATTGCTTTGCTTGCAAATTGTGGAGAGATGTCACAGTCTTTGGAATCTGAATGTCTGGCCTGAATGGATATGATAGATGTATGCCTGGAGAGGCAACTTAGGAACTGTCAAAAGAAGAGACAGGGCCCTTCGGAAGGCTACAGGGCCAACAGGAGGAGGCAGGGTTATCCAAGGTCCAGAGCCAGGCCCATCTGGTAGGAGCTATAGCCTTAGGACTCTAGGAAAGTTAGAACTCTTTGAATGCAGTAAGATCTCAAACTACGGTGATACACAGTACCTGAGGCAGAGCAAGAGATGAAAGAAATGCCCTGGCTTTTCTGCTTCTCCCACCCTCCAGTCTTCAGTCTTCAGTTTTATTGAGAGCATCTCACTGGCTACACTTGCTGGGAAGCCAGTGATTAAAGGATCCTGGAAGATATCGTTTCTGACATATCGTAAGAAGCAGAGCATGGGCTAGGGGAGGTATCTGAAAGGAAACGGCAGAACTGGGGCTAGCATTCTGGTCTGACTTCCAACACAGTATGTTTCACCTTGAGATGAGAGTGGTTTATTCATCATAAGTGATTCTCATTAAGACTTAAGAGGGAAATAATGGTGACAAAAATGATCTTAGAGATATTTGGATATTTCTCTGGAGAAGGCAATGGCACCCCACTCCAGTACTCTTGCCTGGAGAATCCCATGGACGGAGGAGCCTGGTAGGCTGCAGTCCACGGGGTCGCTAAGAGTCAGACACGACTGAGCGACTTCACTTTCACCTTTCACTTTTCACTTTCATGCATTGGAGAAGGAAATGGCAACCCACTCCAGTATTCTTGCCTGAAGAATCCCAAGGATGGGTGAGCCTGGTGGGTTGCCGTCGATAGGGTCACACAGAGTTGGACATGACTGAAGCGACTTAGCAGCAGCAGCAGCAGAATATTTCATGAAAAAAATTTACCAAGAACTTTCTCATAAAATAGTTCATTGAATCCTCATGAACCTTGTGAAATGGGACAATATTAGTCCCATTTTATAGATGAGGAAATTAGAAACTAAGGGGCCCTCGGAGAGTCTTACAATTCCACACCTGGTAGAGTTTCAGATCAGATTTTGACCCAAGATATATTTTACTGCAAAACCAAGGAGCTCATGGAAAGGAAGGAGGAAATGCCAAAGTCCAGGAGTGTCTGAATTTGCATAAGCATGGGGCAGAAGTAGCGTTCAGTTCAGTTCAGTCACTCAGTTGTGTCCCACTCTTTGCGACCCCATGAATCACAGCACACCAGGCCTCCCTGTCCATCACCAACTCTCAGAGTTGACTCTGACTCACGCCCATCAAGTCAATGATGCCATCCAGCCATCTCATCCTCTGCTGTCCCCTTCTCCTCCTGCCCCCAATCCCTCCCANTTCTAAGGCCCACTTGAGCTTCACATTCCAGGTTGTCTGGCTCTAGATGAGTGATCACACCATCATGATTATCCAGGTCATGAAAATCTTTTTTGTACAGTTCCTCTGTGTATTCTTGCCACCTCTTCTTAGTATCTTCTGCTTCTGCTAGATCCATACCATTTCTGTCCTTTATCAAGCCCATCTTTGCATGAGATATTCCTTTGGTTAGCAAAAATAAATGCACACTGCCATTCTGCTGAAGGAAGTACATGGCTGATGAGCTCTTGTCCTTTGTGTAGGGCCACTAGGATGCTCTTAAGGACTCACCCTCACCTCTGTCTCCACAATACACTGCAGTTTGTAAAAGATGTTCACGAATGAATGAATTTTATTTTTTCAACTATCCCTAGAGGTTGGAAAGTTGAGGACAAATGGTGGAACAGAATCATGGGAAGATGAAGTGACTGACCATCCTCTCATGTAACTTATGCCTCAGCTAAACTTATTACCACTCTAAACAAATACCATTTCCCAGCTTTGCATTAGCTATTCTCTTCCTCTGCCTAGAATGATCTCCCTCAAAGAACTTTCCAAGGTTGAGTGAGTTGGTTCCTCCTCTTGCTCCTGTAATATACTGCTGTGTGGTTTATTTGCTTACTTAGCAATCTGCAGTAGACTCTAGGAGACTATGAGCTCCCTGATGACAAAGACTAGGTTTTAATCATCTCCCTAGATTGTGCTCAATAAATGAATGAATGGCTGCATGCGTAACTGAGACTCAAAGCCAGTTCTACTGGATCTTTCTTGCCACTGATCTCTCTTTTTAAAAATCTTTTTATTTTTTTAAACTTTTAGTTCAGTTCAGTTCAGTCGCTCATTTGTGTCCAACTCTTTGTGACCCCATGAACCACAGCACACCAGGCCTCCCTGTCCATCACCAACTCCCGGAGTCCACCCAAACCCATGTTCATTGAGTCGGTGATGCCATCCAACCATCTCATCTTCTGTCATCCCCTTCTCCTCCTACCTTCAATCTTTCCTAGCTTCAGGGTGTTTTCCAATGAATCAGCTCTTCTCATCAGGTGGCTAAAGTATTGGAGTTTCAGCTTCAACATCAGTCCCTCCAGTGAACATCCATGACTGATCTCCTTTAGGATGGACTGGTTGGATCTCCTTGCAGTCCAAGGGACTCTCAAGAGTCTACTCCAACACCACAGTATTTACTAGTACATACACTGGTATTTGTACAGGTATCTTCTGCCTTCCAAAAGCTCATATCACTTTTAACAAACATATTGGCGCGATAATGAAATGGGCAACAGGGTTCTGTTTACAGAATTAAAGAATGAATTTCGCAAACTCAGCAAACACACATGCAGGCAAAGTTTATTTTAANTATTTACTAGTACATACACTGGTATTTGTACAGGTATCTTCTGCCTTCCAAAAGCTCATATCACTTTTAACAAACATATTGGCGCGATAATGAAATGGGCAACAGGGTTCTGTTTACAGAATTAAAGAATGAATTTCGCAAACTCAGCAAACACACATGCAGGCAAAGTTTATTTTAAAGGATGGAGATACAAAGCCCTCAGCATAAATACTGAGAAGGGGTGAAGAGAGCTCCCAAAGGCAGGAATAACCTCAGTTTTTATATCTTTATTAGAGTTGATCTGTTCATTTTTGGTTGGCTCAGGGTTAGACATGTGATATGTGTTATTCCTGATAAATCAGTGTAAATGTTGCAATAGCCAGTTTATCATTTTTATGACTTTCTTGGATCCTCCAGTTTCTCAGTTTTTTCTAGACATTGCAATGTCATCCCTTGACCCTTTCTCAAGACACCCAGACCATTATTGACTGAAGTATAATTTACATACCATAAAATTCATCCAGGTATCTCTTTCAAAGCAGCAGTTTTGCAAACAGATGAGGAAACTGTTCACCAAGGAATGTAATTGGGGCTGGTAGGATGGTTTTTTTTTAAAATAAAGCTCTAAACCATCTTTTCTTTTCCTTTTAACAGGAAGGATCATGCCAGGAATTAAGTTCTCTTTCCCAGACTTTGGTTTTGCTGAATTAGCAATTTCTAATCAATTAGACTGAAGCGTTTTCTCTAAACATGCCAGCTCTTGATTTTTTTTTTTTTAATTTTGCAGCAAAGCTATGAAAGAGGGCAAGTGAACAAGAATATGGCAGAGGATCTCAGGTACACATGAGAGAATGGCAGAATTGCGGTGCCAGGGTAGGGTGGGGGTGGAATGGGAATATGGGCTGTAGTCAAAACTGAGCCTTTTCCTTCCAAATGGTCCAGAGCCCACCTAGTTTCTCCAGATGGGGCCCAGCCCTGAGAGGAGCAAGAGTTGAGGCAATTGTGACAGTTTCACAGAGGGAGGGAACCCAGCATGTACACCCCTCCCCCGTTTTCTGGTTGAGGAAATGGAGGCCTAAAGAGATGGAGTGACAGGGTCAGAGCACAGACTCACCCACCCCTCACTCCTTACCCACCCACTCAGCTCCTAAGCATTTACTTATCCCAGGCCACTGTGCTGAGTAACATCTGTGGCTCTTGCCCGCCTAAGATCTCTTTTTCTTCCTCTAGCGCCCTGACCCTCCTTTGGGGGAGCTGACTACATGCATGTGTGTTCAGCTGCTTCAGTTGTGTCCTACTTTTTGTGACCCTATGGACTGTCGCCCACCAGGTTCTTCTCTCTATGGGATTCTCCAGGCAAGAATACTAGAGTGGGTTGCCATGCCCTGCTCCAGAGAATCTTCCGCACCCAGGAAATGAACCCATGTCTCCTTTGTTGCAGGTGGATTCTTTACTGTTGGCCCAACGGAGAAGCCTGGGAAACTGATTCTTCTCTACTAAATACTATCATAGTGGGTCTGTCAACCAAAGTCCCTTCCCATTCCCCGACCATTCCCCAGCCAAGGGGCTGGCAAATGAATCACGTTTAGGCAATTAGATTGTTTTTCCTTGGAGTTTGACATGAAGATTGAAAACAGAGCCCTGCATCCAGGAGACAGGAACTACCTTTGCATCTTGCTCCTGGGGTCCTGTCCTGCGTCTTTTCCCAGGTCTGCTGCTTCAACTTTTCCTTAAGGCCCACAGATATTCTCATCCTTCTCTGGTTAATATAACCAGAGCTGGTTTTTACTGACTGTGACCAAATGATCCGAAAGGGTCCAGTTTCCCATCCAGGACTCTTAACAATACCCAGGAGGCAAGGAGAGGAGAGAAGATGCCCACTCCCATGTGTGTGCCCCTCTACTAATGCTGTCTGACAGGCCTATCAAGTGAGACAATAGGAAATTAAAAATTTCCCAGTAGCCACATCCAAAATGTGTGAAAAGATGAAATTCACTTAAATTTTATTATAACTCAGTATATCCAAAAATTATAATTTCAACATGTAACTAGTCTAAAAATTAGTGGGATACTTTCTTTTTATACTAAGAATTTGAAATCCTGTCATATTTTATACTTTTACATTTCAATTTGGATGCTAAATTTTCATCAGAAACACTTCATCTATATTAAGAGCTTGTAAAATAGACAGTTGAAAGATTCACATCCTGAAACTGTGAATACTTGGATATTTTCCACCAATTAAATTGAATATTAGTTTTTATTTTTAAATTTAACTTAACTGAAGTTAAAGATTCAGTTCCTCAGTCATACCAGCCACATTTTAAGTGCTTATAGCCACACACACACATGTGCTGTGTGTGCTGTTCTTAGTTGCTCAGTTGTGTCCAAGTCTTTGCGACCCCGTATGCTATAGCCAGCCAGGCTCCTCTATCTGTGGGGATTCTCCAGGCAAGAATACTGGAGTGGGTTGCCTTGCCCTGCTCCAGGGGATCTTCTCAATCCAGGGATTGAACCCAGGTCTCCTGCATTGCAGGCAGGTTCTTTACCATCTGAGCCACCAGGGAAGNTTTGCGACCCCGTATGCTATAGCCAGCCAGGCTCCTCTATCTGTGGGGATTCTCCAGGCAAGAATACTGGAGTGGGTTGCCTTGCCCTGCTCCAGGGGATCTTCTCAATCCAGGGATTGAACCCAGGTCTCCTGCATTGCAGGCAGGTTCTTTACCATCTGAGCCACCAGGGAAGACCAAGAATACTGAAATGGGCAGCCTATCCCTTCCTCAGGGGAACTTCCTGATCCGGGAATCGAACGAGGGTCTCCTGCATTGCAGGTAGATTCTTTACAAGCTGAGCTACCCAGGAAGCCCATAACCACTCATAGTGACTATTGTATTGGACAGCATAGCCCTTTATAGTTACCACACCTTTATCATAACCTGTCTCATTAAAGCCTCCTTGCTGTGAAGGAAGAATTATTATTACTAATATTGTCATCATTAGTAGCATTATCATACTCATTCTCCATTGGGAAAATGGAGATTCAGAGAGACTGAATTGCCTAGAATATCAGAGCGGGGAAGGTCCAGGGTCAGAGCTGAACTGTGCCAGGCCACAGGTCTCTGGGGTCATCCACATGGGGGTGGCCTTGGATCAAGTATAGCTTAGGCTCTGACACCAATATTCTGTATCATCGTATTGTCTCCTCTGAAATGCTGTTTCTCTGTAAAATAAGATGGAGGAGGGCTGGACTGCACCCTTGTTGAGACTCTAGCTGCCTTAGCATTCTACATCTCTCTGAAGGCATATGGGTGGAAAACAGAATGTATCGGGATTTGCTGTTACACAGAGTTATAAGCCCTTCACTTGAATGCCTCATTTGGTCCTCACTGTAGCACTGTGAGGTGGCGTCTAATTATATCCCCATTTAAGAAACTGAAATTTAAGAAACTGAAGCCAAGCAACCAACAGCCAGTTGGTGGCAGAGCTGAGAATAGATTCCTGGCTGGCTGGCTGCAGTGGCAGGTGTCTTCTCAGCCAGCAACACAGCCCCTGAAATGGAGGCTCAATGAAGGCAGGGATTCTGTTTCATCCATTGCTGCTATCCCGGTGCCTGGCACACAGTTGGGACTCAATAAATAACGGCTGAAGGCATAAACACATGACTTGCTGAGGAAGAAGAGAGAGCCCAGTGTTGTGCAAATGTACTTCTTGAATTTTTTGGTCTCGGGTATTTCATAAGGGCAAGTAGATATTTGGTATTTTAAATAGATTCTTGAATGTGTTCATCTTTTCCAATGATATGGGGACATGATTTCTGCATCTTGTCTTGTTTCGTTTTCTTTCTAGCACATACATATGTCAAGGGCAAACCGTGACTGTGAGAAAGCCCAGTGGAACCTGCATATAAGTGAAAAATGGATTTCTTCTCTCTTTTTGAAATTAGACAAAGAAAACCATAAGGGTTGTGATGCCAAGTATTACAACCCTCACAAACTTGTGATGTATTTTTCACCTGAATGTTTTCTGTTATTAACATTTTTTTACTTTTTCAAACATCCTTTCCCTGTAGCCCAGATCTTTGGCTATATATAGGTAAATATTTTATCATACTATGGCACAATGCTAAATTTGGAATTGAAAAAGCTACTTTTCTTCCCTAGACTTGCCATATACTTGCTATGTGATCTTGGGTAGTTTTTCATTTCTTTGGTGCTTCTTTCCCTTCATCTCTAAAACGAAAGTAAGGTCTAAATTTTTCTCTTTGTGATCCTCTATAATTCTTTGTTTTTACTTATAGACAGTCATGGAAGTAAAAACATCACTGCTTGCATGTGATTCTTTGAATATGTCATTCATCCACTCTTTCATTCAAGAAACATGGAGCACTACTCTATGCCAGGCATCAGGCTGGGTATGGGGGAATACAGAAAGCAAAGCAAAACAAAACATAGTGTTTGCCCTCAGATTGTTCCTAGTCTCGAGGGGCAGACTGAGAAGAAAGCAGTAAGTACAATGCAGTGGGGTGAGCTTTCTGCAGGAAGATGCTGTAGGAGCCTGTATCAGTGGTACCCAACCCAGCAGGATGTGGGCTACACCTGAAGGATAAGTGTGAGTTAGATAAGATGTGAAAAGAAAGCATTTCAGGCAAAGAATAACATTCACAACTGGGAGAACTGAGATTCCAGAATCTGTGTGGCTCATTCTGAACAGCTGGAGCACAGGGGTCTGAGGCGGATATCAGGGGGTGAGGCCAGAGATGGGATCAGAGGCCAGGTCAACAAGACCAGAGTGCAGAGCAAAGGGTCTAGCGTCAGCAATGCGCAGCCACTGAGAAGTGCTGAGTCAAGACTGATGTGATCAGATCTACATCTTGGGGTGGTTCTCTTTCCTGCAGTGTGCAGGCTGGCCCTTAGGGCATCTCAGGGAGCAGAAAGACCAGCTGGAAGTTGTAAAAGCCAAGTAGAAGAGTGATGAGGGTTTCTGAAGTAGGAGAGCTATGGATTTGGGGTTGGGGGGAGGATGGGGCAGATTTGAGAGCAAAGTCTATGGGATGTGGGGATGAGGGCTGGAAAGCAAGTCTAGGGTGTGGGCCATGGGTGGACAATGATCTGAAGTAGGAAAAGCAGTGGATTTGGGGGGATGGGGCAGATTTGAGAGGCCAGGTCTGTGGGATGTGGGGATGAGGGCCGGAGAG
Source organism: Neotragus moschatus (assembly GCA_006410615.1). Classification (NCBI taxonomy): domain Eukaryota; kingdom Metazoa; phylum Chordata; class Mammalia; order Artiodactyla; family Bovidae; genus Neotragus; species Neotragus moschatus. The sequence goes on along the minus strand of SJYA01000596.1, from coordinate 2,823,329 downwards.
CATCATGTCTGGGGTGTGGGCATTGGGTGGACGATGGTATTTTCCACAAAGCCAGGGAGTGCGATACAAAGATCCTCTGATACCCTCATGTTGAGAGACAGGTCCTTAGCAGCTCTGACTCTGTTCTGTTTGGGGGTGTTTCCATTCCATTTAGCTTCGGAATATGTTCTATATTAAATACTGTCAGTGTAATTACAGAATATGATACACTGTAATTATGTTCTATAATTACATTTTCTTCCATTAGCAGCATGGCATTCCCACTCAGTGCAGGCCCCCGGCACCCCAGACAGTTAGCGTGGTAGGGACTGCAGAGGCCACCTGGAGCAGATCTATGTCTGTCTCGCCCAGCCTTTGTCAGGTGATACAGTGGCAATCACAAGGAGGCCGTGAGTGTAATGGTTTAGAGCATGGGCTTTGGAAGCAGGCCGACCGGGTTGAATGACAACATTACCTCTTGCTAGCTGTGGGGCTCAGACAAATTACTTAATGTTTCTGTGCCTCAGTTTTTTGTTTTTTTTTTTTTTTTCTGTTTAGAAATAAAGCAATAGATTCTACTTCACAGAGTTATTTTTAAGAATAGATGAGATAACGGATGATAATTACCTAGCATGAAAGTGAAAGTCACTCAGTCGTGTCTGACTCGTTACAACCCCATGGACTATAGCCCACCAGGCTCCTCTGTCCATGGGATTCTCCAGGCAAGAGTACTGGAGTGGGTTGCCATTCCCTTCTCCAGGGGATCTTCCCAAGCCAGGGATAAAACCCTGGTCTCCCACACTGCAGGCAGATTCTTTACTATCTGAGCCACCAGGGAATTACCAAGCATGGTGGCTATCAAATTTTAGCTCTCAATAAACAATTTTACTGATGAGGAGGGATGACAAAGGGGTACACTGCCCATTTTCAGACTCCTGGACTAAAAACTTGTCTCTGTAGACTGGAGGAGATTTTAATATGCCAAATGCTATTAGTGAATGATGTTACATCATAGCTTGACCAAATGTTCCTAAAACTCAACTAATCCTCTTCTCTCTACCCCCATTTTATAAATGAGTCAACTAAGGCCCAGAAATGATAGCCAGCTTGTCATACAGATCCGTAGTCTCAGAGATCTTGAATTCAGAATTCTGAACTCCTTATTCATTGGCCAGTGCTAGGGATCAAGACTTTAATTTATTTAAATAAATATCTCTAGGTTTACAAAGCATATGGCATGCATTCTTTTTTAAATGTTTGAATACCATTTAACATTTAATTATTTTGATTTAAGATTTTCTTTTCTTAGGGCATTTCTAGGTTATAACAGAAATTGAGAGGCAAGTGCAAAGATATTTTCCTTTATACTGCCTGCCCCACACATGCGTAACATCCTTCAATATTGACTTTACTCACCAGAATGGCACATTTTTAACAAGGTTGAATACTGACACATAATCACCCAAAGTCCAGAGTTTACCTTAGGGTTCATTCTTGGTGTTATATATTTATGGGTTTGGATGAATGTATAATGACGTATATCCATCATGATGGCATTTGTACACAGTATTTTCACTGCCCTAAAAATCCTCTGTGCTCCAGCTCTTCATCTCGTTACTCTGCACTCCTCCCTTTCCCCCTAGAACCATTGATCTCTTTATTATCTCAATGGTTTAGCCTTTCCCAGAATGTCATGTAGTTGGAATTATATAATATTTAGCCTTTCCTGAATGGCTTTTTTCACTCAGCAATATGCATTCAAGCTTTATTCATGTCTTTCCTTGGCTTCTTGATACCCCTTTTCTTTTTAGCACTGAATAATAATCCATTGTCTGGATGTACCACAGTTGATTTCTCATCTACTGAAGGCACTTTGATTGTTTCCAATATTTGGCAATTATAGATACTTAACATGTGTCTTTTAATTCCATCCCCAAATGAGTCTAATAAATAGTGTTCCTATTTTATAGATGAAGTAAAGAAGGAAGTGTAGGAACTGAATATAGGAGAGTTTAGTGACTTTTCCAAGGATATCTGTTTAGGAAATACTAGGCCAGGAGTTGGTCCACTGGAGAAGGGAATGGCAAACCACTTCAGTATTCTTGCCTTGAGAACCCCATGAACAGTATNGGGGCAGGAGGAGAAGGGGATGACAGAGGATGAGATGGCTGGATGGCATCACTGACTTGATGGACATGAGTCTGAGTGAACTCCGGGAGTTGGTGATGGACAAGGAGGCCTGGCGTGCTGTGATTCATGGGGTCGCAAAGAGTTGGACACGACTGAGCGACTGAACTGATCTCGATGCTCATGTCTAATGCTCTTCCTTTATATTCCTTCTTTTTTTTTCTCCACAAACCACAAACACTTGGTGATCGCCAGCTGAGTAGTGCTGTGTGCACTCTCAGCTACTCAGTCCTATCCGACTCTTTGTTACTCCATAGACTGCAGCCTGTCAGGCTCCTCTGTCCATGGGATTTCTCAGGCAAGAATACTGGAGTGGGTTGCCATTTCCTCCTCCAGGACATCTTCTCAACCTAGGGATCGAACCCAAGTCTCTTGCATTGCAATCATATTCTTTACCAGGGAAGCTCTAGGAATTTTCCTCTCACGTGCTAAATAGACTATTTGCCAAATTCTAGCGTGGACAGTATGATGTGATAAATGCCAGTTGGCTATTGCAGACCTGAATGTTCCACGAGTAAAAAGAATGTGGTGGGATGTGAGGGAAAGTGATGCTTATGACTGGGTTGATCATGGAAGAGCTGGTAACTGCTTATCCCTGACAGGTGACAGAGGGGTCAGTAAGAACTCTTTAGAACCCCTTAGATCCCTTTTGGTTTAAAGTGATAAAAACTGGGACATTGGAGAGGGCAGCTGATGCTAGTTGGGTATCAGTCAAGAGTCTCAGGTGATACATTCCTGCCTTTGTGTCTCCTGCTATCTTACAGCACTGCTTTTCCCTACTTGGCTTTATTTCTCAGAATTTCCCCTTTTGAGAAGCAGATGCCCTAAACTCATGTTCTTCCAATTAAACAACACCACAGGAATTGTAACTCCAGCAGAAAAGTCAAAGGAGGCCTCTGGATGGGTTGACTTGGGTCATATGTCCATCTCTGAAGCTATTACTATGGCCAGAGAGTCGGTTGTTCCTTGTGGGGTAGAGTCTGAAGGTGTAGTTAGGTCAGGAATCACATGGAATGGGCAGTCCATGAAAAAGAAGGATCCTATAGCAAAAGATGGTTTGAAGGGGTCCTCAGAAAATCCAGACCCCATCTGCACACCCTAGGAACTATTCCTGGGAGGAGAAATGGCATAAGCAAAGGCCTGGATGTTGATAGACATGTGAACAGTACACAAGTGAGAGACGATTTTCAAAAGTAATCTAGGCCCAGACTGCGGGAGTCTGTAAGTGTCATGCCAGAGATCCAGATACAGAAAGGATTTCCTCATCATCAAGCTCTCTGCAAGGAAGCGGTTAGCACACATCCTTGTCTTGCCCTGTTTGCTTCAGATACACTGAATTTTTGAACACTCCATGCCTCTGCTTCTTCCACAACAGCCTGCACTTCCATTTCCTCTTCCTAAAATCATTTTTTTCCTTCTTTGCTTATACAAATACTGCTTGGATGTCTCACTGAGAGGCCACAGCTTCCCGGAAGACTCCTCTGGCCAGGATCCCCAGTGGATTAGATGCCCCTGCAGGTTTCTGTACACACGCTTCACTGTACTGTGTACACCTGTTTACTTGTCACTTGTTTCTGTGCTTACAATGTGCCAGGTTGATTAGCAGCCTTATTTTCATTTTATATACAGGAAAATTGAGTCAAAGAGAGGTTAAGTAACTGCCCAAGGCTATGCAACATCCAAGTGATGGAGCCAGAACCTGAAGTTGAGCAGTTGGCCTTCAGAACTTTCTCTTAACCAGTACTATTTGAGTATGAGGCCTCAGGATTACATTCCCAGGCTTAACTCCATGCCTGCCCAGTAAATATGTGTTGTATAGATTTTAAAAGGCAGGTTAATGAAAAAATGAGTGGAGTCAGAAGGGATAATGAGATCCCCTGGAGTTATTCGAGCAGAGGTCTGAGGGATATTGGTGTGGTTGAGGACATGATTGCATGATTTAGAGTGCTGGATTAGATGATCCCTTAGTTTCCTTCCAACTTTATAATTTTTCCCTTTAGGCAAAAGAGAGACACTGAAAGCTTTTCTTTTTTTTCTTGGTCCCTTCTTTTACATATTTTTACATATTCCATCTCTTTCTTTTTTTTTTTTCCCTTTTTTTTTGGCTGAGTGCTCACTGTATAGTCTTAGTTCCCCAACCAAGGATCAAATCCATACCCCCTGCATTGAGAGCATGGAGTCTTAACCATGGGACCACCAGGGAAGTCCTGAGACACTGACAACGTTTGAGCAATCAAGTGCCCCAGTCATGCTCACCCTTGGAGGCAACTCTGGCAGTAGCATATAAGATGGATTAAAGAGGACTGCAAATGTTTGGCCAATAAATTTGCTACCTCAGTTGACTGGTGGCTGTGGGGTTGGGAAGGAGGACAGGTTTGCCTCATTATCACATGGCAATAGCCTTGTAATTCTTGGCCTATCATTTTAGAAGTTCCCTTCCAACCAGGATCCTGTTCTGACCTCAGGAAGAGAAAAGAGGCCACAAAGTAATTAGGGGGCGCCTTGGCATGTTAGAAAGGGCCTTGAACTTGGGATCAGAAGAAGCGAGTTTGAATCCTGCTCTACTGGAGCCTCACTATCTGCACCTGGAAAATGGGAGCAGTAATACCTGCCCAGCCTATTTCTAGCCTCTTCTTGAGGATGACACGACATTTTGCTTATTAAAAGTGCTTTGTGGGTACAAAGTACAGAGCCTGTGGAGGAACTGTACCTGTTGGGTAGTGGAGATAATCACTTCAGCTCCCTCCCCCTTTGCTGGATCCTCCAAGAAGAAGGTGGGGAAGGCCAAAGAAAGGGCCACATTAGGAAGGAGCCATTTTTCAGAACCATAAATTCTATCTCGGGACCTTAACTGCATACGAAATTGTTATCGAAAGACTGGAAGTGATTTAGCGAGAAACAACCCCCCTCCACTGCAGAAAGCATCTTTAAAGATCTTATGTATAATTTTATAAGCTGCATGGCATCTTTTCAATCCCTTCACAGAGCCAGGTGACCCCAGAGCCTGGCATGTTGATGGAGCGGAGGAGTGGCTGAGGCTTTACAGGAGGAAAATCCAATTACTTTTGCCCTGGGAAAAAGGAATTCTGGGGATTTGAGATCATTGGAGCATAATTGGAATTCTAATAAAATGAGCTGTTTGAGGGGTGTTGTGGGAATGGAGGTGACATGCGGGGAAGTATAGGTTCCTAAGCCAGCTGTTGGAATGACTAAAGGACTTTGTCATCACACCAGTCTTTTGCTACCTGGAAGTTTCCACAATACAGGTTTACTTGTGGGCAACTGGAGGCAAAAGTGGGAACAAAGTTAACTTCAAAGCTCCCAGGTCCCTTGGCTCAACAGGACCCCACCGAGGGTCGCCAAAAACCTGGCTAGAGCTCAGCGATGCTGCCTTCTGTGTCTACCCTTTAAAACTGAGAACTTTTGAGTAGGGTGGTGGCCTGGGAGGAACTTTAAAGGTCATGTAATCCCATGACACAAAACTGAGATACAGAGAGAAGGACTGTTCCAAAGCCATGTATCTAGGAATGAAATCGTGTGATCATACGTTTAGAAACTTGAAGTCATCAGTTTAACATCCCTCTCTTCTCAGAAGTCACTAATTATCCCAGACAGAAGCTTGTCTGGTTTGTGGTTAGATGTAGAAAGCAACAGAGCTCACCATCTTAGGGAATGACCTATCACATCATCAGATGACCTGACTGCTTGGAAAGTTCTTCCTTACATGAAGCTGAAATTGGTTTCTGCCTAACATCCAGTGGGAACAGGCATCCCTAGGGGGCTTTGTTGTTGTTTTTTTTGAGCAGAGTGCTCTATCATCTTGTATAAACCATTTTAACCATCTGAGGCTTAATTTTCTCATCTGTGCAAAAGGACTTTCAATAGTCAATTTCTCCTAGGAGTGTTGTGAAAATTCAATGAGAATTCTTAGTGAGAATTTGGCTTAAAACAGACTAGAACCTCAACAAGTGTTACTATTTTTGTTATCATCTTTAAAACAGGGATACACAACAGAGTTTCTGTGGGTATCACTAGATATTTTATGTAAGGCACCAAGGAGATGCTTCACAAAGAAACACTAATGAACATCTACACATACACTTTCTTAGCATTGTCTATCTTTGTATATGTCTCAGCTACCAGATTAAATGTTTAGCTTCTTAAAGACAGGGTTCATACCTAGTTCTCCTCTGTGTTCTTGAAAAATCAAGCCTCTAAAAACAATGAATGCTGGAAGTTCATATGTAAACCTCTTCTGTCCCAGGGCCCCACATCACCTCTGTGAGGTCACAGTCGACCCAGTGAAAGTCAGTGGCTCGGGGGAGTTAGTCTCTACAGGGTGTTGTGTAGTTCCTCAGCAACACGTCTCAAAATCCCCTGTCCCCTTTCTCTACTAGTTTATTTCTCCAAAGCCAAAATTGTCCTGCTGCTGTTGCTGCTNCACCTCTGTGAGGTCACAGTCGACCCAGTGAAAGTCAGTGGCTCGGGGGAGTTAGTCTCTACAGGGTGTTGTGTAGTTCCTCAGCAACACGTCTCAAAATCCCCTGTCCCCTTTCTCTACTAGTTTATTTCTCCAAAGCCAAAATTGTCCTGCTGCTGTTGCTGCTGAATCGCTTCAGTTGTGTCCGACTCTGTGCGACCCCATAGACGGCAGCCCACCAGGCTCCCCCGTCCCTGGGATTCTCCAGGCAAGAACACTGGAGTGGGTCGCCATTTCCTTCTCCAATGTATGAACGTGAAAAGTGAAAGTGAAGTCGCTCGGTCATGCCCGACTCTTAGCGACCCCATGGACTGCAGCCCACCAGGCTCCTTCATCCATGGGATTTTCCAGGCAAGAGTACTGGAGTGGGGTGCCATCTCCGTTTCCACAAAATTGTCTTAAAGACCCCAATTTGAGTATTTTTCTTTCTTTCCCTGCCCCCACTTCTCATTATAGTGTGAATTGATACTTTTCTTTGTTTCTCTTTTAGTTTCTCTTCTGCTCCCCATTAATTAGGTTTTTCACTTACTCATTCATTCCTTTGATAAATATTTTGACAGGCACTGCTCTAAGCACTAGGGGTAGAGCAATGAATGAGACAGACAAGGTTCCTGAACTCCAGCAAAGCTTACATAATAGGAGAGAGAAAATAAATACAAATAATTGACTATTTCAGTTTAATAATATGATGCCTGTAATGAAGTAATGTGATATTACCTTAGGTCAGAGGACAACTCTAGTTAGAATGTTCAGGGAAGCCTTGTGTGAGGAAATAAATTGAGTTGAGGCTTGAATGATAAGGGTATAATCATATGAAGATCTGCGAGAAGAATATTCGAGACAAAGAGAAGAGCAAATATGGAGTCCTGAGGTAGAGATGAGCTTCTCCATTAGGTCATAGGATTGCAAACTTGAGCTTGCCTCAGAATCACCTGGAGGGCTAGGGCTTGTAAAATCACAGATCGGTAGCCTGATCTCTGGATTCTGTTCAGTAGGTCTGGGGCTGGAGAATTTGTGTATCTCCCCAGTTTCAGGGGATGCTAATGCTGCTGGACCGAGGACCACACTTTGGGAGCCACCAATCAGAGACGCAGACATTCAGTGGGGGTTGAGCTGAGTGAGGAGGCAGGTAGTAAAAATCAAGGACAGAGAAGCAGGTGAAAGCCAGATGACTCAGGGCTTTGTAAAACATGGTAAGCGGGCTGGATTTTTTCAGAGGGCAATGGGAAGCCATCGGTTTTCTGAGAGGTTCTTAGTAGGAAACTGGCTTCATTTTTAAAATCTTGTTTTAACCACTTCTTGGAGAGTAGATTTCAGCTGGCCAGAGTAGAAGCATCAAATAGGTGGGTGTTGCAGAGGAACAAGTGAAAAATGACAGTCTTGGCCTTGGGATGGTTACAGGGCAGATGCTGGATGGAGCTCTTAAAATTTGGGGCTGGATAATTCTTGGTTGTAGGATAATATTCTCCTATGCTTTGCAGGATATTTAGCAGCATCCCTGACCTTTATTCACCTGAGGCCAGTAGCAACCTCTCCCAGAAATGACATCCCCAAATATTTTCAGACATTGCCCAATATCCTCTGGGGAAGGAGCAAAGTCACTCCCTGTTGAGAAACCCCTAGTGTCATGGATTCAGTCATCTTTCGCTTATTCAATGAATACCTATGTAGGCTAACAAGTGTCTACATGCTGGGATTGTAGCAAGTGTTGAGATACAGCTGAGAACAAAACAAGCCAAATCCATGCCATGAGGGAGTTTGTATATCCGGTAGAGAGACAAGAGGTAGAAGGACCTCAGGGAAGCCATACTATTAATATCAAATCCCAAGCACAGAAATCTAACAAAGCTGGAAGTTTCCCTGGGAGGGTGGGGCCTGGGAGGAGCTGGACTTAAAAAGACAACGTGCTCTTTAACAGGTAAGGGATGTGGAGGAGGAGGGAGAGGAGAGCAGGGAGAAGACAGGAACACTTACGTATTAATAATTCTGTCACACCGGCATGAATGAAAACCAGAAACATTTAACTCTAAGTCAAACATCAATCTTTCTTTCTCTGCTGCTGGCAGTGATAACATTAGCACACACAGGTACCGTCACTAACATTCTAGATGGACCACGGGGTGGATATTAATTGATATTTTTTTCTCCAGCTGAGAAAAATGGGTCCAGAGAGGTTAAGTAACTTGTTTAAGGTCACACAACTGGTGAGGAGCACAGTCAAGCTACCCGCTCTCAAACCCACTTTATTTTCATTAATCTCAGCTGCTAAGAATCATTCCTTTCTGCTGCTTCACTGGGGTGGGAGGTGAAAGGCTGTGAAGGTTGGGGGAGCAGGTGGGGGGAATTGTACTATCTTTCTTTCATAATTATCTTGGAGCAGAGAGTCAGAGAGAATCAGAGCGGGTGCCAGAGGAGCTGACCTTGGAGGCCACGTCTCCTGAAGAGCCCAGGGCCAGCGGGCCATTGTCATCAGTGGCTTATATTTCTACTGCAATTATCTCTCATCCTCTTACAACTCTCTCAGAAGTTCCTTCCGTGATCATTAAAACTGGCTCTGGGCTGTGGCTTTGAAAGCGGCTGGAACCGCCCAGGGCTGGATCGTATCCTCGTTAAGCAGGGACGGCCTTCCAGGGACTTCAACAGGATTTCTCACTGGTGACAAATCGAGGGAGATGCGACTGGGCCATGCCAATTACAGGTGGGTGCCTCCCCAAAGGGGTCCTTCTCTTTTGCTTTCAGAGATTTCTAAGATTTCTGGCTCCATTTAAGCTCAAAGGCAGTCCTGTGCTCAGAGTCTGTCTCAGGCCCACAGGTCATCAGAGTGCCAGCTAAGGGAAGACAAAGGAGGGAGAGAGGAGGCAGCGACGCCCCGCGGTTCCATGACGCAGCGATCGGATGACCTTTGGTTTGCAATACTGCTTTGCCATGACTTCACACGAGGCACTCGAGCTCTCTGTGCCTCAGTTTCCTTTTCTGAGTTGAGTAGAGCGTAACTGTGGGGAACAAGGTGACATCATGCCCATCAAGTACGGAGCTCAGTGCCTGGGGCTGGGTCACGGTAAAAAAATCAGGTGTTCCTGTGACTCTTGGCTGGGGCTGCTCTCCTGACAGCTGGCCTATCCTTTCTCTGAGTCCTGCTCAGCCGCCAACCTCCTAGAGCAAAGCAGAGGGCACACAGGGGCTGTGAGAAGACAGCCACACAGTCCTAGGAGAGATGGGTGAGTCTCCACTTTGCCTCAGTTTCCTCATCCAAGAAATGGGATGTTAACAACAGCATTCATTTGTTCATTCATGCATGCATTCATTCATCCTGCTGTGAGTGCCTCACTCTGCCAGGCTCTAAGATGCAGCAATGAACCAGAGATGACAGGCCTTTGTGGAGTTTACACTCTAAAAGGGCAGCCTTGCAATAAGCAGGCAAACACAGAATGAGTTTATAGATTTATGATCAATCCTCCGAGAGAATTAAAATAGGATGAAGTGATGAAGGGTTCCTGGGAGGAATCTGCTTTAAATAGAGGGGCCAGAGAAAGCCTTTGTGCAGCATCAGAGGGAGCCCTGTGGTGAGTGACCAGCTATGAGATGGAAGGGGTTAGGGACAAATCCCAAGCAGAGGGAACAGCAAGTATAGAGACTCCAGGTGATGAAAAGACTTGCGAATGTGTAAGGAACACGTGGTGGTGGGTGCAATTGGGAAGGGAGTGAGGAAGTGGGAGGGGCAGCAGTGGGAAATGAGCCTGTAGGATTCACAGCAACCAGCTGTGTGAATGGTGCTTCACAAACTGTAAAGCACTGACCACAGGGAGTCAGAGTAATGAATATGTTGAGAGAGTCTGCTAGGTCCAGCTGGAGCTACCAGTCTAACTGGAAAATTAGTTAATGTGGGCTAAAGGGTCTCAGAAACTAGAGGAAGAGGAGGGCAAAGAGGGGTGAGGAAAGAGGAGGGTGGGTGGCCTGCTGCTCCCTGGGCATCCATGGTTCCCTGGGCTTTGTGCTAAAAGTGTTTCTTCCCATTTCGTCTTCCCAGCCACCCTGGGTATCACAGATGAGGAACTCAGCCTCATCTGGAGAGGTTTAGTGATGCTCAGGTAATAGACTAGGTTGGATTTGGACCTAGATTCTTAGGATCCTTGGAGGAGAGCTTGCCACTTTTGCAGCACACTACTTGCTACTTCAAGGCTGTGGCTTTTCAGTCAAAGCAGAGTTGCTTTTCCTACAGTCTGCCTGGGCCAGGCACTCTTCTTGGTAGTCTGTGAAGGAGACAAACCTAATCCAGGTAGCCCTCAGGGCTGTTGAGGGATGTTAGTCCTGCTGGTTGAAGTTGCTTGGAGGACTCTGTAATGATCATGGTTAATCCCCATTATCAGAGGGATGAGACATAATGAATTTAGGACTCACATCAAAGCCAACAAATGGCCTAGCCTTTCCCCTTCATCTTGTAACAGGCCACTAAGGCTTTGTCCTTTCAGTAAGAACTGACTGCTTATGAAATTTGAACCTCAAGGCACAGGCATTTGCCTGAGAATTTCAAATACACATCTTGTAAGAAAAGGCTCTTAGGAGCGCAGGGCCTGGAGGAACTTACATCTCATTCCTGCATTCTGTTGACACGCCTTCCAAGTAGGTCACTCAGTTTATTTGCTCAGAGCCACTGACCGGAGTCTCACCACCTCTGGAAAGTTGCATGTATTGGCCTTGAGAAAGTTCTTTGTGCTAAGCAGAAAACTGGTAGGCACCACCTGTTGGCTTCAGTTCTGCTCTTGAGAATTCACAGAGTAAGTCTGGTCTCTACTTCATGTGCTAGTCCTTCAAGTGTTCTTTAGTATCATCTCCAGAACAAGTAAGCCCAAGTTTTTCCATAATGTTGGCTTGAGTCTCCACATCATCCTATTGGGAGCTTGACAGTAACAAAAAGAGTGAAGATTCTAGAGTCAAAGGACCAAGGTTCAAACCTGGTTCAAGTCATTCCTGTGGGGGTGCATGTGCGTGTGAGTTAACATTTCAAACCTACATCAGGGGTGGAGGTTAGTGGCAGGGAGTCTGAGCATCTGGGAAACCGAGGTTTGACTTCAAGTTCAAAGATTCACACCCAGCATCTGACTTCATCCTCTCAACCTTGTGAGAGTGACGTAACTGTCTCTCCCATTTCATAGCCTAGGAAACTGAGACCCAGAGATGAGAGACAACTCACTCAGATCATACAACTAGTGATAACGCTTGCGTTTCAAATGAAGTCTCTCTGATCTCAAAATCTGACTTAATAGTTAACATTACAGAGGGTAGAAGTCTTCATCTGTAGATGAGAATAAATGACACCTTCTTCCTGGATGCTGGGATATTAAAAGAAAGTGTTGTGGGGAAAAGTCATATGAAAATCCCAAAGCACTTAGATTTACTTCTTTCTCTTTGTCTCCATTCTCCAGGGAGTTGAGGAAATGCTTTTGTTTTAGTGAAATTTCTTTGCGTTGCAAAAATTAGATCCCAATTTTGGTTAGCTTAAGCAAAAAGGGAAATGTACATACAGGTCCTAGGGAAGTTTATAGAATCCTAAAGAATCAACTAACCAAGCCTCAGAAATGGCAAGACCAGTGGCCATCTCTCAGCAGCAAGATTTCTAAAAGTTTATTCTAAAACTCTGATTTTAGCACAACTCAATAGCAGTGCATCCCAGTCTCCGTGTCTTGGGTCAAAATCTCCAGTTCTGGCTAGAAACATAGCTCAGTCAAAGTGTGAAGTCAAAGGGGAGAGATATCACCACTGGGGACACACTCTGAGAACTGAGGCAGTTTGTCCCCATATTCCAGAGTGGGTGATTCCAAGGCATTCCTCATGGAATTACGTCATAGTTTTTCTGCTGTTAACATTCTCCACTAGAAGGTAAGCTCCTTTAGGGCAGGAACCATTGTCTGTTAATTCCCTATATTAGCTACCAGCATGGTACCTAACATATAGTACTAACTCTATAAATGTGTGAGGAAAAAAAATGAATAAATTTTTTGATCTGGATACAGGTGAAGTTACCAGTCTTTCTCCTCCTCCCCTTCAGTAATTCATCTACCATTATTTACTGAGTGCTTACTTCTCTGGTGGCTCAGATGGTAAAGCATCTGCCTATAATGCGGAAGACCCAGGTTCAATCCCTGGGTCAGGAAGATCCCCTGGAGAAGGAAATGGCAACCCACCCCCGTACTCTTGCATGGAAAATCCCATGGATGGAGGAATCTGGTTGGCTACAGTCCATGGGTCACAAAGAGTTGGACATGACTGAGTGACTTCACTCACTCACTCTGCCATTTTTGCTGTTGTTCACAATTGCACTCATCTCACATGCTAGTAAAGTAATACTCAAAATTCTCCAAGCCAGGCTTCAGCAATACGTGAACTGTGAACTTCCTGATGTTCAAGCTGGTTTTAGAAAAGGCAGAGGAACCAGAGATCAAATTGCCAGCATCTGCTGGATCATGGAAAAAGCAAGAGAGTTCCAGAAAAACATCTATTTCTGCTTTATTGACTATGCCAAAGCTTTTGACTGTGTGGATCACAATAAACTGTGGAAAATTCTGAAAGAGATGGGAATACTAGACCACCTGACCTGCCTCCTCAGAAATCTGTATGCAGGTCAGGAAGCAACAGTTAGAACTGGGCATGGAACAACAGACTGGTTCCAACTGCTTATTTAACTTATATGCAGAGTACATCATGAGAAACACTGGACTGGAAGAAACACAAGCTAGAATCAAGATTGCAGGAGAAATATCAATCACCTCAGGTATGCATATGACACCACCCTTATGGCAGAAAGTGAAGAGGAACTAAAAAGCCTCTTGATGAAAGTAAGAGGAGAGTGGAAAAGTTGGCTTAAAGTTCAACATTCAGAAAACGAAGATCATGGCATCCGGTCCCATCTCTTCATGAGAAATAGATGAGGAAACAGTGGAAACAGTGTCAGACTTTATTTTGGGGGGCTCCAAAATGACTGCAGATGGTGACTGCAGCCATGAAATTAAAAGACGCTTACTCCTTGGAAGAAAAGTTATGAGCAACCTAGATAGCATATTCAAAAGCAGAGACATTACTTAGCAACAAATGTCCATCTAGTCAAGGCTATGGTTTTTCCTGTGGTCATGTATGGATGTGAGAGTTGGACTGTGAAGAAGGCTGAGCACCGAAGAATTGATGCTTTTGAAGTGTGGNTTATGAGCAACCTAGATAGCATATTCAAAAGCAGAGACATTACTTAGCAACAAATGTCCATCTAGTCAAGGCTATGGTTTTTCCTGTGGTCATGTATGGATGTGAGAGTTGGACTGTGAAGAAGGCTGAGCACCGAAGAATTGATGCTTTTGAAGTGTGGTATTGGAGAAGACTCTTGAGAGTCCCTTGGACTGCAAGGAGATCCAACTAGTCCATTCTGAAGGAGATCAACCCTGGGATTTCTCTGGAAGGAATGATGCTGAAGCTGAAACTCCAGTACTTTGGCCACCTCATGCGAAGAGTTGACTCATTGGCAAAGACTCTGATGCTGGGAGGGGTTGGGGGCAGGAGGAGAAGGGGACGACAGAGGATGAGATGGCTGGATGGCATCACTGACTCGATGGACGTGAGTCTGAGTGAACTGGGGGAGTTGGTGATGGACAGGGAGGCCTGGCGTGCTGCGATTCATGGGGTCCAAAGAGTCGGACATGACTGAGCGACTGAACTGAACTGAACATTCCTCCCTCCCTACTCCCTTATTTCTTCTCCATGTTTGTTTCTCTTTTCCTCTCCCATTGCAGACTTTCTTATTGCAGTAGAAAAATTACTGTCTGTGATCCTTGATACAAATCTTCCCGTCTTCATTACTTTAAAAAAAAGCAAGAACCTTACCCTTCTAGTTAACCCTTTTTGAAGGGAAGGAGTTTGATTGGGCCCCTAGGCGGCCATTCACTGGACCAGAGGAAAGAGACACTATAAGTGGCTGGTCTGGATCCCATAGTGGAGGGCAGGGGCAAGACTGGTTCAAAGATTGGCAGCCCTTTTAGAATAATCTGGTTGGAGTGGAGAGTGGTGACTTTTCTGAAGAAGGTGAACAAAAAAAAAAAAAAAAAAAGCTGATGTCCCTTCCAGGAGCAAATGAATACAGGGCCCTTCACATACCTGATGCTAGGGGATGTCTTCATCCTTTCTAAACATATGGATTTCTCAGTGTAACCAAGACCCTATCAAGAGTTGATCATCAAAAGTGTCACCAGCAATAGACAAAATATTTATTTCCTTTCATGGAACTTGGATAAATAAGCCAATTCAGCAAATATTTATGAAGCACCTTCTGTGTACATGTAATGTATTAAAAAAAAGCAAGGATAGGAAGTTCAAAGAGTGGAAGAAGATCCCTGACATATGAGCAGCTAGAATATGAAATGTATTATGTGCTATGCGTTCAAAGAAAACATCACCTACAACTCACATCTAACTTAGACCTGAAGAAAAGGAAATATTTCAGAAGATGTGGAAGGAAAGGAGTGATATTAAGTGCCTGCTTGCTACATGCTGAGTTTTGCTCTAGGTGCTTTCATTCATTCATCTATTCATTCCGTAAATATCTCTTGAGTTGCTTACTCTGTGTTTCAGATGTGGAGATGCCGCAATGAACTAAGCAGATACAAATCCATGCCTTCACGAAGACTGTTCTGATGGAGAGGGACAGACAATAAGTAAAAGAAATAAGTAAATTATGACTCAATTAAAGGGAGTGTGATGCGAAGCCGGCTCGCGGGGCGCAGGCGGCTGCGGAGCCGGCTCGCGAGGCGCGGCCGAGAGGAGCCACCCCGCGTCCGAGGACAAGGGCGGCAGCCGGGAGTAGCCACCCTGCGTCCAAGAGACAGCGGCCGAGAGTCCCGGGCTGTGACGGCGCAGGAACGGCTGAGAGGAGACACCCCACTTCCGAGGTCAGGGGCAGCGGACGAGAGTGTCAGGCTGCGACGGCACAGGAACAGCTGAGAGGAGCCACCCCACTTCCCACTCAGCNGGAAAAAAAAAAAAAAAAAGAAAAAAAAATTAAAATAAAAAAAAATAAAATTAAATTAAAAAAAATAAAGGGAGTGTGAATAATAGAGAAGAAGCAGGAGGGGGGATCGGTCATGCTGGAAAGAACAGTTGCAGTTTTAAAAAGGGAGGTCAGAGAAAATGAGTCGTTAGCAAAGACTGGAAGGGGCGAGGTGCATCTTAAAGCCAGCAGGGGGAAAGGCTCCCAGGCAGAAGGAGCAGCAGGTGTCAGCCCTGCTGTGGGAGCCTGGGCGGAGCATTTGAAAGACAGTAAGGAAGCTGCTGTCCCCGGAGGGGAGTCGAGGGGAGAATGATAGGGAGCAGAAGAGGAGGCCTGATGTGTAATGGCACAGAACAGCTGATGCAGGAGATCACACTGGGCCTTGCCCGCATGGCAGACTATGGCCTTTACTTGGAGGTCTTTTAACAGAGGAGTGGAATGATTTGATGTGTCTCAGTGATGCCAGTCAGTGTTCTCAAGGACCCTAAGAGTTTGGTAGCAAGGTCCCTGATTTGTGAGGAGGAATTAGAAGTAGAGAGGGTATATAACTTTCCTAGCATCACACTGCTAGTAAATTTCAGACCTGGGTTGGGGTTCAGATCACATGTTTCTGATAACAGTGCTCTTTCCGTTAGACCACACTGCCTCCTTATAGTTCTTGCGATGAACTGTTACTTCATCGTAGCTAAAACATAAAAACCCATCTGGCTTGTCTTTAAAATTTTATATGGTGTTTTTTTTTTTATAGCAAAGCATTAATGTAATTCTCTCCAAAATACTTAAATAATAACCTTCAATTATGAATGTCAAAAATTGTATATGTATTTCATAGTCTAAAATTAAAATTATAATAAACCATACAGTCTTTGTTTATACATACACACAGTATTCATCATACTGAGAACTTCCAGATGTGCAAGCCGGATTTAGAAAAGGCAGAGGAACCAGAGATCAAATTGCCAGTATCTGTTGGATTACGGAAAAAGCAAAGGAATTCCAGAAAAACGTCTACTTCTGCTTCATTAACTATGTAAAGCCTGTGACTGTGACAACAAGCTAGGGAAAATTCTTAGAGTTGGGAATACCAGACCACCTTATCTGCCTGCTGAGAAGCCTGTATGCAGGTCAAGAAGCAACAGTTAAAACCAGACTTGGAACAACAGATTAGTTCAAAACTGGGGAAGGAATACATCAAGGCTATGTGTTGTCACCCTGCTTATTTATCCTATATGCAGACATGGGAGCAGAGGGCCTTGGGGTTAAGTCCAGGCTCTGCCTTTTACGACCGTGTGTCTTAGGCCATGGAGCCTCCCTTCCTTTTGTACGGGGCGGGTGACCGTGCCTATCTTGGGAAGATCAGAAATGACACACACACATAAAACCTGTGGTACTGGTGGACACTTAAGAAATGGAGCAATTGAGGCACTGGGAGGAAGAAAGGTGTCCCAGGAAGAAGGAACAGCAGGAACGACAGCAAGGAGGCTGAGAACAGCCTGGTGTGCACAGACGTATCTTTAGGAGGAGGGATAGGGTGTGGCAGAGACCAAGAGGAAAGACAGATGAGTCCAGAGCACAGAGGACCCTTTGTGTCAACAGGGCTGCTTGAACCCCATCCTGTGTTCACTTGGGCTCCCTAAATGCTTTTGTGGCGGAGCCTGGAAGAGTTGTCCTGTTGGGAGGTCATCTTGGTGGCTGTGGGGGATGGATTGGAATCCGTGTGCCTAGAGGCAGAGCTCAGTCTGGAAAGGCTGAGCTTGCGAGCGGATGCTGGGCCCCAGGAGGGCCGGAGGCAGTGGGATGGACAGGAAGGAACAGATTCTGTGACTACCAGCCCCAGGTTGGTATTTACTGAGGATTTACTCTAGGCCAGGAATTCGCTGTTGCAAGCACTTTGCATATATTAGCTCATTTAATTATCTTAACAACCCACTGGGTAGGTCCAATGGTTATCTTTCTGTTTCAGGTACAGAGATAAAGGCAGGGAGAGGTTAAAAAGTGTTGAGGAGATAAAGTCCAGAGGGCAACATGCGTGATGTGGGATAAAGCAGAGATGATCCCCAGGCATCTGGCTAGGATGAGGGGTCAGGAAGCCAAGTACCCAGGAGAAGGAGCAGGGTGGAGGAGATGGGAAGATGCTGAGCTGAGCTGTATCTGTGCTGAAGGCACCAGAGGCTGGTGTGAGGCAGTGGGGCATGGGGGAATGATACATCGGGACATCGGTGTGCAGAGCTCAGAGTTGTGCTGGATGTGGAGGTCTGGGCTTCAGTGTTATCTTGGAGTCACGAAGCTGAAGGAGAGAGAAAGTCTGGGAAAGGTGAGTGCTGAGTCCTGGAGCATGACAGCCTCAAATCCAAAGCCTGCTCTGGTCGTGGTACCCAGACCAAAGTGTGGGGCAGGGTCTCAGGAGCTCTCATTTCCAGTTGTGGGAGTGGGGTATTGACACAGTTCACAGGTGAAACAGCAGAATAGCCCATTGCTGTACACTTGGGGATGTGAGTTATATTCCAGGCTGTCTGGGGCTCCCTGTGGGGCCTCATGAGTCCGCTTAGCCCTGGGCCTCTAGAGCTAATGTCCCCTTTCCTGCCTTCCTCGCCTCCCTTTTTTCCTCCCCATCTCCTCCTCCCTTGCCATCTCCTCTTTATTTCTCTGACGCTTTGTTTCTGCCTGCCTCTGTCCTACTGTTGTCTTGTCTCCTTCTTTCTCGCCCTCTCATTCTGGGTCTGCCTCTGTCTCTTCCATATGGAGCGTCTTAGCACAAAAAGCCAAAAGAGAGACTCTTTTGTCTTTGTTTCCATCTCTCTCTCAGCCAGTCTCTGCTGCCTCTCTGCGTACCTGTTTCAGTCTCTCTCCATCTCTCTCTGTCTCTCTNTCTCGCCCTCTCATTCTGGGTCTGCCTCTGTCTCTTCCATATGGAGCGTCTTAGCACAAAAAGCCAAAAGAGAGACTCTTTTGTCTTTGTTTCCATCTCTCTCTCAGCCAGTCTCTGCTGCCTCTCTGCGTACCTGTTTCAGTCTCTCTCCATCTCTCTCTGTCTCTCTCTCCAGCTCTCATTTTCGTGTGTGTCTACCCCCATCCTCACTACCTCTGTGTTTTCATTCTCTCCTTTCCTTTCCGCCTGCCTCTCTGCTGCCTCTAGGAAGAGGGCATAGATCACTGGGTAGGATTGGATATCATTAAAAGAAAAAAAAAAAGGAGAAAGGACTCCTTTTCTCTGGTTGCCCCTGGGGAATGCCTAACAATGAGAGACACTTTGGTGGGTAATCGATAGAACAAGATGCAACGAGACATCTTCGTTGGGCAGTAGCAGCCAGCAGTTTCTCTGGCCAGAGCCCTTGGGAGTGGCTGGCCTCTCGACCAGGCTCAAACACACGGTATCACAGAGGAGCGACTTGAAGTGTGAGCCAAGCACATCCTGACCGTGGGGGAACGTTATTTCCATCACCTCCTCTCCCTCCCTCCCTGGACCTCCCCCCCCCCACTCCTGCTTGAATAACATGAATAGAAAGAGACACCTTCATGAACAGAGCATAGATTGTAGCCAGTGTAGGTTGTGGGGTTGGCCAAGAATCAGAGTCTCAGAGTCTGTAGCTGGGACAAGACTTTTAAAAAAAAGTATTTATTTTTCATTGAAGGATGATTGCTTTACAATATTGTGTTGGTTTCTGACATACATCAACATGAATCAGCCATAGGGACACATATGTCCCCTTCCTCTGGACCCTCCTTCCCTCTTCGCTCCACTTTGCACCTTCTAGATTATTGCAGAGCCCTAGTGTGAGTTCCCTGAGTCATATAGCCAGTTCCCATTGGCTACCTATTTACATATGGTAGTGTATATGTTTCCATCCTACTCTCTCCATTCATCCTACCCTCGCCTTCCCCCCGCCCCCATCCATGTCCAAAATCTGTTCTCTATGTCTACGTCTCCATTGCTGCCATGCAGATAGGTTCATCAGTACTATCTTTCTAGATTCCATAGATATGTGTTAATATGCAATATTTTTCTCTTTCTGACTTACTTCACTCTGTATAATAGGCTCTAGGTTCATCCACCTCATTAGGACTGACTTAAATGCATTACCTTTTAGGATGAATAATATTCCATTGTATATATGTACCATGGCTTCTTGGAAGAAGATTTTTAACCCTTCTAAGTCTCACTTTCCTTATATGTAAAAATAGGGATCCATCCTAGGCGAGGCAGCCAGTTTAAATTTTGAAAAATTAAATCTGATCAGTGTCTCCCCAACTTAACTCCCACCGTATGGGTCATATCTGTCTGTTTGACTGCTCAGTCCCAGCACGAGGCTCTCAGGAGGTGTTTCATGAGGGTATGTGGTATCATACATGTGTAGGTGCTCCATTAAGGTTTGCCAAATGAATGGAGCTGCCTGCTTCTAGACTGCAGTGCCTGGCTGGCCTCAGGGAAGGAACTCTGATGTCCCAGGATGTGAGCTCTAGGCAAGACTCTAGATGTCTGTCCTTCCTGGCCAGCTCCATCTTCCTTTCTTGTTTCTCCCTCCCTGCATGTGACTTGCAGATGTTATGAGGATGAAGAGAAAAGGTAGTGAGATACACAGGCAGGAATTCAGAACACTGGCCTCTTTTTTTAAAATTGAAGTATAGTTGCTGTATAATATTATATAAGTTATAGGTGTACAGTATGCTGCTGCTGCTGCTGCTAAGTCGCTTCAGTTGTGTCTGACTCTGCGACCCCATAGATGGCAGCCCACCAGGCTCCCCTATCCATGGGATTCTCAAGGCAAGAACACTGGAGTGGGTTGCCATTTCCTTCTCCAATGCATGAAAGTGAAGCGTGACAGTGAAGTCGCTCAGTTGTGTCTGACTCTCAGTGACCCTATGGACTGCAGCCCACCAGGCTCCTGTGTCCATGGGATTTTCCAGGCAAGAGTACTGGAGTGGGGTGCCATTGCCTTCTCCAGTGTACAGTATAGTGGGTCACAATTTTTAAATGTTATATCCATTTATAGTTATGATAAAATATTGGCTGTATTCCCCATGTTGCACATCCTTGTAGCTTATTTCATACCTGATAGTTTTCTGACAGTTTATACCTCTTACTCTCCTCCTTCTTCCCCTCTCTCCACTGACAACCACTAGTTTGTTCTCTAAATCCATGAATCTGCTTCTTTTTAGTTATATTTATTAGTTTGTTGTATTTTTTAGATTCCACATATAAGTGACATCATAAATACTTTTTGTCCTCTGACTTATTTCTCTTAGCATAATGCCCTCTAAGTTCATACATGTTGCTGCAAATGGCAAAATTTCATTCTTTTTCATGGCTGAGTAATATTCCAGTGTCAGTTTCCCAGGTGGCTCAGTGGTAAAGAATCTGCCTGCCAATGCAGGAGATGCAGGTTTGATCCCTGGGTCAGGAAGATCCCCTGGGGGAGGAAATGGCAACTCACTCGAGTATTCTTGGCTGGAAGATCCCATGAAGAGAAGATCCTAGTGGGCTATAGTCCATGGAATCTCAAAGAGTCAGACATGACTGAGCAGGCATGCAATATTCCATTGTTATGTATGTATGTGTATATACACACATGTATATACACACACTCACAATACAGATCATTTTTGTATAGATATGTTACAATTTGTACAAATTGTACAACTTCTACACAGAAGAATTGTACAAAAAAGATCTTCATGACCCAGAGTATCATGATGGTGTGATCACTCACCTAGAGCCAGACTTCCTGGAATGTGAAGTCAAGTGGGCCTTAGGAANCTGAAACTCCAGTACTTTGGCCACCTGCTACGAAGAGCTGACTCATTTGAAAAGACCGTGATGCTGGGAAAGATTGAAAGTGGGAGGTAAAGGGGATGATAGAGGATGAGATGGTTGGATGGCATCACCAAATCAATGGAGATGAGTTTGAGTAAACTCCGGGAGTTGGTGATTGACAGGGAGGCCTGGCATGCTGTGGTCCATGGGGTTGCGAAGAGTCGGACATGACTGAGTGACTGAACTGAACTGAACTGAACATCTTCTATTCCATAACGGTCACAGGGTTTCAGCTTCCCCAATTGAACCCTGACCCATGTGGGGTGGATGGGGCACTCTTGTTCAGATTGGGAGAAGATACTAAGATTGAATGCAGAAAAGGAATAAACTGGTGGATGTCAAATAAGTGTCACACGGTCTGGAGGCCATATGAAGATATGGGAACCAGGTCAACTGCAGAAAGACGATCTGGGTAGGGTTGAAGCCTTGAAAAAAGTGGAGAAGCTTTAGAAAAAAAATATATATATAATGAATAGAATAAAGAGTTGAGATAATCCTTTGCTGGACAAGTCAGGAGACGGAAGCATTACAGGGGCATAAAAAGACAGGACTCAAGTCCTAGATGCACACCTGATTACTTCAGTTGCGTCAAATAGGTCACATGTTTTCCTCTCCATGGCTATTGTTTGTCTGTTCTCTCCCCTCCTCTCCTGCTTTATATTTTAAGAAACTACATCCCCCAACTTCCAATTAGGTCTGGTCGATGCATGGTCCTAGAAGAAAGTTGGATGAGGGAGAAGGGAAGCCAGGGCGTCTGGCACCTGCATTCCCGCTGAGTCTTGTCTGCAGCACTCACTCTGAGCAGCCTCTTCCTCATGGGTCCCAGCTTCTGGCTGGCTGTTTCTTGATACAGCCAGAGTCCTGAAATGGTAACAGTTTCATGTTTGCTACTGCTCTGATCACCACTTCAGCTCTCTGAGCATCACTGCATGATGAGGTCCCTGTATTCAGTTCTCCGTGTTTGAGGTATTAGAATGGTGTTATTTTCTTGGTGGATACGCTCACCTGTACTAATACTGCTCACCTCCCAGGGATAGTGTGAGATGATGGGTGTCTCATTATTGCAGATGGGGAAAAGGTAGGAAGAGAGGAAAAAGCTTCTCTATTAACATGGACACATCTCCCTGGGATCGCTACCACTGAGTGAATCACACAACATGCCAAACACTTTTCATTTGTTACACATTATTTTTACTCTCTGTGTGACCCTGGGTAGCTTACTTTAACTCTATGTGCCTCAGTTTCCTCATCTATAAAATAGATGGGGAGTACTGGAGACAACAGAATGCCCATAGGGTTATTGGGAAAATGGGATGAAATACTACATGTAAAAAGCTTAGGGCAGAGTCTGGCACATCTTATCTAGTCAGTAGAATGCTGAATATTTGATGCTTTTGAACTGTGGTGTTGGAGAAGACTCTTGAGAGTCCCTTGGACTGCAAGGAGATCCAACCAGTCCATTCTAAAGGAGATCAGTCCTGGGTGTTCTTTGGAAGGAATGATGCTAAAGTTGAAACTCCAGTACTTTGGCCACCTCATGTGAAGAGTTGACTCATTGGAAAAGACTCTGATGCTGGGAGGGATTGGAGGCAGGAGGAGAAGGGGACGACAGAGGATGAGATGGCTGGATGGCATCACTGACTCAGTGGACATGAGTTTGGGTTATCTCTGGGAGTTGGTGATGGACAGGGAGGCCTGATGTGCTGCAATTCACGGGGTCACAAGACTGAGCAACTGAGCTGAACTGAACTGAAATGTTAGCTATAATTATTATAAATTTAAGCTGTTATAATTGCTTTTTAAAATGACTATTTCACAAAAAAGTTCAAGGAAACTAAGGATCAATAAGGTTATATGGCTAGGGGCTTCCCAGGTGGCTCAGTGGTAAAGAATCTGTCTGCAAGTGCAGAAGACACAGGAGATGGGGGTTCAATCCCTGGGTCGGGAAGTCCCCTGGAGGAGGAAATGGCAACCCACTCCAGTATTCTTGCCTGAAAAATCTCATGGACAGAGGAGCCTGACAAACTACAGTCCATAGCGTCACAAAAGAGTCGAACACTACTGAGCAGCTGAGCACACACACAAAGTTATATGACTGTCTCAGAGTTAGCAGGTTATAAGACTTGATCTCAGGCCCCTCTGACTCCAAAATAGTGCTCTTTCCCTTTTCCTATGTTGGGATGTAGGCAACTGTGCATACCCAGGTCTGCACCAGCTGTGACTGCTACAGGAGCAGCCCTGGTTTCTTTGCTCTCCCTCCCCCTCCCTTATACAAGCGTCTATATTTAAATCCAAGTGCCCCAATGCAGGGCCCTAAGAACAGGATAGACTTGACCTAGTGATAAGTTCCCTGAGATGTCTTGGCCAGAAGAGGGGTAGGTGGAGAGACAGAGAAGAGCAGCCCCTGAGCCAGGAGCAGGGCATGTCTCTCCTCTAGAGCAGGGGTCCCCAGCCTCCAGGATCTAGGCCTGATGATCTGAGGTGGAGTCGAGGTAGTAATTAGAAATAAAGTGCAGAATAAATGCATGTGCTTCAATCATCCAGAAACTACCCCTCTCTAGTCTGTTGAAAAATTGTCTTCTGTGAAACCAGTCCCTAGTGCCTAAAAGATTGGGGGCCTCTGCAGAGGAGCTGTGTGCATTCTTGGGGCCTTTATTACCAACAGGCAGTGTTCAGCTAGGCTCTCGCCTCCTCCAGCCCCTCCTCAGCCGCAAATATATTGAGCTGTGTTGGAGGCAAAGTATATTTTTAGACATACTGGACCCTTGGGGTGATGGCTACAGTGGAGAAGGGCCAGGGAGCAGTGTCAGGCTTTGAACCCTTCTACCACCACCCCCATCCTCCCGAGAGCTGCTGCCCAGCAGGCAGCTGCCACCTCACAAGCCAAATGGTCAGGTTTGCTTCAAAGCTGTGTTCGGTCGTGTCTGACTCTTTGCAACCCTGTGGGCTATGGCCTGCTAGGCTCTTCTGTCCATGGAATTGTCCAGACAAGAATACTGGAGTGGGTTGCCATTTCCTCCTCCAGGGGATCTTCTCTACCCTGGGATCAAATCTGTACCTCTCACATCTCTTGCATTGGTAGGTGGATTGTTTATCACTGTGCCACCTGGGAAGCTTCTGCTTCAAGGCTAGCATTGACCGAAACAACCTCCAACCGTAGTTCTTTGCAGACCAGTGATTCTGTGTATTTGAAATTCAATTTATGGCCACAACAAACTCTTCCCTCCTCTGCAATCTCCCCCTCCCCTACCAGCACTGGGCTCACCACTGTACCAGAGTGGAGAATACAAACATTCATATCAGTAATATTTGTGCAGGTTAAGCATATTCATGTATGTTATCTCATTGGAGACTCTTGACAACCTCTGTAAGATAAGTGTACAAGCCAAGGAAGAAATCCAACCTCAAAGTGATGGTGTAATCCCCCCCAGGTTATGTAAGTAGAAAGAGGTAGCACCAGAATTCACACTTGGAGGTATCTGGCCCCAAAGTCCGAACTCTTGGTCCTATGCCACACAGCCTCTGAAGTTCCTAACATGCTAATTTAGATGTTAAAGTTCCGACTTGGTAGCTTAACAGCTGATGTTTCCTGTCCTAGAGTATCCCATCAAAACAGGGTTTGACCAAACAACCAGAAAACACATGTCTTCACTAAGGATGCATGACCCTCGAGCCCAGATCAGAACCTTGAAATACTGTTAGGGCCTCCTCTGCTCCCATCTAAAGCACCATAACCATTTGTTGAGCGCTTAATATGCACCATGCCCTTTTCGTGTAGAACTCATTGTGAAATGGAAATTGATGTTGTCATTTTACAGTTAGCATCCTGTTTTGGGTGACACAGCCAGTTAATAACAGTTGCAGCGTTCACAATTAGGCTTCTCCAGGCCTAAAACTCACTTCTAAAGTATCTGACTCTTCCTGCTATGTCATACTGCATTGCGCTCTTTAATGATGCTGAAGGAAAAATTGTAGTAAAGAGCCTAAGAAGGCCTTTTGACCCTTCTCTTATAACAGTAGTTCTCACCTGTTGTCAACTAGGATTGTGCCTGGCTGCATGGAATAGAAACCTGGCCACAGTGGCTTAAGCAAATACAGCTTTATTTTTCTTAGGGAACAAGAATCAGATAGATGATCTAGACCTCGTGCAACTTCTCAAGCAAGTACTCAAGGACCTAGGCCCCTTCTCGCTTTCTGCTCTGAAGTTCTGAATATAGAACTTTTGTCTCTATGGTTGCAAGATGGATATTTTGTCTCTAAGCATCAAGTCTGCATGCCAAGCAAGAGGAATTGTAAAGGATAAAAACCATACTGCAGTGGAGTCTGTCTCTATCAGCAAAATGATAACTCTTCTGGAAACTGCTCAGTAGACTTTAGCTTACATCTAACTGGCTGCAAATGGTCACTTGGCTACATGTGGCTACAAGAGAATCTGGGGTGTGAATATTTCTAAGGAGGTACATGGTCTCCTGAAATAGAATCAGAATTCTGTTAATATAATAAAGGAGAGTGGAGATGGGTAAGAGCTAGAAGTGTTTGCCACCAATTTGCACTAGGCTGAGCAGCAACGACCTCAGTAATCCCTTACATTGATCCAGGCTTTTAATTTCCCCAAAACACTTTCATGTGCATTATCCCTTTTAATCTCCCTCCATGCAAACCTTTTAAAGTATGTAGGGTATGAATCACCAGGAGTCATGCAGGTCTGACATCAATATTTCCCATTTTACAAAAGAGGAAACTGAGGCTCAGAGGGGTTAAGTCACTTGCTCAGTCATAGGACTAGTAAGTGATAAAACCTGGAATGGATTCAGTATCCTGGGACCCACTGTGACTTTAAGTCATTTTTTTCTCTCTGCCTATCAGTTATCCATTGAATAACAATAGTCCTACTAACTTCATAAGGTTGTGAAGAATCAATGACCACCCCCACTGCCCGCATATCTTAAGTGCTCAGAAAAAGGGAAAATGAGCATTTTATGGACCCTAATATTTTCCTGATCATCTAAGCAGGTTAGTATCCTTCCTTCAACTTACTATTTCTTATTAAGCTGGAGTACAGAACTTATCACAAGGTCTTTTTTTCAATGGAATGGGAAGAAATTCCTCTTGATTGATAGAGTTAATATGTTATATGTTAATATGTTATAAATTTAGCACTTGCCTTGCACTTGCAAGTGCTAAATCCAGTGTAGTTGGTTGAGTAATTATCTGTTCATAGAGTTTTTCCTTGGCCAAAACACAAGGCTATATTTGATGGTAAAGGCATGAGGTGGTCTAGGAGAAAGCCTGATTCTGACATTTGATGCGTGATGTTCATTATGCAGCTCTGAAAGCAATAATGTTGCTACCTTGATCTCCACTCAACTCCCTCATCATTTTATCACTGTTATTTGGGGCTGAGCAGCAGAGCAACACTCTACAGCAGGCATGGCTGTTCTAATTTTTTGCTTCCCCGGCACATTGGGAAGATGTGCATATGTGTGTGTGTATGTGTGTGTGTGTGTGTGTGTGTGTGTGTGTGTGTTTGTGGTCAGTTGCATTCAAGGAGACTTCATGGACTATAGCTCACCAGGCTCCTATGTCCAGGGAATTTTCCTTAAAAGAATACTGGAATGGGTTGCAATTTCCTCCTCCGGGGATCTTTCCAACCCAGGGATTGAACCCACCATCTCCTACATCTCCTGCATTGGCAGACAGAGTCTTTACTACTGAGCCACCCGGGGAATCCCATGCAGACAAACAATGCTTGCCCCCATAATGAATGAATAAATGTATGATGAAAGTGAAAGCACCTTATAAACTATAAAGTGCTATCAGATGGAAATTATTAGTATTACTACACATTTAATAAAAATCTTCCTGTTGCTGAGAGGAATAATCTTGACTTTTAATGGAACATAATCTCTTCAGGAGGCCTGGAAACGTAATAAAGGGGAGGGATTTGCAGAAGAAAAATGTAGAAAATGTTATCTCAGTGTGTTCAACTAAGATATACCAGGTACTTTTGGGGTGAGAGTGAATAAAACCTGGTCAATAGAAGGTTAATAGGGAGGCAGATATATATATATATATACAAGAGTAACTGTAGGTAAGATATTAAGCAAGTGCTGTAAACCAATTGCTATGAAAGCTTAGAGTAGGAGGAGATTCATTTTAACCAGGAGGTGACGTGAGTATGGAGTTAGGAGGGCCTGGGAGGAGATATGCAAGCTGAGGTTAATGAATGACATGGAACCCTACTCCAGT
This sequence comes from Neotragus moschatus, assembly GCA_006410615.1. NCBI lineage: Eukaryota > Metazoa > Chordata > Mammalia > Artiodactyla > Bovidae > Neotragus > Neotragus moschatus. Next base: position 2,795,597 of record SJYA01000596.1, on the reverse strand, counting down.
ACTCTCACCTGGAAAATCCCATGGATGGAGGAGCCTGGTAGGCTGCAGTCCATGAGGTCATGAAGAGTCAGACACGACTGAGTGACTTCCCTTTCACTTTTCACTTTCATGCATTGGAGAAGGACATGGCAACCCACTCCAGTGTTCTTGCCTGGAGAATCCCAGGGACGGCGGAGCCTGGTGGGCTGCTGTCTATGGGGTCTCACAGAGTCGGACACGACTGAAGCGACTTAGCAGCAGCAACAAGCACCTTAACAGACGATGGCACTCCACTCCAGTACTCTTGCCTGGAAAATCCCATGGACGGAGGAGCCTAGTAGGCTGCAGTCCATAGGGTCGCAAAGAGTCAGAAACGACTGAGTGACTTCACTTTCACTTTTCACTTTCATGCATTGGAGAAGGAAATGGCAACCCACTCCAGTGTTCTTGCCTGGAGAATCCCAGGGACACGGGAGCCTGGTGGGCTGCCATCTATGGAGTCGCACAGAGTCAGACATGACTGAAGTGACTTAGCAGCAGCATCAGTAAGCACCTTAACAGATATTAGTTGTTACTAACAGTGATATTATTTAATATCACTTTGTGCTGTGATGTGCTTAGTTGCTCAGTTGTGTCTGACTCTTTACAACCCCATGGACTGTAGCCTCCCAGGCTCCTCTGTCCATGGGGATTCTCCAGGCATGAATACTGGAGTGGGTTGTCATGCCCTCTTCCAGGGGATCTTCCCAACCCAGGGATCAAACCCAGGTTTCCTGCACTGCAGGCAGACTCTTTACTGTCTGAGCCACTAGAGAAGCCCTAGTTTCATGTTATAATTATACTAGAAAATGAATGCATGCAATTCAGGTAATGCATCCAGCAACACTACATGGTAGGTGTTATTTTCATTGCTTTTTTAGATGAAGAAAATAATATGGTTGAGAACATTCAAAAAGGAAGGACATTTAAAAGGAAGGACATCATCAAAGGTATGCAGGCCAGAAAAGTGATTCGTATAGGCCCTGCAATATATTAACCACCCACTTTATGTCACTGTTTTGGGGTCCAAGGAGTTCAGTGTGGGTATTGGGAAGGGTCAGGGAGATAGTATTGGCAAGATTTTATTTTTTATAATTTAAAAAATTAATTTATTTTAATTGGGGGCCAATTACTTTATAATATTGTGGTGATCTCTGCCACACATCAGCATGAATCAGCCATGGGTGTACATGTGTCCCATCATCCTGAACCTCCTGCCACATCCCTCCCCACCCCCTCCCTCTGGGTTGTCCAGGAGCACCAGCTTTGGGTACCCTGCTCCATGCACTGGTCATCTAATTTACATATGGTAATATACATGTTTCAATGCTATTCTCTCATATTGTCCCACACCCGCCTTCTGCCACATAGTGCAGAAGTCTGTTCTTTACGTATGTGTCTCTTTTGTTGTCTTGCATATGGGATTGTCATCACCGTCTTTCTAAATACCGTATATGTGTGTTAAAATACTGAATTGATGTTCCTCTTTCTGGCTTACTTCACTCTGTATAATAGGCTCCAGTTTCATCCACCTCATTAGAACTGACTCAAATGCATTCTTTTTTATGGCTGAGTAATATTCCATTGTGTATACGTACCACTACTTCTTCATCCACTCATCTACCGATGGACATCTATGTTGCTTCCATGTACTAGCTATTGTAAACAGTGCTGCAATGAACACTGGAGTACAGGTGTCTCTTTCACTTCTGGTTTGCTCAGTGTGTATGCCCAGCAGTGGGATTGCTGTGTTGTATGGCAGTTCTATTTCCAGTTTTTTAAACAATCTCTACACTGTTCTCCATAGTGGCTGTACTAGTTTGCATTCCCACCAACAGCGTAAGAGGGTTCCTTTTTCTCCACACCCTCGTCAGCATTTATTGTTTGTAGACTTTGATATTTTGACCAGTGTGAGTTGGTACCTCATTGTGGTTCTGATTTGTGTTTCTCTGATAATGAGTGATGTTGAGCATCATTTCATGTGTTTGTTAGCCATCTATGTGTCTTCTTTGGAGAGATGTCTGTTTAGTTCTTTGGCCCATTTTTTGACTGGGTTGTTTATTTTTCTGGTATGGAGCTGCATGAGTTGCTTGCATATTTCAGAGATTAATTCTTTGTCAGTTGCTTCGTTTCCTATTATTGTCTCCCATTCTGAAGCCTGCTTTTCACCTTGTTTTATAGTTTCCTTCATTGTGCAAAAGATTTAAGTTTAATTAGGTCCCACTTGTTTATTTACTTATTTTTATTTCCATTACTCTGGGAGGTGGATCATAGAGGANCATTTGCTATTATTGTCTCCCATTCTGAAGCCTGCCTTTTCACCTTGTTTTATAGTTTCCTTCATTGTGCAAAAGATTTAAGTTTAATTAGGTCCCATTTGTTTATTTACTTATTTTTATTTCCATTACTCTGGGAGATGAATCATAGAGGATCTTGCTGTGATTTATGTCAGAGAGTGTTCTATGTTTTCCTCGAAGAGTTTTATAGTTTCTGGTCTTACATTTAGATCTTTAATCTGTTTTGAATTTATTTTTGTGGATGGTGTTAGAAAGTGTTCTGGTTTCATTCTTTTATAGATGGTTGATCAGTTTACCAGCACCATTTGTTAAAAAGATTGTCTTTTCTCTATTGTATATTTTTGCCTCCTTTGTCAAAGATAAGGTGTCCATAGGTGCATAGATTTATCTCTGGGCTTTCTATTTTATTCCATTGATCTATATTTCTGCCTTTGTGCCAGTACCATACTGTCTTGATGACTCTAGCTTGGTAGTATAGTCTGAAGTCAGGCAGGTTGATTCCTCCAGTTCCATTCTTCTTTCTCAAGATGGCTTTGGCTATTTGAGGTTTTTCGTGTTTCCATATGAATGTGGGTGTTGGGAAGGATCAGAGAGATAGTATTGGCAAGACTTTATTTGTCATATATATTTTTAAATTTTCTCTATTTTGGGCTGTGCTGGGCTTCTTCGTTGCACACAGGCTTCAGCTAGTTACAGTGAGCAGGGGCTGCTCTTTATTGCAGTGTGCAGGCCTCTCTTGTTGTAGAGGGCAGGCTCTCGGTGCACGGGCTTCAGTAGTTCCGGTGCATTGGCTTATGCACCTGCGACATGTGGAATCTTCCTGGACAAGGGATTGAACCCATGTCCCCTGAATTGGCAGGCAGATTCTTAACCACTAAAGCACCATGGAAGCCCTTGGCCAGATTTTAAAATCTGAGTCTTAAAATCAACCAGATATGGTATTATCTTTGTTTTGGTTCTCTCAGAAGTAAACTCTGAGACAGTTTCAGATGCTAATACTTAAGTTGGGAAGTAATACAAGATGCACTAGTAGGAGAGAGGGGGTGTGAAACAGTAAAGGAAAAAAGCCAATAAAAGATGCTTTATCAAATATACTACTTTTCAGGGGAAATGGCACATAATATGACTGGGAAATTCTAGGAGCCAGTGTTGAACATCCACCACAAAGTTATTCCACCCAGGGTGCAGGGGAGCTAGGATATTTCTGCTTGTCCTGTGGTGGGCAGAGCAGTTTTTGGTGGCCAAAGATAACCAGGCAAATTTGCAGAGGCTGGCATTTGGATGATGGACTGATCTCAAAGGAAATGGTGAGGTTGAGGCAGTAAGGGAAGGATGACAATACTGTATGCTGTAGTCTACCTCTTGAACTGCTCAAGTCTACTGATGCCCAAGTTTCCTGCAACTTGGCACCGATTCTGCAAGACTGTGACCTGCCATAACTCTTAAAGCAGACAAATGAACAAACAAACAAAAGCTCAGCTGCAGAAGGTCAATAGGTTATAGTCTCTGCCACTGTAGCTGTCATTAAGGCCATTTGATAATCATTCCCTCCTCTCATTCTAAATTGCACTTACTCTTGGCTAGCACTTCCCCGAGGTTACACTTCTTGGCCAGTGTGGGGTAACCCAGTTTCTTATCCATGAGGTGTCAGAACTGTTAGTTATCATGCTTTTCTCAGGCTGGCATTTCTGCAACTCCTGTTCATTGTTGTTACTGGACATTGAAGAACTGAGAGATGTTCCTGTAAATCCTCTGAGTTCTAGATGTACTCCTTCACTCCCCTAATATATAGCATGAAACTCTGTCTTGTTGTGATAAGAGTAGTCACTCACCTCTGGTACCATAGCAACTCCTTTTAAAAACTGGCTTCTCTACTGGCTTGAGAAGTTCAAAGTATTGAGAAAGCAAACATTTGACAAGTTCCCTCAGGGTGTCACTGGGAGTGATTGTGACAAAGGCCATTTCTTCCCACTTTTCTTCTTGGATCCATGTATTGTAACCTGTCAGGCTTGGCCATCACCATAGAATGATCATTGGTTCAAAATATAAACTGTATTTTCTAGCAAGATGGCACTCTAACACTGCAAGGTGTCATCCCAGAACGTGCTTTAGCTGTGCTTTGAAGAGCCATTCAAACATTCTATCAAGCCAGCAGCTTTGAATGGCATGATATATGGCCGCCTAAGTGGAGCTCATGGTCATATTACATGACTATTGTTTACAACTGCTGACATAAATTGGCTACCTAGTTCCAAGATTCTGTTATGCAGGAGCCCATGAATCCCTGGGGTGGTAGTGGTAGTGGTGGTGGCTGAAAAACTGGGAAAGAAAGGCAAACTTATACCTGGAATATGTATCTATCCCAATTAGAACACATCACTACCCCCTCTAGAATGGAAGAAGACTGATAATAATTAGCTTGCCACCAAGTAGCTGGTTAGTCTACTCGAGATGGTGCCATAATCAATGTTCAGATTTGGGCTCTGCTGTCTGTAGGTTAGACATTCAGCAGCAGTGGCTCAGTCTGGCTTTGTGAGAGGAGCCTGTGCTGTGGGGCATGGCTTCCACTCTTGACACATAGATACTTGGTTTTTGAGTCCATTGGGCGAGCAGTGTGGTGGCTGAGGACAGAAACTCGTTGCCTACCTGGAGTGAATTGTGATATCCAATTGGTTGTTTAGTGCATTCTCTACAGCAGATGATTTCTTGTGGGGCTTGATATGAGACATCCAAGCAGAGCTGTTGGACAGAAGCAATATATTATCAGGCCACACCAGTATATGAAGTTGACTCCTACTGAATAGTCCTGGACTTCTACCTGCTCGGTGGGTATTAGGGATTCCTCAGAAAAGTCAAAGGTGTGAACTGAGAAATAAATGTAGGTATGAAAGAGGTAGGGGACATAATTACTACTAATAAATATGAAATTTCACCTTGGAAAAGATACATGAAGTTCGATTATGGATGTGGCCATTATAAAGTTGCAACTTGTGAATTATTGTGAAGTGGTAAATGGAGGATTATTTGAAATTGGAGAGTTTTATACCAGATATGGACGAGTGTGGCTCATAACAGATGCAGTGCAACGAGGTAGCTGGTACATGTTTGAAGTGTGTATATGTGTTACTGTTTGGTCTCTAATCCATGCCCGACTCTTTGTGACCCCACAGACTATAGCCTGCCAGTCTCCTCTGTCCATAGGATTTCCCAGGCAAGAGTACTGGAGTGGGTTGCCATTTCCTTCTCCAGGGAATCTTCCTGACCCAGGGATCAAACCCATGTCTCTTGCATTGGCAGGCAGATTCTTTACCACTGAGCCACTTTGTTTATTCTTATGTGGCTTTATTCACCTGGGTGTTCTCATAGCTTACTTAGTGTTTTTTGCAAGAGAAAAACACTCACAAACAAAAGTGAAATTGTTGTTTTGCTCAAATTTTCCCTAAAATGTCAATCATTTTGGAACAAATTTATGTTTTCAAAAGAAGTACTATAAAAGAACTGACTGCATCTCTATAGGCCTTGGTTACGTAGCAGGCCTAGAATCTTCCTAAGGTATTTCTCATCCTCTGTTGTGCACGTGTCAGAGGAGGGCATCCAGGTGACTTGTCATTTTCTGCCCTGGAATTCTGACTAACATGAGGTCATCAATATAGTGGACCAAATGACATGCCGAGGAATGTCCAGATGATCAACTTATCTCTTTTTAATGGCATGCTGCTGCTACTGCTGCTGAGTCACTTCAGTCATGTCCAACTCTGTGCGACCCCATAGACGGAAGCCCACCAGGCTCCCCCGATCCCTGGGATTCTCCAGGCAGGGACACTGGAGTGGGTTGCCATTTCCTTCTCCAATGCATGAAAGTGAAAAGTGAAAGTGAAGTCGCTCAGTCGTGTCCGACTCTTCACAACCCCATGGACTGCAGCCTACCAGGTTCCTCCACCCGTGGGATTTTCCAGGCAAGAGTACTGGAGTGGGGTGCCATTGCCTTCTCCATATCCAATAGTAAAAGTTAGTGGAAAACAGCAGCAACCAGAGTAAGACAGGACAAATGAGTCAAGCTCCTCAAGAATGAAGATTTAGATCACACTGTCAGGTAAAGAACCGAATCATTTGAGGTCCTGGCTAAGAACAAAGGAAACAAGGAATAATTAAGAAGTTATAAATACCAACTATGGCCTTTGATCCATGAAAGAAAGGATGGTAGCAGCTATTATTATCTTTTCTTTGTTAGGAATACATACACATACAGACACCCATGCAAATAAATATACACACAGTATTTTCTTTCTTTCTTTCTCTCCACCTTTCCCCTTATTATTCCACACAAGGACTGATGTTGGTGATTAGTGTTACCATATGGTGTTTAATTGAGAGAATATTCAGGAGTAGCTCTGATTACATCTGAGAGATTCAAATATCTACAGAGCTGGGTGTGAGTGCTGAGTAACCAACGGGATGGACTGTGCTGGTAATTAAGCTACGACTGTCTCTCAACTTCAAATCTACCATTTCCCACACTGTTTTGCAATGCTGGGACTGCGACTATAAAAATGCATTTCTCTGGTATTGGCTGGCTTCATGCTAGTTTCTGCAAGACTAGAAGCTGAAAGAGGGAGAAGGCCTTCTGGTCCCAGTTTCCTTCCTATTCCTGCTACTGTTACCCCAGCACAGCTCCTTACCTGGAAGCAGTAGTTGGCTCAGTATCAGGTTGCTTCTGTTTCTAACCTCTTGTCACACTCCCAGAACCAACCTCTTTACCTCTCCTCTGAGAAAGAAAGTCCAGAAAAACTGTGTTCCTCTCCTTGGATGTTTGAATCTTGGTTCCAACACCACTGAGCTGTATAAAAGGGTGTATTTGGAGTTGGGAGGCAATGGTTTAAAAACCTGTGCATGCTACTTATAAAAGCATAAAATATACAAACAATAAAAGCTGGAGAGGATGTGGAGAAAAAGGGAACCCTCTTGCACTATTGGTGGGAACGTAAATTGATACAACCACTATGGAGAATAGTATGGCCATTCCTTTAAAATGCTAGGAATGAAACTACCATCAGTCAGTTCAGTCAGTCAGTCGTGTCTGACTCTGTGACCCTATGGACTTCAGCACGCCAGGCTACCCTGTCCATCACCAACTCCTGGAGTTTTCTCACACTCCTGTCCATCAAATTGGTGATACCATCCAACCATCTCATCTGGAGAAGGGAGTGGCAAACCACTTTAGTATTCTTGCCTTGAGAATCCCATGAACAGTATGAAACTATCATATGATCCAGCAATCCTACTACTGGCATATAGCCTGAGAAAATAATAATTGAAAAAGACACATATACCCCAATGTTCATAGCAACATTATTTACAAGGGCTAAATAATACAACATTATTTACAACCTAAATGTCCATTGCCAGATGAATAGGTAAAGAAGATGAGGAACATATACATAGTGGAATATTACTCAGCCATTAAAAAGAATGAATTTCAGTCCATTTGAATTTGAACTGACTCAAAGTAGAGTCAGTTCAGCTCTAATGTGATGAATTTAGAGCCTGTTATACAGAGTGCAATAAGTCAGAAAGAGAAAAATAAATATCATCTATTTATGCATATATATAGGAAATCTATAAAAATGATATTGGTGGACCTATTTGCAGGGAAGGACTGGAGATGCAGATACAGGGAACAGACTTGTGGACACAGTGGAGGAAGGAGAGGGTGGGACACGGAGAAGGTAGCTTTGACATATATATACACTATGTGTAGAACAGATAGCTGGTGAGAAGTTGCTACATAACACAGGGAGCTCAGCCAGTGTTTTTGTGATGACCTCGAGGAGGGGTGTGATGGGAGGGCAGGGAGGTTCCAGAGGGAGGTGATGCAGGTATAATTATGGCTGATTTGCATTGTTGTACGGCAGAAACCATCACAACATTGTAAAGCAGTTAAAAAATAAAGGAAAAAAACATTCCCCAAGTGTTTGTCCTTCTGAAATAACCCCCTCTTGGATCATAAAATGAGCCTGCTGACTCTAGAAAGAGGGTGAAGTTCTGCCTCTGGGCATGGAGGTACCTACCTCTGCTCTTACTGGGAACAGAAAGTACTCTGTTTTTGTGGAAAGCCTCAGGGTCTCTCCAGGTCTGAGAGGGAAATAAGGACTATCCCTGAGGCTCTCCGATGCAGTAACAGAAGATAACAGGGCGGGAGAAGACTGGCTGCCACTATTCTCAACCCATAGCCTGAGACAAGGAAGTGAGGCAGGGCTTCGTGCAAGCCTTTGTTTCCAGCCGTCTGGCAAGCTGCAAAATGAAACTTTCCACAGTGTCCGTCTTAATTATGCATGAACACAGTTGATTTGCATATCCAAATATGCACCAACGTGGAGTGAATGGATAATTGCTGCCTGGTGGCTGGCTGCAGAAGAATGAAAAAAATGGGCAAGGCTTACAATGTCCTCTAACCAGTGTGCTAACCTGTCTGATCCATCCCCCACAACAGAACTGTGAGGATTGTGGAACTGGCTAAATTCGAATGTCTTTTTCTTTTTTCACCCTTACTCTCACTCATTACCAGGCCTCACCAGCAACTTCCTTGCAGCCTCTCATAGTTCTTGATACCTTTAGATTTTCTTAGCCTTTCAGAGAATAATTTGATGGGTAAGATCTGCCACTAGGTCACAATGCATGTATATGTGCTCAGCTGCTTCAGCTGTGTCTGACTCTCCGAACTGATGGACTGTAGCCCACTAGGCTCTCTGTCCATGAGATTTTCCTGGCAAGAATACTGGAGTGGGTTGACCTGACCTCTTCCAGGGGATCATCCTGACCCAGGAATCAAACACACGTTTCCTATATAGCAGGCGGATTCTTTACTATTGAGCCACTGGGGAAGTCCAGTGGGTCATGATGAGCCCTTGGAAAATCTCTTTATTTGCTTGGACCTTAATTTTCCCAGTTGCTAACAAGGAATTTGGACTAGATGATCTTTAAAGACATTCCAGGTCTACAAATCCTAAAGCTGTATGAAAGTGAAAGTTGCTCAGTCGTGTCCAACTCTTTGAGACCCCATGGAGTATATAGTATAATTCTCCAGGCCAGAATACTGGAGTAGGTAGCCTTTCCCTTCTCCAGGGGATCTCCCCAGCCCAGGGATCAAACCCAGGTCTCCTGCATTGCAGGTGGATTCTTTACCAGTTGAGCCACCAGGGAAGCCCAAGAATACTGGAGTGGGTAGCCTATCCCTTCTCCAGGGGATCTTCCTGACCCAGGAATCAAACTGGGGTCTCCTGCATTGCAAGTGGTTTCTTTCCCAGCTGAGCCATCAGGGAAGCCCAAAGCTGTATACTATGGACTAAACTGTATCCTGTCAAAATTCAAATGTTGAGGTCCTAACCTCCAATGTTAGTTGGTATTTGGAAGTGGAGGCTTTGGGAGGTAATTACAGTCAGATGAGATCATGAAGGTGGAGCCCCAATACTATGGGGTCTGTGCCTTTATAAGAAGGGATACCAGAGAGCTTCTCTCTCCTTTCTCTCTCTCTCCCGTGTGAGGACACAGCAAGAAGGGAGCCATCTACAAGCCAGGCAGAGCCTGCACCTGAAGCTGAACCCTGCTGGACCTTGATCTTGGACTTCCTGATTCCAGAGCTGTGAGCAAATACATTTCTGTTGTTCAAGCCACTCCGTCAATGGCTTTATGTTATGATAGCCTGAGCGAAGGCACTGGACTCTGCCTTTCTGATCTGGGCAAGTTCTGTCTCCTCCTTGCTCTGCAGTTTTCTCACTGGTAATTGAGGAGTTTAGGTTTGATTAAATTCTATCTAGGGACTTTTCCACATTCGAAGTTCTCTGATTCTTACTCTTCAGTGTCACTGATGGAATGCACTGCTCCTTCTGGAGATACTTTCAAGGAATTGAAGTGATAGTCTTCTCTTCCCTTACTCCCCCTTCTCTCTCCCTTCCCTTCTTTTCTACTCTTCCTCACTTCCTCTCCTCCTCCTCCTCTCTCCCTTCCTTCCTCTTGGTTACAAGTGACACAAGCAAACTTGAATGTAACCATGGAGAGGAATTTTTTGTCTTTAGGAAAGCAAAATCAAGGAATAGTCTAACACCAACATTCAGGAATAGCAGGCATGCAACTGGGCCTTGGGAACTCTAGGACGTATGTTCAAAAGCCTTCTGCTCTTTTCCATGTAACTTCATTTGCTCTCACCATAGATCAGTATTTTCCCAGGTGAGAGACATAGTAGGAAAAGTCTTTAGTCTTGAGTTTTACATCTGCCTCTAGGAGGGACCAACCTTGGCATTCTGGGTTTCTGTTTAAAAAATCCCGAAGAGGGGAGTTCTTAGCCAAGCTTGGTGCAGGTGCCATTTCTGGACCAATCAGCTGCAGCTTGGAGTCAGGGGAGTTTAAAAATCAAGTCTCACTTAGTGGAGCCTGGGGTAGGGCAGCTCCCAGTGGAAGGGAGCATGTATATGCTGATTCAGCATTCCAAGGACTATGATTATCATAATGGAACGGAGTTTTCATGGTAGAATATTAGGCCACAGAGAAGGGGTCATGAGAATGGAGCTGTTGGTCTCAAAGGTTGAGAACAGCTGAGGGGCAGGTATGAACTATGACTATCTCAATTTTATTCATGATGCAACTAAAGCTTAGAGAGTTAGTTAAATAATAAGACGATGGTAGAGCTGAGACTGAAACCCAGGGAGTCTGATTTTAAAGCTCATTTTCTTAATCTCTAAGTTATCATGCCCCAGAGCTAGAAATTTCCAGCCACGTTTTTTTTAACAGACACTTACAAGGCACCATGGTAGGTGCTGAAATGAACAAAGACAAGATTCTCTGTCTTGAAAAGTCCAGTAAAGATACAAACAAGCACATAGTCATTACACACAGAGGAATTTTGTACACACAATGAAAGCCTTTCCTTAGTGGTCTGATCTGCAAGAGAGCAGAAACCCACCTGATGAGGACACCTCCAGACCTAGCTTGTTCAGGTGAGCCATGGAGTTATTTCTCTCTAGCCACATGCCAGCCTAAGAACTTCCTGGTACTGGGGAAGCAGGTAGGATGGCTGAGGCTGTGATCTGTAGAGGGGGCCATGCCCTGCCTCTTTGCAGATCGACAGCCACAACCATTATGACAGACTCCAGCTAGTAGGTAGGTACATGGGCATTCATTATGTTTACTGAATCTTTTTTTTTTAATATCTACAATCTCTCAAAATAACAATAAATCATGTTGCAGAAGAATTTCATGATGTGAGAAAATATTCACAACATAACTTTAACTGGAATCAGTCTATTGACAAAGCAATTTATTTAGAATAATTCTAATTTGGGGGAAAAAGTTTAAAAAGATCAAAGTTATTTACCTAAATGATGAGATTTTAAAATATTCTTTTTGTATTTACAAATATTGCATGAGGAGTATGCATTACCTGTATAATTAGGAAATAAGTTATTATAGTTCCTAATGTGACTGCTCCAAAGTCTGAAGCTCTTTTGTTTCAGTATTTTACTTTCCACAAACAAGCACACGTGATTGCTCCTGATGGTGACTTGACAGCGCGCCATCTTACAATGTGTCTCTGAATTATTCCTCTGCATCTCTTCACAAAATCTTATGTTCTCTCTCTCCTTTGTTTGAGGGAGTCCAGCTCCATGGCTGTGAAAGGGAGGCCATGGTTTTTTTTTTTGCAGAAACTGAAGCGCAAAGCAGGGTAAAGGCAGATATAAAGATGGAAAGGCTGCAAGAAGAGATATAGCCTCAGTGATTCAGACTGATCATGGATCCGTATAAACAAAATGTGCCCCTAAGTGTGCAGAGATGGTGCTTTATGGAGTCCGGAAGGCCTTCACATCCACAAACGTGTTTTATGGTCACAACAGAAACTTGCTGTTCCCACCACGAGCAGCTATTTCAAGTTCCTCTGCCTTGCCTTCACTCTTCTCTCTCCACCTGTGAAGAATCTAAGTGATTCCTTTGAAGTGCCTCCTCCTTGAAGCCCTTCCTTGAATCCAGGCAGAATTTGCCACACCTTCCTCTGTGCTCCCAGAGTGCATCGTATATACCTGATATTTTCATAGGTACTGACACTAGGTGTTGGAATAAACCTGTGTTCTGCCTCCACACCCCCACCTGAGCATGGCCTCCTCAAGGGCAGAAGTGGAGTTTCATTCATTTATGTATCCTCAGCGTTTAGCTCCTTGCCTGGCACAGAGTAGGTGGTCAACTTGGTAGACATGATGTAAAGGCAAGTAAGGAAGGTAATGTCACCTCCATCCAAAAAGGAGTAAACTGATGCTCAAGGATGGATGTCTAAAATCCCTCAGCTAGTAAGTGATGAAGTGGGAATTTGAATCTAGGTTAGTTTGACTGCCAAACGTGTGTGCTTTCAGTTCTGTGACTGATAATCATCTCCATCACCATCATCGTCTTCCCACTGATAGCACTGGGCCCGGAACATCATAAATTCTAGTTGAATGAAGAAATGCACTACTGCCATCATTATGATTATCACTTCCCCTTCTTGCTACCTAATAAAGCTTCTTTCTCACACTCTTGCCATAAGCATGTATTGACTGTTGAAGCATCCAGTACATCTTAACTTCTTCTGTATCTCCTGTGCTGCTAGCTAGNTTAGAGGCTTAACCTGTGGACCTCCAGGGAAATCCCCAAAACATGTTTGTGAAGCTGTGGAATAGAGCACAATCTTCCTGGACTCTACTATCTATGATGGTCTGACAAGCATCCCTTCCTCTCTCTTTCTCCCTCCTCCTCTGTGTCCTCCTAAATTATAAAGGCAGGCTGAATCTGCCCTCTCAGACACAGGAGAGACACGTGTGAGTAGGCCGAAAGACCTTTAAGAAAAGACCAATATTTGCATATCTATTATAACTACTCACTGTTCGACTTGTTTCATTACAATTTCTATTTGGATAATATGTAAGGTCAATACTGTCACTGTTCTGGAAAATTCATTTTTTATTAAACCAAAATGCACTGTATTTATAGAGATAACACCTTAAATGCTACAAGAGAAGTTGCACCAATTACACTGGTCCCTTGATGGGGCAGGTTTACGTGCTCCATGTTTTATAATATGTTACAAGAAGAGGGATCTTCGCTTGTATCAGTCTCAAGTGTTATCCTTTGGCTGCATGTAAAATAGGACTGATGCCTTGACCATCTTTTTTTAAACCTGGGAGCACTGAGATAACCACATAGAGAAAAGGAAAGGGAAAAACAGAAATAAAAAGGTCCCTTGTCTACACTCTGACACCCATTTATTCCCACTGAATTTCTATTAGTTTCCTCATGAGCTGCTTGCTTGTCTCTCCCATTAGACCATGAGCCACCAGATAACAGGTACAGTGTCTGGCACCTACTAGAGGCTCAATAAGTGTTTGTTGAAATGAGTGGAAATGAATGCCTGACACAAAGCAAGAGCTTGATAATAGTCTGCTGACTTGTTTTTCTCTTCAGGAGATAAAATGGCATCATGAAGGAAAAATACCTAGACTTCAAGCCAGGAAATCTTGAATTCAAATCCTGGTTTTTATTGCTTACTAGATATGTGGCAGTTTATTTAGGCAAGAAGAATTCAGTTTCCTTTTTTCATTAAACACAGGGAACACTTGTAATGACTATAGTTCCTGGCACATGGCAGATAAAAAATGCATTATAATTCCCATTCCCCTTTCCTTCTTTCTTTTTGACTAACAAAGAAGAAAGTAGAATTGTTGGTATTTTCTTGTCATTCTATTCTACCTATGTTGCTGCTGCTACTGCTGCTAACTCACTTCAGTCGTGTCCGACTCTGTGAGACCCCATAGACGGCAGCCCACCAGGCTCCCCCGTCCCTGGGATTCTCCAGGCAAGAACACTGGAGTGGGTTATCATTTCCTTCTCCTACGTTAACAAACGTAATTGAAATAGGAGAAATCTTTGTGTGTGTGTGTGTGTGTTGTGGTATATTCTACAAAGGCTTTAAGTTTGTTTTGTCTTGTTTTCCTCATCTACTAATTTCTAATTCCGTGAACAATTGACCAGGCTTGTTATTTTGGTATAGTGAAGTCTAGGGTTCCTAAAACAGGATCTTACAGATAACTAGAGTCTGTGACAGAACTAGTATGAATGTAGCAGTTCCGTTCAGTTCAGTCGCTCAGTCGTGTCTGACTCTTTGCGACCCCATGAATCGCAGCATGCCAGGCCTCCCTGTCCATCACCAACTCCCGGAGTTCACTCAGACTTGCACCCATCGAGTCAGTGATGCCATCCAGCCATCTCATCCTCTGTCGTCCCCTTCTCCTCTTGCCCTCAATCCCTCCCAGCATCAGAGTGTTTTCCAATGAGTCAACTCTTCGCATGAGGTGGCCAAAGTACTGGAGTTTCAGCTTTAGCATCATTCCTTCCAAAGAAATCCCAGGGCTGATCTCCTTCAGAATGGACTGGTTGGATCTCCTTGCAGTCCAAGGGACTCTCAAGAGTCTTCTCCAACACCACAGTTCAAAAGCATCAATTCTTCAGCGCTCAGCCTTCTTCACAGTCCAACTCTCACATCCATACATGANTTCAGCTTTAGCATCATTCCTTCCAAAGAAATCCCAGGGCCGATCTCCTTTAGAATGGATTGGTTGGATCTCCTTGCAGTCCAAGGGACTCTCAAGAGTCCTCTCCAACACCACCGTTCAAAAGCATCGATTCTCAGTCTCCATCAAACTCATTTTTTTTTTCGGGTAGTCTTTTATTACTATGCTAGAATGAGGTAGAAAGAGCAGAGTTTGGAGAGCTAGAACTGGCATGCATTGCTGCTGCCCTTGATGAAATCTCTACACTCTGACTCTCCTTGTTCATCCCTAAGTGGCGGTTCCTTTGTCTGCAAATGTTAAATACACACCTGATGTCTGTCTACTCAGAGTTTGAGCACATGGATGGGTAACTAATTCTATTTTTTCATCAGCATTTTTCAATCTTCAATAACCATTTCTTACTATTGCTAATAGGAAGGGGATTACAGGCTTAATTTCAAGTATGGCACTTGGATGAAGATATCAGCATGTACACATGGATCACCTTTGTCCAGCACAAATGAATCCAGAGGAGGCAGGGAAGGTTTCTGGGCACAAAAGGAAAAATGAAAGTTTGCGGAGAGGAAAGCAGTGCTTCTCGCATGTGTCCACTGGAGGACATGCCTTCCCTGTGCTATCACAGTCATCCTATGCATCAGGACAGACTGAGACATGCTGGGCTCAGTGGGTGCCCTGGACAGGCCCGCAGTCAGGCATCCCTTCACGTCGATGGGTTTAAAGGAGAGGCTGGTGCTACAAGGTGGAGGAACAAAGAAGGAGAACCAGTGATGTGTGTGGCCAGTTGCTCCTCACTTTTCTGAACAAGTTAATAGTTTCCCTTTGGCCTTGAACTTGCAAGTCCTCCCTACTGGCTTCTTCACTCATGTGCCCACATCCAGGAACAGCCCTGAAGTTATCTAGATTCACCCCCTTTAGAAGTGTTCATCCAGAAAGACTCTAGTGGTCCCTTTATGGATCTCTGCAGCCCCACTCCTTCCCAAGAAGATCACAATCGACCTTCCTGCCTTGTACTGTGTTCCACATTATAAGCATTCTGGTTAAAGTTCTCTTGCTTTTTAGTGTGGCTCCTCTTTCTAGTGAGGTTCCTGCTTTCAGAGTTGTTACTAATGAATGAGAAGGCCAAGAGCTATTTTATCCTATGACCTACCTTTGAACTTTCTCAGTTGTTTCTTATATTTGACTCTTTGAAGGTTGGGGCCATGATTATATCTAGGCTTGTGCAAGAACCCTGCTTAAATTTAAAGTGTGAGCACCTTTCTTTAAAAGTATACCTGTTCCCTTAAAGTAGTCAGGTCCAGATGTTGAGCTAGAGAACTTCACTTTGGACTGGTCTTGGATAGTTACTGCTGACAATTGTTACTGACAACACTTTTCCCAAAGGCACTTCCTCAGGCCCCTTGGCTTGCATCCTGGGATATGGGAATATGATTCTAAGGCACTGGGTACCACTTCATGGAACTAACAAGAAAAGCAGGGATTCAGGCTAAGGAGCTCAGATACTCAAACCAAGACCAAGGTTCTAGCATAGTCAGCATCCTCACATTACGTGCCACTAAGATCCTGGACTCACAAATTTCCTCTGAGTAGGAACAGTTTAAGTTTCTCAAGACTTGAGTGGGCTTGTACTGCAGGTGGGGTACAAGGTGCCCCCTTGGAAGTGAAGATGCCTGCGGAGTGTGAACCAGATTCTCTTCTGACTCAGAACTCTGTTCTGAACTCACTTTTCCATAAAACTTCCCCAGATGAGCTGCAGCCAGCCAAGCAAGCCAATCTCCCTAACAACATCTTGATGATCTAAATCAAGGTAGCCACCTTTCTGAAGTTTCCTGCTAAGTCTTCCTTTGTTCATTCTAATTCAGGGCCTGAAAACCTTCTAAGAGTAGCATGCTAAAGACTTCATTTATTCACTTTAATTGAGGGTTTCATGTGCCAAAAAATGTTCCAACATGTGTAAAGTTTCACTGTAGTGTGAAACAAAAATCACTATATAACCACACCATTAGAACCACAGAATCAAATGCTGGATAACTGAGTCCAAAGACCTCAATTTAAAGATAGAGAAACTGAGGCCTTAATAGGACAAGGGTTTTACCTGAGGTCTCATAGCCAAGTTAGGGGCAGACTCAAGATCTTCAATTTGAAACCCACTTAATCTTCCGTTTTCTTTTTATTATATCACTGTGTTTTTTTAAAAGCAAATTTGAGCCTCAAACAATAGAACATCCGTTGTCAATACCAAAAAAAAGAAAACCTGAAACAAATTCAGGAGGACTTTTTTTTTTTTTTTTTTTGGTAATTCTTAACAAGGATTTCTCCAGTGTTGAGAGACTTCTAGCCTCATGTGATTTAACTAATCTCAGCAGAAGGCTTTGATTTGGTGGAAAGAACACAGATTTCCTTGGAAGTCTCATAGACTGAGTTTGAATTCCGTTCAACCACTCTATTTTGTAATCTTCAGGACATTATTTAACTTCTTTGAGACTCAGTTCATTCAAAGGTAAACAGGAAAAAATAATAACCTTGTAGAGCTGTTAGAGGCTGTACTTGTCAGGGTTTTGTAGGAAATAAAACTCATAATTGCGTGGTTCCATAGACAGAATTTAATATAAGTCAGTCATGGGTTGGTAGAAGGAACAACATAGCAAGCTGGGGAAGGTGAGGTAATTCCAGGATTTGAAAGGGTAGGAAGCCACTAGACTAAAGGTTGTGTGTAGAGCCCTGGTTTCAGAGCCCAGTGCTGCCAGGAGGCTGCCTGGCAGGAACTCAGATCATGGTTTAAGAGGCTTACCTGGGGGCTATAGCCAAGCCTCTGCCTAAAGCAAAGAGGGTCAGGTGAGACATGTTCTAGTCTTCTCTTTTCCTCCTTTCCTCCAGTCTCCCCCCATTGCCTCTAACTAGCTAAACCTTGCCTTTTGGCAGTGAGCCTTGGACTTGCAATTGGTGAGGGTTAGCCTCCCTGTGGCAGAGAGTGGATTGGAGAAGGGTGAGAACTGTTCCTAAGAGTAAACAGGAGTTAAATGATTTCCTTCATATTAAGCATCTAGCATTGCACACAAAGGGTTTTTTGCAAATAACATATAGTATCTCAGTATAGGAAATAGGTACAAATGGAGCTTCTCTGAATAAATAACAACTTCTCCAGAAGGTTATAGGTGGCATGGGTGGCAGAAAAGCAGAGAAGGCCCTTTGGAACACAGCGATTCTTTCCAATCATCAAGCATCTGTAGACGTCCTGTCCACATACCCTGTCAGGCAACCAGCAGTTTATGAGCTCCAGTAAAGTAATGCTAAAAACTCTCCAAGCCAGGCTTCAGTAATAAGTGAACCGTGAACTCCCTGATGTTCAAGCTGGCTTTAGAAAAGGCAGAGGAACCAGAGATCAAATTGCCAACATCCGCTGGATCATGGAAAAAGCAAGAGAGTTCCAGAAAAACACCTATTTCTGCTTTATTGACTATGCCAAAACTTTTGACTGTGTGGATCACAATAAACTGTGGAAAATTCTGAAAAAGATGGGAATACCAGACCACCTAACATGCCTCTTGAGAAATCTGTATGCAGGTCAGGAAGCAACAGTTAGAACTGGACATGGAACAACAGACTGGTTCCAAATAGGAAAAGGAGTACATCAAGGCTGTATATCTTGTCACCCTGCTTATTTAACTTATATGCAGAATACATCATGAGAAACGCTTGACTGGAAGAAACAGAAGCTGGAATCAAGATTGCTGGGAGAAATATCAATAACCTCAGATATGCAGATGACATCAACCTTATGGCAGAAAGTGAAGAGGAACTAAAGAGCCTCTTGATGAAAGTGAAAGAGGAGAGTGAAAAAGCTGGCTTAAGGCTCAACATTCGGAAAACAAAGATCATGGCATCCAGTCCCATCACTTCATGGGAAATAGATGGGGAAACAGTGGAAACAGTGTCAGACTTTATTTTTCTGAACTCCAAAATGACTGCAGATGGTGACTGCAGCCATGAAATTAAAAGATGCTTACTCCTTGGAAGAAACGTAGATAGCATATTCAAAAGCAGAGATATTACTTTGCCGACTAAGGTCTGTCTAGTCAAGGCTATGGTTTTTCCAGTGGTCATGTATGGATGTGAGAGTTGGACTGTGAAGAAGGCAGAGCTCCAAAGAATTGATACTTTTGAACTGTGGTGTTGGAGAAGACTCTTGAGAGTCCCTTGGATTACAAGGAGATCCAACCAGTCCATTCTGAAGAAGATCAACTCTGGGATTTCTTTGGAAGGAATGATGCTAAAGCTGAAATTCCAGTACTTTGGTCACCTCATGCGAAAAGTTGACTCATTGGAAAAGACTCTGATGCTGGGAGGGATTGGGGGCAGGAGGAGAAGGGGACGACAGAGGATGAGATGGCTGGATGGCATCACTGACTTGATGGATGTGAGTCTGAGTGAACTCCGGGAGTTGGTGATGGACAGGGAGGCCTGGTGTGCTGCGATTCATGGGGTTGCAAAGAGTCAGACACGACTGAGCAACTGAACTGAACTGAACTGAACTGAATGATAAGAAGCTCATTGGATTGGCTTACAAATAACATTCCTATCCTAGAACCTCTTACTAATGAGCTATGTGACAATGGGCAATTCACTTTACCTCATAAGACCTCAATAGTCTGGTGTAAAAATAGTTAGCCTCATCCCCCTTGTGACACAATTACTGTACTCCAGGACACTGGGTTGAACCTCAGAGGACTGTTCGTGCCAGCTGGTTCAGAATTGTTTTGGTCCGAATGTGGTAACTGTCACCTGCCCACCAAGGTCAAGGTGGCTGAGACTAGCTTTCTATGTGCACCCTCTTCATAGCAATCATCACCATCCCCTGTGTTTTAGAAAATGCATCTCTCACACATATTTGGGCTTCCCTGATAGCTCACTTGGTAAAGAATCCACCTACAATGCAGGACACCCTGGTTCAGTTCCTGGATCAGGAAGAACTGCTGAAGAAGAGATAGGTCAACCCTTTCAGTATTTTTGGGCTTCCCTTGTGGCTCAGCTGGCAAAGAATCCACCTGCAATGCAGGAGACTTGGGTTCAATCCCTGGATTGGGAAGATCCCCTGGAGAAGGGAAAGGCTATCTACTCCAGCATTCTGGCCTGGAGAATTCCATGGGGTCGCAAAAAACCAGACACGACTGAGCGAATTTCACTTTCACATTTGTCATATATTTAATCTTCAGACAATTCCACAAATCATTTGTTGAAATAGATGATTTTGAAGCACAGACAGGTTAGATAAGTTGCCCAAAGTCAAACAGTTAATAGGCGGCAGAGTCTGGTGTGAGTTGAAATCCAACTCCAAGTTTAGTCCTTTCACTTATGGATGGCCCTCTGCTCTGCCAGTGTGCCTGCTGAACTCTTGAATTTCAAATGTTTCCACACGTGATATTCATTGTTTCCTTTTAACAGGCAGTTGTTCTTGTTCTCCCTTATGTGAGGATGCTTGACGTCTGCTGCTGCTGCTGCTGCTGCTAAGTCACTTCAGTCGTGTCCGACTCTGTGCGACCCCATAGACGGCAGCCCACCAGGCTCCCCCGTCCCTGGGATTCTCCAGGCAAGAACACTGGAGTGGGTTGCCATTCCCTTTTCCAATGCATGAAAGTGAAAAGTGAAAGTGAAGTCGCTTAGTCGTGTCCAACTCCTAGTGACCCCATGGATTGCAGCCTAGCAGGCTCCTCTGTCCATGGGATTTGCCAGGCAAGAGTACTGGAGTTGGGTACCATTGCCTTCTCTGCTTGAGGTCTAGTGAGGTTAAATGACATGTCCACAGTCAGGATTCCCTGGTGCCTCAGAGGGTAAAGAGTTTGCCTGCAATGCAGGAGACCTGAGTTCGATCCCTGTGTCAGGAAGATTCCCTGGAGAAGAAAATGGCACCCTACTCCAGTATTCTTACCTGGGAAACCCCACAGATGGAGGAGCCTGGCAGGCTACTGTCCCATAGGGTCAAAAAGAGCCGGACACGACTGAGCAACTTCACTTTCACAGTCACACAGTTCATTAGTAAGAGGTTCTAGGACAGGAATGTTATTATTTTTAACCCAATAAGCTTCTCACCACTGGAGATAATCAAGCTAGTGGTTGCCTGCCAGGATATGGTAGAACAGATGCCTGCCTACGCTTGATAATCGGAAGAATCACTGTATTTCAAAAGGCTGTCTCTGGAACCCACTTTTTTTTCTTTTCTTATTTACAATTGTACATTTCATACTCTATAACTGTTACGTATATATGGATGTATTTGGCTGCACTGGGTTTTAGTTGCAGCGTGCAGAATCAACCGTCTTTGTTGCGGCGTATAGGACCTTCAGTTGCATCATGTGAATTCTTAGTTGGGCATATGGAGCCTAGTTCCCTGACCAGGGATCGAATCTGTGAATCCTGTCTTGGGAACACGGCGTCAGCCACTGGACCACCAAAGAAGTCCCTGGAACCCCAAGTTTCTGAAGAACATTATTCAGAGAAGCTCCATTTTTGTCTATTACCTGTATGGAGATACTGTGTAAGAAGTTATTTGCAAAAATGGTTTCAGGGCTTTAAAACAAGAGCAAATTGACTGAATGATCCTTAAAAATCTTTTTTTTTTAAAGTTCTGATTACACAATACCATGAAATAACAAGCACCAGCATACATTGCTATTAAAACTGCCATATGGGGGTCCTGTGTGGAGGATAGGATCCTCTCATAAAAGCTGAATAAACAGCTATTTTGAGTTCAATGGGTGATGCCACGGGGGGGCCTTCATTTCCGCTCTGGCCAAGGAAAATTGTGATCAGGTTGCAGGCTGCCTGCCCATTCATCTGCAGCAGGAAATGGATTTAGCGTCTGCATGGGCCGGACTCCTGTATTTATCATCGAGTTAGGCCTAATCAAAATGTTTTCTGTTTCACCTGGCAAGTGCAGAGGGCTTAAAGGAGGGTCTGAGTGATGGTGTTGGGGCCCCATCACTTTCTCATCACTGAGCTGCAGTTGTTAAAAGTCTCATTCTTCCTCAGAGTCTCACTCAGAGCTGAGACAGCCAATCTCTCCCAGTGCCCCTCCCCAGCTCCCTAGCAGCTGCTCTTGGCAGCAGCAAAAATCTATGGAATTGACCCAGGAAGGGGAGGGGGGAGGGCAGATCGTGACCCAAGGAAGGCTCAAGTCAGGGGTAAAGCTCAGAATTGATAAATGAAATGAACCTCCAAGGGGGAGCCTCCTTGGATAATGAGGGGCTGCAACCTCCTGGGATTGGGGGAGGGTGGGGATGGGAGGGCAGAGGTCCTCTTAAGCGTGGGGGGAGCTTAGGAGGGAGATTGGAGTAACTCTGCTCCCTGGTGGAAAACAGAGGTGGGGGGAAGGGGCTGCTGATTAGAAAGAAAATGTGACAGCCATGCAAAGCTTCCAGTTGGACTTATGCATTCTTCCTGGGTTGCTGGGAGGAGGGTTCTTGACAGCCCCTGTTAGAGGAGGAGAAATGGAGGGAAGTAAGCATTGTTCTGTTAGGGGACCCCCAAGACTAGGGACAGGAAGAGCCCCTGCTGAATTTATTACTGAAGGAGTACTGTTTTCATGAGAAAAACAATGCAGAAATTCTCCCATTTTGATGCAGCAAATTCTGATTTGGACTGTACCAGAGTGAAATATCCCCATGTGGCTTTCAGTATCCAAAACAGACATAATTCTTTTGCTTTCCTGGTGTTATAGGTGGCATGGGAATGGTGAGAAAGCAGGAGCCTGCAGCTGAATTTGGTTTGGCTGGGAAATGGGTTGTTTCAAGTAGCGATTAACTACTCAGAGTCCCTTGGACAGCAAGGAGATCAAACCAGTCAATCCTAAAGGAAACCAACCCTGAATATACATTGGAAGGACTGATGCTGAAGTGGTAGCTCCAATACTTTGGCCACCTGATGTGAAAAGCCAATTCATTGGAAAAGCCCCTGATGTTGGGAAAGATTGAGGGCAGGAGGAAAAGGGGTCGACAGAAGATGAGATGGTTGGATGGCATCATCCACACAATGGACATGAGTTTGAGAGTAAACTCTGGGAGATAGTGATGAACAGGGAAGCCTGGCACACTGCTGTCCACGGGGTCACAGAGAGTTGGACATGAGCAGCAACAACAAAGATAGGCCAAGCATTATGGTCCTTGTTTTAGAGTGATGGAGAAAGAGCCACAAGGTCTTTTGAGCAGGGTAGTAAGGAGATGAGAGCTATGCCACTGAGGATGATCCTGACAGCCCGGTGCAGGGGGGATTGAAGGGACTGAATGGGACTTTTTACCTTTTCATTCATTGATGAGCAAATGTATCTACTGGATGCCAGACAGGGAGTCCCTTAGAAGCCGGTCACAGCAGTCGTGTAAAGGAAAGGTTAAGAGCTCCAGCCTGCCTGGGGAAGGATGGTGAGGGGCTGGTTGAGAATGAGAATATTTTGAGTGTTTGAGGACAGCCTACGTTGTGCCCAACATACCTCACCTCATTTTACCCATGCAACCATCCAGCAAGATAGGTATTAACATTCCCTGTTACAGATGAGAAAACAGGCTCAGTGATGTTAATTAACCTCTCAGCATGACTGCAACCAACACGCACATTTCATCTGCCAAGAAAAGAGAAAAGTCTCCCTTTTCCATCCACTCACCTCGGGTTGGCATCATTTTTCCTCTGGAGACAAGAGATTTTTACATTCAGAAGGGCCTTTTTGATTACCTTGTTCTCGCTTTCCCATTTTATGGAAGAGAAGACTGAGGCAGGGAGTAGAGGCAGAGACAGCTCAGATCTGAGTCCTCTCAGTCTCCTTTGTTCTCGTGAACCATTCTCTCATCTGAGGCTCACACTGTGCTCCCAACAAGCAGGAAATTCACTTACACTGATTATGTTCCTGGAGCAGGGCTGATGCCAGATGATGTGCAGAGATGATGTGACTGTCTAGAATCCATCCTGGTCTTCTCCACCCCACTGG
Organism: Neotragus moschatus; assembly: GCA_006410615.1. NCBI lineage: Eukaryota > Metazoa > Chordata > Mammalia > Artiodactyla > Bovidae > Neotragus > Neotragus moschatus. The sequence goes on along the minus strand of SJYA01000596.1, from coordinate 2,771,727 downwards.
GACACCAGTGTCACCTTTCATCACTTTTATCTCTTATGCTGGATGATCTTCATGTTCATCACCACAGATACTTTCTTTATATCACCTACTGTGTGCGCAGGAGCCCTCTTCTTTAATATCAATTAATTTAACACTTTATGCACTGAGCAGCGTTATTATTTTTTTGCCTATATTCATTTTATTCTATAATTCTTTTTTATTGAAGTATAGTTGATTTTACAATGTTGTGTTACTTTCAGATGTACAACAAAATGATTCAGTTACATATATACGTGAATATTCTTTTCAGATTCACTTCCACTATAGGTTATTACAGGATATTGAGTATAATTCCTTGTGCTATATAGTAAGTAAAGTAGGAGATTGGGATTAACAGGTACACAAGTTGTATACCTGTTAATCCCAATCTCCTACTTTATCCCTCCCTCCTTTCCCCTTTGGTAGCCGTAANCAGATTTCTGAAGATGCAGGTTATGTGGTCTGGTATTCCCATCTCTTTCAGAATTTTCCACAGTTTATTGTGATCCACACAGTCAAAGGCTTTGGCATAGTCAATAAAGCAGAAATAGATGTTTTTCTGGAACTCTCTTGCTTTTTCCTATTTATTGACTCATTCACAATCTCATTAAGATCTTGCTGATCACTGGTGCCCACAGGCATTACCTATAAGTGGTAAATCTATAGCCTGAGGTCATATCCAAGATGACAAATTCATTGAGACACTTTTTAATCTTTTGAACTCTTCCAAGATTAGCCAATGGCAATTGGAGAAGGCAATGGCATCCTACTCCAGTACTCTTGCCTGGAAAATCCCACGGATGGAGGAGCTTGGTAGGCTACAGTCCATGGGGTTGCTAAGNAGGTCATATCCAAGATGACAAATTCATTGAGACACTTTTTAATCTTTTGAACTCTTCCAAGATTAGCCAATGGCAATTGGAGAAGGCAATGGCATCCTACTCCAGTACTCTTGCCTGGAAAATCCCACGGATGGAGGAGCTTGGTAGGCTACAGTCCATGGGGTTGCTAAGAGTTGGGCACAACTGAGTGACTTCACTTTCACTTTTCCCTTTCATGCATTGGAGAAGGAAATGGCAACCCACTCCAGTGTTCTTGCCTGGAGAATCCCAGGGACAGAAGAGCCTAGTGGGCTGCTGTCTATGGGGTTGCAGAGTCAGACATGACTGAAGTGACTTAGCAGCAGCAGCAGCAAGATTAGCCATCTTCAAAGTTTCTCAGATTCTTCCTGAGTTGTGGCCTCTTCCACTTACAAAAATCTAATTGTCTTGGCCATATTTTGCTAGAAGCTCAAGTGCTGCTGTCTTTAAGAAGCTTCATATATGCAGATTATCTAAAAGCTGCAACTCGTGTTATCTCTCTGGCCAACCCAGAATCAAATATTAAGAACACCTCAGGGCTAGGAAGTGCTTTTGCAGAAAAGTACATTTATTAAAGGAAAATGTGAGGCAAAGCAGAGAAAGTGACTTACTGAAGTTCCAGTTCACTCAATAAACTGTTCATTTTACCATGTGCCAAGCACTTTCCTAGATGCTGGAAATATGATGGTCCCGCTGAAAGATGTGGATGCTGCTCTGTTTTAGTGAGTTTATAGTCTACCAGGAGGGAGATAAACACTACTAACCAGGACACTGTCATATAGCCTAGGGAAGTGATAGCTAAGTTAAGATTGTATCTTTCCCCACTGCATAAAAATAAAAAGTCTCTTGGTGAGTGGCAATGTATAGCAGCGCAAGGATTCTGATATCAGGTTTGTCTAACTCTTAATTCCAAGTCCTTTCCAATATATCACTTGTCTTCTTTATTAATAGATAATATAATTTGCTTATATCATAGCTGAAGAGTAGTTAAGGGCATGAATCAGATTACCTGGATTCAAATCTCAGTTCCTCATTTACTACCTCTGTACCTTGGATAAGTTATTCACCCTGTATGAAGTTCCACTCATCAGTAAACTGCAGATAATCGCTACTTCATTGGGCATGCTGTGTTTAATATATGATACTAATTTTATTTATCTTTTATTTATTTGGCTATTCTGAGTCTTAATTGCTGCGTGGGCTTTTCTCTAGTTGCAGGGCAAGGGCTTCTTATTGGGTGTCTTCTCTTGCTGTGGAGCATAGCCTCTAGGGTGTGCAGACATTGGGAGTTATCGCACATGGGTTCAGTAACTGTGGCTCCAGGGCTCTGGAGCATAGACTCAGTAGCTGCAGCACACAGGCTTAGTGAAGGCATGTGGGATCTTCCCAGATCAGGGATGGAAGCCACGTCTTCTGCATTGGCAGGTGGATTCCTTACCACTGCACCACCAGGGAAGCCCTATGATACTAATTTTTATGTTTTAGATAAACTCCAGGGTTCTTTGGACTTCCTAGGTGGTACAGTGGTAAAGAATCTGCCTGCCAGTACAGGAGATGAAAAAGAGTCAGATTCCATCACTGGGTTGGGAAGATCCCCTGGAGCAGGAAATGGCAACCCCTTCCAGTATTCTTGCCTAGAAAATTCAGTGGACAGAGGAGCCTGGCAAGCTACATTTTATGGGGTTGCAAGGAAATTAGACATGACTGAGCACACACACACACACACACACACACACACACACACGCACAAGGTTCTTTACAGTTCAAACACTGGTCTCTACTGCTTTCTGCTAAGGGAAGCTGGGGGTGTGAATAGAAGAGCTCGAGACTGGGAGCTAGGATTATTGGATTTTAGTCCAAGCTTCCGTCCTTAATTGCTGTCAGTTTGGGACAGTCATGTGACTTTTCTGGGCCACAATTTTCTATCCTCCAGTTATAACCTCTAACGTGCCTTCTTTTTAGCTGATGGATTATTATAAGGAAGATGGGTCTTATTTGGAAAGACCCTGATGCTGGGAAAGATTGAAGGCAGGAGGAGAAGGGGACAACAGAGGATGAGATGGTTGGATGGCATCACCAACTCAATGGATATGAGTTTGAGTAAACTCTGGGAGTTGGTGATGGGACAGGGAGGCCTGGCGTGCTGCAGTCCACGGGGTTGCAGAGTCAGACACGACTGAGCGGCTAAACTGAAGTGAACTGATACAGAAAGACTTGTAAAAATAAGGCTTGACTGTCTGTCATATGTTCGTCACACTTTCCTCCTTTCTCTTAACTCTTAATTTCTGTACTTCAAGTTACTCACATTGCTTTTATCCAACAAATGATGCTATGTGGATAATCTGCTACACTTGCTAGATCTGCATTGGGCTCAGAATATCTGGACATAAATTGAGGAAAAGATACTGGTGGCCACTCAGCTGTTTTGTCACTACAGCCCTCAAAAGCACAACACTTTGCACATGCAATCTGGAGCAAGATGAAAATTTCAAACATCTGTTGAGATTCATCTTTTTCCAGGACCTACTATGAGTCAGGTTTTTCCACCTATGGAAGACAACCCTGAGAAGTAGTCATTCCATTTCACAGATGAGAAAACTAAGCTTTAAAGTGACTTGATTGAGGTTGCACTAAGGGCACATATAGATTCCAGCTCAACTTCCAAAGTCTGATTTAGTTCATTCTTGCCCGAGGATTTAATTTTTTGTTTGGAGTAGTCATAGCACATCATCCCTGTGACATGTGATTTTGTGACTTGGGATGTTGAGAAGCCCTACACTCTTTTCAGTATAGGCTCTTATATCTTTTCTAGATGAGGGAGAGACTATGATGATTAAAAGGCACAGGTTCATCTTAATCCAGCTGCTGCCTTTCATGAATCTGAGGCTCTGAAGTTGTATCATTATTCCAATAACCTCATCACTGACATCCTTTCAGAGTGAGTGGAGTGGGGTTGGGGGAGTTGGTAGTAGAACCAAAAGAAGCTGAGTTCAATACAAACTGAACACCAGAGACTCCTGAACGGAAGGCTTTTTGGGTCAGTGAACCTGGCTCATGAATGTGACAAGTCTTCCCTTCTTTACCCTCATACCTGAACTTTTACTATTGTCCTGGAAAAATTGGGGAATGGATATCTATAGTACCTGATGAAAAACAATAGAAAGGAACTTTGTGGGTGAGTTGGGAGAGGAACAGAGAGAAGATGGTTAAAGCAGAAAGCAGGAAACTCTAAGATTCTCGGAAAAATATATAAAAGCAACATTCTTTAGAGAAAAACACCAGACTGTATTTAGTCAGGGATATGGGGCTTTCCTGGTGGCTCAGATGGTATAGAATCTGTCTGCAATGTGGGGTACCTGGGTTTCATTCCTGGGTTGGGAGGGAATGGCTACCCACTCCAATATTCTTGCCTGGAGAATTCCATGGACAGAGAAGCCTGGCATGGGGTCACAGAAAGTCAGACATGACTGAGCAACTAATACTTTCACTTTATCTTTCTTTTACTGATCAACTCTCCTTATTTTTATAGATTTACCATAGAGTTAGTAAAATCAATATTTGTTTGTTTCAAAGAGTAGAAATAACCTTGAAAAACTTAGCTCTGATTAGAATTTCTAAGAGCAAATCCTATTCTTCCCTCTTAATTCAAATTATAAAATTCCAGATGTATTCAGCAGAAAAATATTGACCTAGGATATCATAAAATTATTCTTAAGATTTCAGGATATCTTATAAAATCCTGCATTCAAAAATTTCAATATTAATTTTAGAGTTAATAGCACTGCACATTCTTCACTGAACAGCAACTAAAATATTTCTGTTTGGAAAATTATCTTCAAGTCTTATAGGGCAGGGATATGCTAAAAATAGCACTGAAGTTTTAGCTTGGCAGATAACATTAACTGAGGTGAGGAATAAAAGAGAAATATTAAGCTGGCTCAGGATGGGGAAGATTCACGATTTATCCACATAGAAGTAGAAAGAAATTTTATAAGGTTTAGTGAAAATGTCAGACTCTCTTTCTCCTGGGCCTTTGAACATTTTCCCTTTTTTCTGGATAATTTTTGCTGTATTTCAACATGTTCTGAAGCTCCCCAGAATCTGGACTCTACTGTACTTTCCCACAGCACTTACCACCTCCTAAAATAAAATATTTTCATTATATTTTTGTTTGCTTCTCCCAATGTCCTCTGCCAGTGTAACAGAAGAGGGATGTTGCGATTGTCATCACAGTTGTGTCCATGGCACCTAGAATAGGTCCCACTGTGCAGAAAAACCTTGATAAATATTTGTGAGATGGATGAAAACATACTCTGTAGCGCGTCTCTTCCCTAAGACTTATCCTAAACAAGTTTCATCTTGCCTTTACTCCATTACAGCAATTTTAACACCATATATTAAAAAAATTAAATTGAAGTACATGTAGTATAAAATTACCANTTTTCTTAATGTTGAGTTTTAAGCCAACTTTCTTTTAGGTAGCACAGTGTTTTTGAAAAGTGCATTCATTGTATTGTATATAATGTATCATTTTGTCATTACTGTTTAAGCCTGAGTAATATTCTGTTGTGTGTATGTATAGACAACATTTCGCTTACTTATTCATCTTTACCTATTGATGGACATTTAGGTGGTTTCCACCTTTTGGTCACTGTGAATAGTGCTGCTCTAAATAGCCCTGTGCAACAATTTGTTCACACCGTATTTTGATTACTTCTTTTCTAATCTCCAAACTGTGGACTCCATTAGGGCAGGGATGGAATTGGTCTTGTTCACAAATGTATCCCCAGATGGAATATATTTGGATAATATTTGTTCAATGAATGACTTGAATGCAAAATGTCCAGTTCTCTTGAATATTTCATTAAAAGGGAATTATTGGAATTTCCTAAGTTAATAGGGATATCACAGCTTTAAACAAATTTAAGAATGCCATAGAAATGAAAGAATATCTATGCCTTAATTCCATATAAGTGTTTCCCAGGTGGCACTAGTAGTAAATTCCATATAAAGGCTAACTGCAGGAAAGTGGAAGGGAGGTGAGGGTGTTTGAGAGGAATGAAGGACTCAAGTGGGGCTGGAGAGGAGGCAGCAGCAGCTGACAGAGATGTAACGCGTGGGGGAAGGTAGAGTACACAGAGGGCTGGGGGGAAGCGTAAACAGAGGGCAGAGGGCACAGAGATGAAGAACACCAGGCAGTTCTCAGGTTGCTCTATGCCTCTCAAGCTGAGGGAAGTTGAGAGAAGTCCTCTCTGCCCCCAAGAAACAGCTTTTTGTCTTTTATTTTCAAGCATCAAAGTTGATTTCTGAAATAAAGGTTTGCTTTAGTGTGGAATTCTGAATGTGTTCCCCAGGTGTTCAAGAGTGACTTTGGCTTTTAGAAGAAACTTTTGAAATGAAAAGTTATCTTCACATTGTAGTCACAGTTAAAAAAAAACTTGTTGTACCAAAACATGTAACAAATTTTACCCTTTTAATAATTAATAAGGGTACATTACAGTATTGTTAACTACATGCACATTGTTGTGCAGCAGAGCCGTGGAACTTTTCTTCTTGGATGACTGATACTCTATACCCATTGAGCTTAACTGAGCATTTATAGGACGCCTACTGTGTGCCTGCAATTAAGACCATTGTCTCTCTGGGTAATTTGCTCCTTCTTCCCTTTATGCCTGGGGACTCTGTTCATTTACATAGATTAATAATAAGCATGCATATTTTTTGTAGTGTTTCACACGTTATAAGGCATTTCCTTATATTTCCTTATTAAGTAAATTACAAGGTACTCTTATTTACTCCATTATTTGATCCCCTCCCACACTGTTAGTATTTGATTTTACAAATGAGGAAACTAAAGTCAAGAGGAGAGTAGTTTATCCAAGATTATAGAGCCAGAGAGTTGCAGAGCTAAGATTTGAAGTCGGTTTTTTGAAAATGAGTTCTTCCCAGTGGATTATGCTACCATGATTCATTTCAAATAGCATTAAAGAGTGACTTTAGCTTTTCCTCTTGGGTTACTTAGAAAAATGAAAAATATTTATAAAATAAATTTCATTATCTGGTTCAAAATAGCTTTTTAAAATTCACTGTATAAGTTGCTTGTTTCTCTTAACAAATTCCTCTGATCCAAAATGTTTTTCTTATTTAGCCTTTATTTATTGTTCTAAACCGTATTACTTTGCAAGTATTAGCCATTGCATTGGACAAGTGCTAAAGTGCTGGAACCAAATTTGGGCTTGAATCCTATATTGGTTGCTAAATTAGTTGTGTGACCTAGGAGAAGCCAATAACCTTAAGTTTCAATGTGCCCATCTGTAAAATGGTGATTGTAATAATAGCTACCTCAAACTGTCCTAGTGAAGAGTAGATGAGATAATACATCAGAATTGCTTAGCATATTTCCCTGGCCCATAGCAAGCTCTCAACAAATGAGAGATGTTATTACTATCCTAAATATGAAAAATGAATATTTTATCCAATTGAACCCAATTTTAGTAAAGGACTGAATCCTTGCAGCCAGAAAGTATGGAAAGAGTCCAGAATTTGAAGCCAAACTGAAGCAAGTGCCAATCCCGTTTCTGCCAGTTCGGAGCAGTATGGATTTTGTTTCCTTCCTGCACATGGAGGATGATGAAACCTAGCTAGCTCACGAGATTCTTGTGAGTATATTTTTAAAGACCCTGAGATATCATAAGTGTTCAATAGATAGAAGCTAGTGTTGTTGTTATTATGAATATTATTATTTCAAATAAAAAAATCTCAGTCTCACATACCAAGAGATCTAGAGACTCAGAGAAGACACCACGGTGAATGCCAGCTGAGTGTAGAATTCTGTCTTTTGGGATCAGAACTTAGACAACCCTTAAAAACTGGACCCAAAAATAATTAACAAGATATATCTCATAGCCTAGATTGCAAAATGCCAAGGTCATTATTATGTCATGGGTGTTTGTCTCTGCATCTTATTCTTCTTTTTAGTCCAAAGCCTTTACATCTAATTTAACTAATTGGTTGATCATCCACTACATGACTAATCCTGTCACTGGGGGAAACACAAAAACTAATGGGCTGGTTGCTTTTCAGCTGACGTTCTTGGAGGGGTTTTACTCAATTCCATGACGTTAAGTGCATCTATATCCTGATGACTACCATTTTATTTCTTTGGTCCCACCTTCTCCTCTTGACCTTCAGACTCATCTCATTTGCCTATTTTCCATGTTCATGTAGGTGTGAAACATCTCAAAGATAACGGGGCTAAAGCAGAACTGTTGACACATCCTCCACCCTGCTCCATAAGCCTGCCTTTACCTCAGTATATCACATTCAGTAAATGACACCAAGTTCACCCAACTACTTGGTCCAAAGTTGGAATAATCTATGACCTTTGCCTTTCTTTCACAGCCCGTATCCAATGTATCAGCAAATATCATCAGTTTTACTTTCAGAATATAATCCTAATCCAGCCATTTCTTACTGATCCCCTCCATTCTCACCCTTGCCATCAATCTTTTGCACTTGCTTGACCAAACCCCTTACTTCCAGCCTCGCCTCCAGGTCAATGGCTATGATCACATACATGGTACACAGTACAACTCCAGGGACACCGTCCACATCAACTTCAGTGTGAAGATGCCCCTGAAGTAGTGATTCACAGTGACCTTACTTGCTTTCTTCCAGTCTACTCTCCATGGAGCAAAAATTTCAAATTTAAGTCAAAACGTATTGCTGCTCTCCTCAGAATGCCTCAACACTGCCTTTCACACCTATAGTAAAGTCTTCAGTTTTGTAAGATGCCACAGAGTCTGGCTTCACACCACACCACCTCCATTAATTCTCCTCTTCCACTCTCTCCATGTCCTCTGCTCACATAAGTCTCTTTGCTTTTCCTATAGACCATCTCAAGTACATTCCCCTCAGGGCCTTTGAAGTTTCTGGTCCCTCTCTCCAGGATCCTCTTCCTACAGGTATTTGCATAGTGCATGCTAAGTCACTTCAATCGTGTACAACTTTTTGTGACCCCATGGACTAGAGCCCACCAGGCTCCTCTGTCCATGGGATTCTCCAGGCAAGAATACAGGAGTGGGCAAGGCAACCCACTCAGGAGATCTCCCCAACTCAGGGGTCAAACCCATGTCTCTTATGTTTCCTGAACTGGCAGGTGGGCTCTTTACCACTGAACCACCAGGGAAGCCCCATTATGCACCCTCATCTAAGTCAAGTATTTGCTCAAGTGTTCCTTCTCAAGGAGGACTTTTCTGATCATCCCATGATTTAATGTGATATTGTTTTACCTGGCTTTTATTTTTTATATAGCATTTATTCTACCTTGCATGATAGATTTACTTATTTATTTGGTTTTCCTCTGTCTCTCTCATGGGCATTTAATCTTTATGAGGGTAGAGATGTTTTCCCCCATTTTACTCAATACCATATTCTAGGAAGGGCTAGTGCATAAGTGTTCAGTAAATATTTAGAGACTGAATGAATGGAATATGAAATTTATTCATTGGTTCATGAATTCCTTCTTCCTTCATTGAACAACCATTCACTAATAAGTTATTCTGTGCTAGCATCTCACATACATGATTTCCTCTCACCCTAACAATAATGTGATCTTGATTTTTACAAGTTAACAGGGTTTTGTGGAGAGGAAGAATCTGGGCTAACACGAGGTATTAGTTTGATTGACTTCACTGCCCACAAACTTGCCACTCTAGCAAATTATCACTTACCTAGCCTATGCTGGCTAGTGGTTATACATGGCACTTGATGAAATAAAAAAAATTGGAAATGATTTAATTATGACAATATGTAGAGTTTATTTAGGTAGTATATCAGTCAGGTTTTGGAGCAATAATAAACAACCTCTGTCTCAGAGGCTCATGACAACAAATATTTATTTCTTATTCACATTATATGAAAGCTGTGGATCAGCTGGGTTCAACTTAGCTTATGTGTCTTCTTGTACTGCACCCTAAAACAAAGAGGGGCCACGAGCTGGGAATGCTCTTTTCACAATGGAGGTGGGAATGAGAGGGATCAAGCCAAACCCTGCAAGCACATTTTAAGCTCCTGATTGGATCTGACAAGCGTACATATTCCTGATCTCCCATTGGCCAAAGTGTGTCACATGGCCAAGCTCAAAGTCAATGAGGCCAGGATGCAGATTCCTCCTTCAGTGTGTGTAGACATATCACATGGAAATAGGTGGGAACATATAATCCTATCATAGAGAAACAGAGAAGAGTTCAGAAAAATAATCCCCAATCTATCATAGACAAAGTAGACATTTTTAAAAATGAGATCCATGGGCCTAAAACAACAAAAGGCCCCTTTAGTTATCCTTGTAGAAGAGAATGGTTTAGGGTCTGTCTTCACATTGGCAAATTTGAGTTGACATTATTCTTGCTTCCACTAATAGTGAATGGTTTCAGAGGGACTTCACTCTTGCTTTTTTGTGTGCATTGACTGTGTGAAGAGTTTGAAATCTTACTCTATTCTAGACCCTAGGGAAACAAGATGAACTTCACAAAAGATTTTTGGGAAAACAAGCTGTTAAGTTATGTTTACAGTTAGAGCTATACAATTTTTTAGCAGCCAGTATCTTTGGTACCCTTTCCAAAAGAGCTTTTTCTCTTGAAGCTACAGAAGCCAAATTAGCTCAGATGATCAGGGCATTTAAATAAAGGGAATTAAAATGTCTCATCAGAGTTTGTACTGAAGCATTGACTCTTAAATGAACAATTAGTTGTAACCCTCACATATAGTAGTGTCTCAGTCTCTTTCTATCTCTCTCTCTCTCACACTCACACTCACACTCAGTGTTGTAGGTGCCCTGACATTGCATGCTCTTTTGCATCTTTTCGTACAGACTTTGTGTACAATTCTTTAGCTAACATCCCTTATCAAGGCTTTAGTGGACCACTATAATGTTATTTATTCAACTGCACCCCTCTCATTTTTCTGTGAAGAGAGTATTTTTTCTTCTTCTGAGAACCATGCCTTTCCTTTCCCCTACCATAGCTATGCAATCTGCAAGAACCTCTGCTTGATTTATACGTGGGTATCAGATCTCAGCCTGGCCAATATGAGCTCTTGCTTTACATTTTTGGAGCTGGGATTAAGAAACTGCATCAGTGCACCTCTCCAGAGGAATGAAATGAGTGATGTGAGCCTAAGAAGGTTTAGGCCTCTATGTTTCCTCTCTTGTGAAAGAAGGCAGCCCGAATGAGAGAAAATAAAGCTGACATACTGAGGGAGTCAGAGAAAAGACATGGGCACATGCCATTATGGGTAGTTTTCAAATTCCAAGTCCAATTGTTCTTNTTCTGATCATCCCATGATTTAATGTGATATTGTTTTACCTGGCTTTTATTTTTTATATAGCATTTATTCTACCTTGCATGATAGATTTACTTATTTATTTGGTTTTCCTCTGTCTCTCTCATGGGCATTTAATCTTTATGAGGGTAGAGATGTTTTCCCCCATTTTACTCAATACCATATTCTAGGAAGGGCTAGTGCATAAGTGTTCAGTAAATATTTAGAGACTGAATGAATGGAATATGAAATTTATTCATTGGTTCATGAATTCCTTCTTCCTTCATTGAACAACCATTTACTAATAAGTTATTCTGTGCTAGCATCTCACATACATGATTTCCTCTCACCCTAACAATAATGTGATCTTGATTTTTACAAGTTAACAGGGTTTTGTGGAGAGGAAGAATCTGGGCTAACATGAGGTATTAGTTTGATTGACTTCACTGCCCACAAACTTGCCACTCTAGCAAATTATCACTTACCTAGCCTATGCTGGCTAGTGGTTATACATGGCACTTGATGAAATAAAAAAAATTGGAAATGATTTAATTATGACAATATGTAGAGTTTATTTAGGTAGTATATCAGTCAGGTTTTGGAGCAATAATAAACAACCTCTGTCTCAGAGGCTCATGACAACAAATATTTATTTCTTATTCACATTATATGAAAGCTGTGGATCAGCTGGGTTCAACTTAGCTTATGTGTCTTCTTGTACTGCACCCTAAAACAAAGAGGGGCCACGAGCTGGGAATGCTCTTTTCACAATGGAGGTGGGAATGAGAGGGATCAAGCCAAACCCTGCAAGCACATTTTAAGCTCCTGACTGGATCTGACAAGCGTACATATTCCTGATCTCCCATTGGCCAAAGTGTGTCACATGGCCAAGCTCAAAGTCAATGAGGCCAGGATGCAGATTCCTCCTTCAGTGTGTGTAGACATATCACATGGAAATAGGTGGGAACATATAATCCTATCATAGAGAAACAGAGAAGAGTTCAGAAAAATAATTCCCAATCTATCATAGACAAAGTAGACATTTTTAAAAATGAGATCCATGGGCCTAAAACAACAAAAGGCCCCTTTAGTTATCCTTGTAGAAGAGAATGGTTTAGGGTCTGTCTTCACATTGGCAAATTTGAGTTGACATTATTCTTGCTTCCACTAATAGTGAATGGTTTCAGAGGGACTTCACTCTTGCTTTTTTGTGTGCATTGACTGTGTGAAGAGTTTGAAATCTTACTCTATTCTAGACCCTAGGGAAACAAGATGAACTTCACAAAAGATTTTTGGGAAAACAAGCTGTTAAGTTATGTTTACAGTTAGAGCTATACAATTTTTTAGCAGCCAGTATCTTTGGTACCCTTTCCAAAAGAGCTTTTTCTCTTGAAGCTACAGAAGCCAAATTAGCTCAGATGATCAGGGCATTTAAATAAAGGGAATTAAAATGTCTCATCAGAGTTTGTACTGAAGCATTGACTCTTAAATGAACAATTAGTTGTAACCCTCACATATAGTAGTGTCTCAGTCTCTTTCTATCTCTCTCTCTCTCACACTCACACTCACACTCAGTGTTGTAGGTGCCCTGACATTGCATGCTCTTTTGCATCTTTTCGTACAGACTTTGTGTACAATTCTTTAGCTAACATCCCTTATCAAGGCTTTAGTGGACCACTATAATGTTATTTATTCAACTGCACCCCTCTCATTTTTCTGTGAAGAGAGTATTTTTTCTTCTTCTGAGAACCATGCCTTTCCTTTCCCCTATCATAGCTATGCAATCTGCAAGAACCACTGCTTGATTTATACGTGGGTATCAGATCTCAGCCTGGCCAATATGAGCTCTTGCTTTACATTTTTGGAGCTGGGATTAAGAAACTGCATCAGTGCACCTCTCCAGAGGAATGAAATGAGTGATGTGAGCCTAAGAAGGTTTAGGCCTCTATGTTTCCTCTCTTGTGAAAGAAGGCAGCCCGAATGAGAGAAAATAAAGCTGACATACTGAGGGAGTCAGAGAAAAGACATGGGCACATGCCATTATGGGTAGTTTTCAAATTCCAAGTCCAATTGTTCTTGATGTCCAGCTGTCTTACTGCCCTGATTGTATCTGATTATTCATCCCTTTCTTGGATCCTGTGAATAATTAATGCCTCACCTTTTTGGGCAAAGATAGTTTAAGTTGAATTTCTGCTTCTCACAAACAGGTCATTCTTTGGAGAATAATGGCATTTTAAAACTGTCCTTGGGGGAATAAAAAGAGACACTGAAGGTATTTCAGGGATGGGCAGGAAGAGGGGGTCCCTGGTGGAGACGTTTGGGGAAATCCAGCAGGGGGTGGAGTCACAGATGGTTTAGAGAGGAGGGCTTTGAGAAGGAAGGCATAATCTGCAGTAGTCAATCACACTTCTGAGAGAACTGGCAAGATGGGGACCAGAAATACTGGATTTCATCACAAGGGGGTCACATAAGCAAATACAGTGGAGAGGTGGCTGCATACGCCAGCCAACATGGATTAGGGAGTAAATGGAGCTGAGGAAGACCAGACTTCGAGTGTAAAGAATGTTAGGAGGTTTGACAGTGAAGAAAAGGCAAGAAATAAGATCAACATCAGCAGCTTCCTTTCAGGAAGGTTTTTAGTTTTTTCCTTTCTCAGTGTGGAAGAGATACAATCAATAAATATGTGCCAAGTATGTACGGTATTTCAGATACAATGCTATGTGTTGGAATAAAAAGATGAATAAAACACTAGCAAGTTTGAATAAATTATNAGAAAAGGCAAGAAATAAGATCAACATCAGCAGCTTCCTTTCAGGAAGGTTTTTAGTTTTTTCCTTTCTCAGTGTGGAAGAGATACAATCAATAAATATGTGCCAAGTATGTACGGTATTTCAGATACAATGCTATGTGTTGGAATAAAAAGATGAATAAAACACTAGCAAGTTTGAATAAATTATGGTTAATCCATAAAATGGAGAACTAGCAGCTCTAAAAATAAGAGGACTCTTTAAATAATAAAATCTTTTTAAATATTAACTTAAAAATCAGGTTTAAAAAGTCAGCATGTGCATATAGTCAAATTTTTGCTGTATACCTTAAAATAGATATGTACATGCAGAAAAAAGGATGGAAGAATACACACAAAAATAATAATTGGTGGTTAGTAGTGGTGTTCAGATTTATGGGCAACGTTTATCCTTTTCTAATCTACCTTTTCTAAATTTTCTGTATTTAGCCTATGCTACTTTTATAGTAAGAAAAATACACAAAAATAATATATATCTAAAAATTGTTGTAATGCAGACCCTGAAGTTGGTCACCAACTAGTAGAAGAAATGACAGACTAAACCACTAAGGGCATGCAACACTGCTTATTAAATGCAAAGACAAGAGTTTCCGTGGGTAGAGAGTAATTGTGTCTCCCTGGTGGGCCTGGGGAGCCTTCTCAGAGGAAGTGATGTTTCAGTTAGGTCTTGAACAATGAGCAAGAATTGGTCTGGCTAAGAAGACCGCATATGTTACCACATATATATGGAATCCAGAAGGGTGGCATGGACCGTAGAGCAGTAATAGGAAGCAGACATAGAGATCAGACTTATGGACGAGGGCTGGGGAGAACAGGGAGAGGGTGAGATGAAAGGAGAGTGGGGTGGCTGCATATACACGGACATGTGTAAATAGATAGCCAATGTGGATTTGCCGTATGACTCGGGAAACTCATATGGGGGCTCTGTAATAACCTAGAGGGGTGGGAATGGGTGGGAGGTGGGAGGGAGATTCAGGAGGGAGGGGACATATGTATACCTGTGGTTAATTCGTGTTGAGCTATGACAGAAATCAAACCAAAATTGTAAACCAATCATCAGTCAATTGAAAATAAATAAATATATTTTTTACAGGCCATGAGAAAACAAGCATAAAGTAGGAAAGTCCATCAAGCATTCAAGGAATTTTAAGTATTCTGAGGGCAGAAGGGAAGGGCAGAGGGAAGGTGGCTGCTGGAGCAAGAGGCATTTGTTGCCTGTTAAGGACTGGCAATGGAGAATGAGCAGAGTGTCAAGCAAGTCTTTGCAGAGAAGCCCTGAGCAGACCCACATGAAGAGGACGCAGCGGAGCTGATGGAGTCAGTGAGGAGGCTGAAGGTCTAAGTGTGAAAGGGCGAGGACTCGAACCAGGAAAATGGGAGAAGGATTGGAGAAGCAGGGCTATGTTAGAGAGTTATTTAGGAAGAGAAGGTGATAGGGTTTAATGGCAATATTAATAGCTATTGCATGGGTGCTCTGGAAGAAGACCTTTGAGATGGATTTTAGGGTGCAAGATGAAGGGAAAAAAACTGTGAAGGGTTGTTCAGAGGGAGAAGTCAGATTGCATTGCAGGCCTTAGCCCTAGTTTTTTTTTTTGAAGGGGGATTCTTTATTGATATAAAACTTGACTCATTTATTCATTTACCCAGTCCATCATTTATCTTCTTAATTAAACAATTAAGGAATATACCACCAAAAACAAAAACTGAAAACATTATTGATGTTATATCTACCTCTGTGTTCTTTCCCATCTCTCATTGTTTTCTCCTGTCCTCCTAAAGATGTCACTGTCCTAACCTTAGCCCAAATTGCAGGGCTTGGGCACAAGTATTCCCCATCAGAGCTGTACTGCATTGGACCCAAACGGCCATGCCTTTCTACCCCTGCCTCAATCAGTCATGAGCTATGACAATCCCAGAAAAGATGTGACCTCAGGTGACGTGACTCTGCAGGCAGATCCTGAAGCAGCTGGAGGCTGGGAAGCAAGTCTTTCTTTGAAGGGGCCTGGGCAGTGCATCTCTATGTTTATGGCAGCTAGCACCTGTGTACAGCATGCTAGTATTACGTTGCTCATTTCACCTTCACCCCACACTACAAGGGGTCCACACCATCATCCCCATTTTACAAATGGGGGAAGGTGCACAAAGAAATCAAGAAATTTGCCCAAATTCATTTAGCTGGTGAGCAGTAGAGTATGGATTAAAATTTGAATTTGGCTTTGGTGCCTATGACCTTAACCACTGGCCCACACTACCTGTCACTGAGAGTGTGGGGAAGGGGACAGGGAATTGTGACTAGAGGCATGGGTGGATTGGATCTGCTAGTTCTCCTGTAACAGTACAGCCGAAGAGTTTGATGCTGACTGCCTTCTTATCTTCCCTCTGCCTGCCCACACTTCCTCCTCCCCCTCCCTTTCTTTTTTTTCTCAAACAGTATTTATTATCATAGGAAGGAAAGTCAAAGTCAATAGAGTACACATTGATTTATTAAACAAAGTCCAACATGGGGATTAATAACATAAATACAGACTTCAGTGAAATTGTGCGCTTGTGCTTATTTTTAAAGCTGTGTTTCAAAAAGGGTTATACATACAAGTTATGGATAATTTTGATCAAATGGTAACAATAGACACTAGTTGGTAAAGGCAAATTCTTGTATTCTTAGATTGCCAATAAATATGTAGGTGTTCAAGACTGTTCCTTCCTTCTTTTCCCAGTGGCACGATCACTTCAAAGCATGGTTCACAAAGGGACATTTTTAAAGCACAAAAACACCACTTAGTATTTTCTCAAATAAAGCCATTGAAAGATTTCTATAATGTTTTCACTTAACCAAGGGCTGGCCAAGTGTCTGGGGTGGGACAAAGGGCTGAGGGGTTTGGAGGTCGGCTGTGGAAACATGGGGGCCCAAGAGACAAAGTGACCAGGAAGACAGCATGAGCCCATTCCCCACAGACTTGGACTGGAGGATGAGCGTCAGCTTCTCCCACTCACTGGCTCAGTAATGAGTGAGGTCATCTCATGCTCTTGAGCCTCATTGTCACAACTGAAAATGCCCGTGTCGTCACACTGTTGTCTGAGTTAAAGGAGATGGTGCCTATGAAAGAGCCTGGCTCCCTGTAGGTACTAAGAAGTGCCATCTAATGGGAATCAGAAATGCTGTTTCAGGCATTTATGATTCAAGAGAGCGTCTTTCCTCCTCGCATCTTTCTCCTCTTCCTGCCTGTCTTCTTGAAAGATGTGGATTTCTGCCATCAGGGGCCCCTAGGGGCTTTGTGGGTGGAGCACTGGCCAAGAGGATAATTCCTCCCTTGCACTCAATCAACCTGGCATTCATCTGCAGCCAGGGAGAGCAGCCAGACTGATTTCTTGAGGTAAACACACCAAGCAAGCAAGACAGGCCCCACGGAGTTATTTAAAACCCCCATCTGAGAGAAAGCAACTTGAATCTGAAGTTCTTGCCTAAATATAAACGGCAAAGCTTATTCAACATCAAATCAAATCAATGATAATTTGAGGACTAATTAGCATTTGGGTATTTTTTTTTGTTTTGTTTCGTTTTTTTTTCTGCAGTGTGGTGGTGTGGTGTATAATACTATGTGACTGGGGAGAAGCATGTAATTATGGAGCTGAATACATTGTCTCCTGGAGATTGGGGAAGGAGCATTCCCTAGCCAAAGAGGCCTGTTTTTGGCCAGAGGGTGGATGGGGGTGCAGGCAGGTGGGGGCAGAGTCCATGTCTGAATCTGCTGAGGGCAGGACATTGGCAGCTCCTGGGTGGTCCTGCTTCCCCTCTGACAGAAGGTGTTCACTTCTAATTGGATCAACAAAGCTTCACCTCTCACTTTAATTCTAGGAAGTAAAAGAGGAGATACGATGATTTCAGAAAGGAGTTAAAGGGGAACTAAGATTTGGTCCATTCTTGCTAGAAGCCAGGTGTCAAAACAACCAGAGCATAACCCCTTTACATGTATGTGTGTGTGTGTGTGTGTGTGTGTTGTTTGCTCAGTCATGTCTGACTCTGTGGCCCCATTGACTGTAGCCTTCCAGGCTCCTTTGTCTATGGAATTCTCCAAGCAAGAATACTGGAATGGGTAGTCATTCCCTTCTCCAGGGGATCTTCCCAACCCAGGGATTGAACCGAGGTCTCCCACATTGCAGGCAGATTCTTTACCATCTGAGCCACCAGGGAAGCCTTTAATTAGAATACCAATTTGATCCTTAGAATGGCCCTATGAGATCAGTACAATTGTTTTCCTTATTCTGATGAGAAAACAGGTTCTGAAGGGTTAAGAACTTTTCTAAGGTTCAGACCAGAGCTTCCTATGCTTAATATACTTCTGGTTCCAGATTTTTGCTGCTTATTTCTGTGCTATAAATATATTGTTTATTCAGTCTGAAGAAGCTTATGGAAGGTGGTATGTTCTCAGAGATGAGGAGGCCCTAGCTTAGCAAGGTAAAGAGATTTACCTATTGTCACCAGGCACCAAGTGGCCAAGTCAAAAGTCTAAGAGAAAGGTGAAATTAGAACAGAAAAAATAATTACAAAGAAATATTAGCTCTGATTTTAAAAAAAAGATAAAATAAAATTCAAAGAGCACACAATGCTTGTGTGAACTGTTTACATGGGGTGAATAGTCCCTTGAAGCAATAGTCTTAGTTGAAATGCAGTGCCTACAATCTGTTCCCCTGTCTCCTTGGATCCACTCCCTTAGGCCTGGGTTTATCACCAGGTGCCCCAGGGTTCAGGTGCCCAATCCAAGACTCTGGCCTGAGAGCTGCAAGCAGGAGAGGATGAGAATCTCTAAAGTGCTGAACCTGGCCCAGTGGGAGTGGCTGCCTCAGGTGCTGGGTTGAGAAAGATTCTGAGGCCCATGAGGGCTCAGTGGGAAAGAGGGACAAGTTTGTCAGTGGTAGTTATGCTGGTGACGGAAGTACCAGGCCCTGGCTGTGCCTATGTTCTGGTTAATCCAGCTGCTCCTCTAGTTTCTCTTTGCACAGTGAATATATATAGCAGGATATATTCTAATGAGACTCAGGTTGAGACAGCTGAATTCTGTAGGAGTCCCCAGCATGCACACTCAACGCACTCGGCAGTTAACCACATCTCTTTTCTTCAAAGGACTCTGAGATACTTCATTTTAACATTTAGACATGATCAACCAAGAGGCAGGTGTCTTGGAACAGAAAAACACAGTAAGAAAAGTAAAACTCTTTGGATTGAACTTTCTTTCTCCCAGATTGAATATTAAGAGGCCAGAGAGTGGCTGCTTTTCTAAGCATGATGAGGGTGATTCAAATTATACTCACTCAACTGGGGATGGCCTGATGGGGGTCCAATTGCTGAGCACCATGTTGGACATAAAAAGTGAGACAATTAGTTTTCTCAAGAAGCTATCAAGATGCCTTAATTGGCGCCAGGAAACAAGAGCTTGCTCGCTCTCTCTATTTTTAATATGATGAGGAAAAATTCAAAGAGCTGAGGCCTGAGGATATTGGCACAAGCAATTGTCATGAATAGATTAGCAATTGCATTAAAGTACGGTCTAGATTACTATCTGATTTTGACAATAAATCAATTCTTTATTGAGCATCTACTGTATACCTATATGCTAGATTTTCTTACAAAGATGGATGATGCATTATTTATAATATATACTCAGTCAACATGTAGAAGGTATTTGAGTGGCCCTAAGGAATGATGCTGAAGCTGAAGCTCCAGTACTTTGGCCACCTCATGAGAAGAGTTGACTCATTGGAAAAGACTGATGCTGGGAGGGATTGGGGGCAGAAGGAAAAGGGGACGACAGAGGATGAGATGGCTGGATGGCATCACTGACTCGATGGACGTGAGTCTGAGAGAACTCCGGGAGCTGGTGATGGACAGGGAGGCCTGGCGTGCTGCTATTCATGGGATCGCAAAGAGTTGGACATGACTGAGCGACTGAACTGAACTGAACCATCAAAGATATGTATAAAATAAGGCTGTTAACATAGAATTAGATAATATATGTGGAAGAAGGAAGAGGCAAAATCCCTAGTTTTATAGGCTAATATGGTCAGTGTTACCGAGAATTCAGATTAGCTCTGAGCTTCCCGGCAGACAGGTAAGATGGAGACTTTGATGGTGCTCGTTTGCTATACCAGAGGAAGTAAAAAGACTTGAAAATGTAAACTTTTTGCTATACTAATTTCTAAAAGAACGTGGATGGGTGGCTTCCTAAGGGCAGTGACTGAGTCTTATTTATCTTGAGATCTTGATCACCTGGTAAAGTACCTGGCATGCACTAGATATATAAAAAAAGAGAGTTTGTTGAATTTATTCTATTGATGCATTGAGAATAAGAGAGAGATGATTGGAGCTCAATGGGCATGAATCTGAGCAAACTCTGGGAGAAGGTGAAGGACAGGGAAGTCTGGTGTGATGCAGTCCATGGGGTCATAGAGCTGGACATGACTTTGAGACTGAACAACAGCAATGCCAATTTAAAGCAAGTATGCAGCTTTCTGAGGATCAGTCAAACACAAAGGTAAAACTCAGAATACTAAAAGAAGCATGGCTGTAGAGGCAGACCATTGAGTATTTTTGGCAATGGCATCATCCAAAAGCCCCTGAGGGGAAATAATGATCTTTACCCTGCCACTAAATAGTGACAAAGGGCAAGGAGACTGATGGGTGTGCGAGGGCTCTGTCAACATACTGCTATGGCAAGAAGGAGGAGGGGGTCATATCAGTCAGGGTCCAAACTGGAAACAAGCCATTCTAAGTGTATGAATTGAAATACATTTAATATAGGGAATTAGGCACATAGGTAATGGAGGGTCTAAGAAGGAAAGAGGGGCTGGTGAAGCAACTCAGAGATCAGCTGCACCAGGGAGCCACTGAAACTTTTAACCTAGAGGGAGGAGGTGGTATATTGCTAAAGCTGGAATTACCTAGGGGGAGCTGAAACCATAGCGCAGCATGCCAGGCGGGAGCTTGAGCTGTGTCAAGGATGCAACTACTGCTGGAGACGCTGCCCGAAGAAGAGGACAGGGAGGAGCTGGCTTTTCCCTCCCTCACCCCTCGTCTCTTGCCTCCCATGGGATGTCAAAAGAGTACTTCTCTCCTAGAAAAAGTGACCATGGGAGTTCTATGTTTGTATAAAGAACCCTTAGGCACTGTTCTCAGTTTATTGCCCCAGTGGAGTATCGGAGACCCAAAGGGGGCCGATCAGTTTTGATCTCTTGGAACTTTGGAACAGGAACCTATAAAGAGAAGCCAATAACTTGACCAGTAGCTCCATTTGGAGTCACACTTCTTCTCCTTGTGATACAAAGATAAGTCATTCTGCAGAGTAAAGAAATTATGCAGAGAGGAGTGAGAGAAGTCCTAAGAGTGTTTGAACCCTCGGTTCAAAGGGTCCCTGCTGCATTTCTGCCCATGAATTTCATGAGTCATAACAAAAAATTATATCATAAAGTCCCCCTTTTGTTTACGCTAGTTCGAGTTTGTTTTCTGTTATGTGCAAACAAAAAAATCCTAATCTAAAAAGGATGTGAAAATAGAATACGAAGCAGTACATGTATTTGAGAGTAAAATATCAATAACCACTGATGCTGGGGTATATAACCTGTGGATTTTATTCTGTAAACAGTAGGGAGCCTTTGCAAGTTTTTAAGGAAGGAAGTCAAATGCATCTTCCTGTGTTAAATGAAAAGACCTTAGTTGACACCTAAAGAAAATGGGAACCCCTCTCCTTGTCAGCTCTGTGTGTGGGAAGAAACAATCAGTAACCCTAGAGTTGTGTTCTTTCCAATTCCCCCCAAATATTCCAACCTACATGAATGCCCGCCACACATTTCCCTGATTCCCAAACCTTCTTTCCTGGCAAATTTGTTGTCTTACAGTTATCCAGCTCTCTGCCTACGAGAGAATTGTTCTTCTAGAACCAATTCTATCACCATGGAAAGATGCCAAATGTCTGCTAGCTGAAGAAGAGGGTTATATGTCACACATCAGAAAGAAGACAAAGATTTACAATGCATGCTTGGGTTAGCTAAAAAAATTCATTCTTTCTGCCTTTCAGGTCTTAAATTTCTAGGTGAGCAAAGATGGAGATTCCCTGGGGAAGGATAAGAGCCTGAGGCCATTAATCAAATGGATGCTGGGAGTCAGTGATGATGTGGATTAGGGAATCAGAAACACTGAGCTGTGAACCCAGTTCTCATACTAATTTGTTCTTTAGCATAGGCCAGTTCTATCCACTCTCTGCTCCTCAGGTTCCTCATCTGTCAACTATAGGAGTTAGTAACTTTAGAGGTCTCACATTTGATGGTTCTCTGTGTCTGAATATGCCTTGGAGGCAGAAACATGGCTCCAGGTCTGGGTCACAGTCTCTGAGGATGGTCCACTTCCTGGACAGCTCCCTGGACCGGGCCTGTAAATACATCTAAGGAGTCTTTCCCAAGTTTCATGGCAAATGCTGCTGCTGCTACTGCTAAGTCGCTTCAGTTGTGTCTGNGGGATGGTCTTGATTCCTATCTCCTGTACAATGTCATGAACCTCATTCCATAGTTCATCAGGCACTCTATCTATCAGATCTAGGCCCTTAAATCTATTTTTCACTTCCACTGTATAATCATAAGGGATTTGATTTAGGTCATACCTGAATGACTTGTAACAAAGCACCACAAATTTAGCAGCTGAAAATAATTCTCATGTCTTAGCTTACAGTGTGTAGGTCAGTACCTAGATGAACTCATATGGGTTCTCAGCTTTAGGGTCTCATAAGGTCAAGGTCTAGGTGTCAGCTGGCCTGGGGTTTTATGTGGAGGATAAGGAGAAGAATTCACTTCCAAATCATCTAGATTGGTGGCAAAATGCTTGAGGCTGTCGGTCCAGGGTGCTTGTTTCTTTGCTGACTGCTCACTCTCCCTAGAGGTCAGTTATGTTCCTTTTCACATGGCCCCTTCTGTCCATCTCCAAGGCAATGGAGGATGGAGTCTTTCTCATGCTTTGACTCTTAGCTTTTCTCTTCTGCCAAATCTCCTTGCTTTCCTCTCCTGCCTTTTCTTCTGCCACCAGCCTGAAAAAGTACTATACTTTCAGGGGCTCTTATGATTATATCTGGCTCACCTGTCTATGCTCCTTTTTTAAAAAAACCCAGCTGTGCCTTATNCTTTCTCATGCTTTGACTCTTAGCTTTTCTCTTCTGCCAAATCTCCTTGCTTTCCTCTCCTGCCTTTTCTTCTGCCACCAGCCTGAAAAAGTACTATACTTTCAGGGGCTCTTATGATTATATCTGGCTCACCTGTCTATGCTCCTTTTTTAAAAAAACCCAGCTGTGCCTTATAACACAGTCATAAGAGTGACAGCTCATTGCATTTACAGATTCCAGGGGGAACTTCAGGGGAATGGGGGGTCTTCAGTGCCATTCCAATAAATTCTGCATGCTACAAGGTGAATAGAGGATGTTAGGAAGCACAGGGTGAGTGAGAACAAACAAGATCATGGAAAGGCCTTTGGCAGAGGATTTGCCTGATTGGATATTTGGAGCAAAATGCCACTTAAGTGGGGAGAGAAAGAGAGTGAAGGGAGCTATTTGGAAAAGACCAAGGGAAGAGCACTGGCAAACTCAATATTCTCTTTCCTCCCCAGCATCTCACCCATTGCTGTGCACATCAGAGTGTTTGAACAACATTTTCTTGACAGATTTGCTGACTGTTTATAGGTTGTTGTAATGATGAAATAATGTAATGCTTAAAGTACTTAGAACAGCATTTGGAACAAACTAAATGATTACCGTGTACTAGCTATTGTCCTTTTACAACGCAAAATAGGAGACCTCTTGCCAATAGGTCTGGAATATGTATTCAGTCATTTAACAAATATTTATTAAGAACATACTAAATGTCATTGTGAGGCCATGGAAGGACAGTGGAGGGCAAAGCAGATGGTCCTGATCTCATGGAGTTTACTGTCTGCTGTGGGGAGGCAGACAAGCAAAGGGACAGCTCTAACATGTATGTCAAGGGCTTTATAGGTCAGGTGCCACCCTGGTCATGTGTCTGATCCTTGGAAAGTTGTTCCTTTCTTATCTGCCTAATGATTAAGCAGAAGCATCCTTCTTTAGGTTGACTTTCCTCTGGATCCCAAACCCTCCTCATTCATATTCATATTATCTTCCCCCACCACTTAATTCCTTTTTGCCTTGCCTGCCTTCTCCCCTGGATTTGATCTCCACACAGGTAGAAATTCAAGACTATTCACTCTTTGACCCCAGTGCCCAGCACCATGCAAAGCCCTCAGTAAATCAGTACGGAATCATTGAGCGCTCAGCTTAGACTCTGCTTTCCTGTTTGGATCAAACCCACCTTTTTAGTTTAGTTTAAATAAATATTTGCATAGCAGCTGTTATGTGCCAGTAAGTAAGCAACAGAGCAAAGATTCAAACCCAGACAATCTGTTGCACGTGACGCAGGTACGGGTTCAGCTTCAGACCTTCCCACCCAGCTTTGTACCTATTATGACAAACAGCAAAACAGACGAACAAAAACAATCACTACAGCTACTTATGAGTATCATAGCAGGATTCCTGTACTGAATTTACAGCACAGATTCCTGCGACGACAGTGGGGAGTAAGAATTATTATCTTCATTTTCGAGAGAAGAATTCTGCCCCTTGGGGAGGTTAAGCCACTTGTAAGCAGCCACAGGCCACCATGCTGCAGAGCTGAGACTTAAACACAGTCTGTTTGGTTCCAACCCTGGGCTCCTTGCGAGAAGATTTAGTGCTTTGACCAGTCATTTTCATTGATTGCTCTTTTTCTTTTGCAGTGACTTCCCCTGCTAGCATCGTGGGATCACTGTTTCTGATACACTTTTAGAGCATTCAGGAGGTAGTCAGAATCTTGGTATCCCAGACACAAATAGCATAAACCAGCTCACCATGATGTCATCCATCTGTTTCGCTGTGTCAGTCAGCTCATGCCCTGTGTCTTCTGAGTCCTCATCTCGGGGCTGCAGTCTTAACAGTGTGACAATGAAAGAACTAGTATTTTTCCAGGGTACCACAGAGAGCCTGAGTGACTTCATTAGCTCATTCTCCATGGACAAGACTGCTCCCAAAATCATTTCTTTGTTACCCA
Source organism: Neotragus moschatus (assembly GCA_006410615.1). NCBI lineage: Eukaryota > Metazoa > Chordata > Mammalia > Artiodactyla > Bovidae > Neotragus > Neotragus moschatus. The sequence goes on along the minus strand of SJYA01000596.1, from coordinate 2,746,596 downwards.
AGAGAGATAGGTCCATGAACATGCAGCTACACCAAATAATGTGTAAACTCCAAGGGTCAGCCGTAAAGGCAAGGCCCAGCTATATCCGACTTACACCCCAGCACCCAACACAGGACCCAGCACACAGAAACTGCTCAGTAAATGCTTGTATGATGAGAGAAGGCAGGAACTAAAAACATGAAAACACATATTCCCCTTGTGTTCAGTAGTAGGGCTGCTTTTGAAAGAACGGTGTGTTGACATTTGGCACAAATGGAGTAAATTAGAGAAGTGCCTATGAAACTATCTGTGGGGAAAACCTGGACTCCTCTTTCATTGCTAATCAACTGAGGATTGATACAGAGTCCTACTAGTGGCCTGTGCTTTGTACCACAAGCAACCTGTCTCCGAATTCAACAGCACCCTAGTCAGCATCTTGTACAATAAATAAGACAAGACACTAATCACATACTGGAAAAACCAAAGCAATGCAAAACTGCTATTATAAGAGTCTCTAAAAGCTCACCATCAATTTCTATTCTTATCACATACCAGAGACAAACAATTCACAATCCAGCGTTGGTCCCTGAATCACATAGAGGAGCATCCTTTAGAGCATGGCCTTGGACTCACAGTTGGGTTAGAGTCTAACTAGATGTGATTTCAAGGAAGCTGCTTAGCCTCTCTCAACCTCCTAAATTTCTTCATCTCTAAAATAAGGAAAATAATCATACCTTCCGTCTGGGGTTGGAATGAGGGTCCAATGGAATCATTCATTCAATATTTATACGATAGATGTTTATTGAGCTCCTGTTAGGACACATACTCCTTTAAGCACTGGAGAAAAAGTAATCAACAAAACAGATAAAAATCCCTGTTGTCATGGAGCTGAGATTGGGGTGAGAGGTTTTATATAAAGTAGGTAGCCTAGTGCCTGGTCGTTACCAACTGGGTGTCATTTGGTAGGTCACTTCATTTTACCAAGAATTTAGTTTACTAAAATTGGAGCAAAAATAACATACACCTCCTATGATTGTTTTGAAGATCCAGTGTGATCAGAGAGGCGGTCACTTGCTGTGATAGTGAGTAAACATAGCTCAACATTAAGTGCAAAATATCATGTTTCTCTGTCTTCCAGCTCGGCATTATGGATTGTCCCAGCAGTTGGGAGATTCAAGGAGTGGGCAGCTTCCACCTAAAACAGGCAGGCACAAAAGCCCAGGGATCCAGCAGAGCCTCAGAACCACAGAGAAGCCAGCGTGTAACCAGACGCACGGCCAGTAGAGCCGAAGGAGGAGCATGTCAGAAGGACTGAAAACAGATGTCAAGGCCAAAAATACAATCCACTTTGGGGGTTTTTGTTTGTTTTTAATATTTCCCTAGCTTTTAAATAATGGTGAACATTAAACACTGGCAGTTTTTTTTTAATGCATCTTCTTTCTTTTTCATTTCCTTTATGACTTTTAAAAATTGGAGTATAGTTGATTTACAATGTTCTATTTGCTTTGGGTGTCCAGCAAAGTGATTCAGTTATACATACGTATATATATATATACACATATATATATACACATTATATATATATATTACGTATAATATATATATTATATGTAATATGTATATACACGTAAAAAAAAATATATATATTTTGTTTGTTTGTTTTCAAATTATTTTCTCTTATAGGTTCCACAGAATATCGAGGATAGTTCCCTGTGCTATACACTAGGTGCTTGTTGGTTATGTACTTTATAGGTAGTATAATCAAGTTTTTTGAATCAGGCAGATAAGAACCAGAATAGACAGCACAGTGTGGGACTTGCTTTACGTGCCTGCAGGGCTGTGTTGGGTGAACATGAGGCATGGTTTAAGGAGATGGGTTAGAAAAGACACCCCTTCTAAGAGAGATGATAAAGAATACAACTGAAGGACCCAATCTGTAATCAGGTCCATGGGGTAAAATTAAAGCTGGGTCTCAAAGCCAGGAGTTCAGGAACCATGAGAAGTTAAGAAGGGAGCATACAGCAAAGAACAAATGAAGCTATGAGGCTAAATTTTGTGTTGGGTAACTTCTGCTTGCCCTTTTCAGACGCTCTCTACCATTCTTCATCATGTTCTGTGCCCCTGGAGGCAGACCAACACTGAGAGTAAATGAATCTCTTATCATCTGGTTTCTGAACGAGAACAGCCAATGGGGAAGACAGGCAGGAGACTGGAAGGAGGGTGGGGAGGAGGGAGAAGGAGGTGAAGCCGTTTGCTCCGCGGATTCCTTTCTTAAGACCATCATGAGGTGTGTGCACCCCTCAATCACGGGTCTGCGTCCCTGTTGCGCTTTCTGGCTCTGTTAACCTCTCCTTCCCCTTCCCCTTCAGACCTAGAGACATCAGGGAGCCCCACCATAACTAGCCCTCGGGGAGCCACACACTCCCCTGTGGTTTCCCTGTATGCTGCCCACAACTTTGTAAATAATCCTATTATCCTAATCGAGTGTGCCATCTGTTTTCTGCTGGAACCCTGACTAGACACTCCAGGGCTTTTGTCCAAATCTCTGTCTTGCTGTTTTTTGTTTTTAATAACCTATGGGAGGGTCAGTCTAATTTAAAGAGACAGTATTGGGCAGATATAAAGTAGAGAGTAAGGCAGGCTGGGGTCAAGACTTAGACATAGTCATACTGTGGATAACCAAGATAGATCCCAGAGGGTGAAAAAAAAAGCTAATATTTGACATTACTCTTAATGCATGGTAGACACTGTTCTAAGTGCAATATATTTGTAAACTCCTTCAGTCCTCAAAGGAACACTATTATGTATGCCACCACTATCTTACAAAATTAGCAAAGCAAAGGAAGTCAAATATGAATAACTTGCCTGAAATCACACAGCTAGTAAGTGGCTGTAGCTGGATCTAAACCCAGATAGTCCCATTCCAGAATTTAAACCCAGATAGTCCCATTCCAGAATTTAAACCCAGATAGTCCCATTCCAGAGTCCATGGTCCTAACCACCAGTCCTCCACTCTCTGGAAACATTTTTCATTTCCTTGCACTGTAGCTATCCTTTCCTTGTTCTCTTTATTAGTCTGAAAATTGCTCGTAATACTCTTTGTATTGGCTTTAGCACTTTAATAAGCTTTATCATATTCTGAATCTCTTGACTCAGTTCTTAGAGGTTCCAGAAGGTTGAACATCCAGCTCAAGATNCCTCCACTCTCTGGAAACATTTTTCATTTCCTTGCACTGTAGCTATCCTTTCCTTGTTCTCTTTATTAGTCTGAAAATTGCTCGTAATACTCTTTGTATTGGCTTTAGCACTTTAATAAGCTTTATCATATTCCGAACCTCTTGACTCAGTTCTTAGAGGTTCCAGAAGGTTGAACATCCAGCTCAAGATCCTACAGCCAATGAATGATGGAGCCTGACTTAAGTTCAACCCTACCAAACTTTCTACCTCATANATGCCATGGACAGTGTTTTTTAAGGTGCATGAGCTTGGGCATCACTGTGTTAAGATTATAGATTAAAGGCAATTAAACCAGTGACCTCCCAAGGTTTTGACTGTGCACCCCATTGGTAAGGTATGTTGGGGCAAGTACCCCATAAATAGGACTTCCCTGGCGGCTCAGATGGTAAAGCGTCTGTCTACAAAGTGGGAGACCTGGGTTTGATTCCTGGGTCAGGAAGATCCCCTGGGGAAGGAAATGGTAATCCACTCCAGTACTCTTGCCTGGAAAATCCCATGGACAGAGGAGCCGGTAGGCTACAGTCACAAAGAGTCAGACACGACTGAGCAATTTCACTTTCACTTTCACCCCATAAATGCATATNAAAGTGGGAGACCTGGGTTTGATTCCTGGGTCAGGAAGATCCCCTGGGGAAGGAAATGGTAATCCACTCCAGTACTCTTGCCTGGAAAATCCCATGGACAGAGGAGCCGGTAGGCTACAGTCACAAAGAGTCAGACACGACTGAGCAATTTCACTTTCACTTTCACCCCATAAATGCATATTTATTTGTATATTCATTATATACATGCATGTTTATACTTATATTTTTATCATAAACATATGAAAATAAGTATATTAAAATAAATACGAGTAGAGTTCCAATATGCTCTTCCCACACCCTGGTCAATCATCTGGCACACCTGCTAGGAAGTACACTGCCTACTCAGATAACACCGAGACAGGCTATATCACCTCCTTGCTTGGGACTATGGGAAGGGCTTGGGACCCTGGGAATCAGTCAGACCTGTGTTCTAAGTCTAGCTTCCCCAATTCATAGCTGGGAGATTTTAACCAACTGAACCTTAGTTTGCTTGTCTATAAAATGGGGTATGACAGTTTGAGCCAGATCTTGCCCTGTGTGCTACAGATTTAGAAGTTGAGTACAGGCCCATTTGTTAGGAGTTCAATTCAGACAATTTACTGTCTGTGACAACTAACTTCAGATAACTTGGGAATCTGGTTGAAGGTGCTGATTCCCGAGCCTCACTCAAAACATAAAATCAAAATCGTCTGGGATGGGGATTTCCCTGGTGGTACAGTGGTGAAGAATCTGCCTTGCAATGTAAGGGATGCAGGTTTGACCCTTGGTAGGGCAACTAGGATCCCACATGCCGTGAAGCAACCAAGCCTGTACATTCCAGAGCCTATGTATGCTTCACAACTGGAGAGAAACCTGCATGCTGCAAGGAAGAGCCCACACGTGACAACTAAGACCTGATGCAGCCAAGTGAAAAATAAAATCTTTGAGATGAAACCAGGGAGTCTACATTTGACACACTCCCTAGTGATCTTTATGTACATAAAAGAAAAAGAGGTAATCAGAGAAGTCAATAAATGTAGTGACACGGTGTCATGGAATGTGAAGTCATAAGAAGGTACTACCAAGAAGGATCAACTCTGAAGGGTTTGGGAGCCTAGAAGAGGGACACTTATTTCAGGCTGGGCAGTGTTCTGAAAAAAGTGATGCAAGGCATTGCTCTTGTCTTTTCCAGGCCTGTCTCATTCAGGGTCAGGCTTCAGCTTGGGCCACACCCCCTATGTAAGCATGTATTTGGCTCAGCCCTCTCATTCTGAGTCTTCACTCTTCCCAACATCCCAGGCATGTGCAGTGACAGATGTTACCTGGACTTGCAGAATGCCTGTCCTGCCAGCTGTGGCAGGCCTGGAGAGGTGCTGAAGAGTATAGGCTCCTTCCAAAGGTCACGTCCATTATTGTTCTGCTGAAAGCCTTGGGCTACACTAAAGAGTTAATGTTGGTTGTTTATTTGTACCCTGCTGCTGCCTCTGCTGCTGCTAAGTCACTTCAGTCTTGTCTGACTCTGTGCGACCCCATAGATGGCAGCCCACCAGGTTCCCCCGTCCCTGGGATTCTCCAGGCAAGATACTGGAGTGGAGTGCCATTGCCTTCTCCAACTTTGAGATCAGATAAACCTAAATCCACATCCTACTTTGAGGAAGTCACTTAATTTCTCTAAGCCTTAGTTGTCTCATCTATAAAACAGAAGAAACAGAACTACAGAATTGTGAGAACTATAGCTAATATATAAAGCACCAAGCATAGCACTCAGCCCACAGTGGGTGCTTAAGAAATAGTAGTTATGATTTTTAAAATGAGAGCAAGTCTTTACCCTCAAGTAGGGTAGAAAAGACAAATAATTATAATGTGCTAACTGGGATGTTTATAGGGTACGAGCTATTGCAACAAAGATTCCAATTCTTCACCCCTTACCCTACCTCATTCCAAAACAGGACTTGAAGTGTCTTCAGTAGTTATAAATAATACAAAAGGTGGTAAATGAGCAAAGATGGACAAACAGTCTTTGTAGGAAAATAGGAAGAGGACAGTGGTGGAACCAGTAAGCAAACTTTTGACATATGACCTGACACAGCAGTTACATGTGTCCACAAATCTGGCTTTGACTTTCTTAGTTGCTTGCACAAACAGGGAAGCAAATATTAGTTTGAGAATACTCGTGCCATTTGAGCATCCACTTGAACAAGCTGAACTGGTTACCAAGAAGAAGCATGACTTTTCTTAGAGCTGTCATGAAGACTACAATGTCTAGTGTATGACGGAGGGGATGAGAGATAGCCTTAACACTTTTGCAGTAATAAGTAATCCATAGATTTAAGAGCCTTTCAAAGTGTAATATTTATTTAATCAAAATACGTTACCTGAAGGCTCTTTGAGGCTCATCTGTCCTACATGACAAGAGAGATGTCAGGCTCCCAGTCTTCCACTTCAGTAACATTCTTTGTCAGCTCTGACCTCTCCCCCAAAGATCAGTATCCAACCACACGTGGATGTCTCCAAGTAGCCTGGCACCAGCTCAACCTGAAAACTTTGTTTAATCTGCTGTTGCTTTCTCAAGTGTCTCTTCTTCAGGGAGTCACTGAAATCACACCATCCTTCCAAGATTCACTTCAGGCCCCACTTTCTCAGGAAGCCTTCTCTGCTCCAAGTGAGGTCGATACTCTTCCCTACTGTGCTTCTATGTTGCTCTGCTGACTTTCCATTTTATCATAATCCACCTGGAGCCAAAGTACAAATGGCACAGCCATTAAATATGCCTGTCCCATTCTCTTTATTCTCTTTGTCTCCTGAACCAGAAGAGAAGTAGAGTGGAGGCCTTTTGGAGCCAGATTCTGCAAGCAATTATAAGAGACCTCCATTCTTAACTTTTTCTGACAGTAAAGAATCTGCCTGTCAATGTGGGAGACACAGGAGACATGAGTTTGATCCCTGGGTTGGGAAGATCCCCTGGAGGAGGAAATGGCAACCCACTCTAGTATTCTTGCCAGGAAAAATCCCCTGGACAGAGGAGCCTGGCAGGCTGCAGTCCATGGGTCAC